>JANBXA010000735.1:41255000-41695000 GCA_030556225.1 Cricetiscus sungorus | reverse complement strand
CCCCTGACCCACCTGCTAATCACCAGAAAGCCACATCTGTGAGTGCCTACTGTGTGGCTGGCAGTTGATAATCATGACATAGATAAATACTGCCAAGCAGAGTGACAGAGTGGCTCTTCCTTTGGTTGTATTAAGTCTAGAGTGAAACAGACACACAAATCCTTCCTGCATTCAGCAGCAATGGGAATTATTTCACTTCCTGGGGTGTTCTACAAAGAGAAAGGAGCTTCTAGAAAAAAACTAGGCTCCTTTCAGCAATTACAAAGCCCTTTATAATTGTTCATGTATTAATTCGATATATATTAAGTACCCATTAGAGAATAGACCTTAAGTACCCAATAGAGAATGGTCTCCTGAGTGGGCAAGACAGGATCTCCACTCTTAGGAAGCTTACCTTTCAGTGGGGAAGACAGCAAAGATGTCAGAATTAAGAAATTTGAAGCAAGTGAGGAGGTTAAGGAGCTTAAACATGATGGAGGTCATAAACAAGGTATTGAATGAAGTTCACTGAAGCAGGATGACAGGGATGGTCTCTTGGGAGAAACAGCATCGGTTCTAAAGTGTGGAGGGTGGAACAGGAGGCAGAGATGCCAAAAAGCAAGAAAGGAGTGACCTTTAAGGTATGAAAATATGTCCTGTCTGGACCAGAGGGAGTTGGGAGGAGAAGATCCAGGAGGCTGCCTGTGCCCTTGCTGAGATGCCTGGGTCCAACTCATTGTATGTAGAAGGGATGGAAGGCTATATGGTTACAAAGGAGTCCTTTGCTTGTTGGGTGAAGATTAGGTGGAGGGGGTCACAGCAGAACCAGGGTCAAATTAGATAGATCCATTCACACATTCCTTGTTCATTTAGATCTCATATGCCAAGATAGATCCATTCATACACTCCTTGTTCATTTAGATCTCATATGCCACAGCATGTTTGTCTTTGAGAGGTTCCCCTTCGAATGGGTTTGTTTACTCCATGCTTCCTCTCCCTCACTGAACCCTTACTAAACATCCACCCATGGTAGCCATCTCTGTGGCTAACATGTTAGTATGTGGGGCAACTTTGGCAAGTGGTTCTCTCCTAGGTAATAATTTTAGCAATCAAACAATAACTACTTTTTTTAAAAACCACATCCAATATATCCAGATATCAGGAATATATTCTGTCTTTTAATCTTCATGAAAACCCTCCCATCAGGAAATTATTGTTCTCATTTTACAGTGAGGACATGTGGCCTTGGAGGTGAGTAGTCTCAGCTGTGGCCACACACACTGTATGAAGTGGGCTTGTTAACAGATCTTTGGATCTCTAAACCTCCTGGTCTTCCTACCATACCACAGTCTCTTAAAGGTGTACAATTGTGTAGGAGATGGCTCACAAGCATGAGGACCTGAGTTTAGATTCTCAGGACACATGTGAAGACAGATATGATAGTATGCATCTGTAATCCTGGCTCTCCTATGGAGAGATGGGAACCAGAGAGAGAGCAATACCTGGAAGCTCCTGGGCTAGTTAGCCCAGTGTTCATACTGGTAAACAAGAAATCCTTTCTCAAGAGGGAAGGTGAGGTGTGAACAACACACACACACACACACACACACACACACACACACACACACACACACGAAAATAAAATACTCTTGAAGAACTTGGTTTAAACTTATTTGCAAAGTAAGAAAACATATTTTGGGTTACCAGTATTTTTCAGTAACAATGGTTCTCTCTCGGTGTGTGTATGGTGTGTGTGTGTGTGTGTGTGTGTGTGTGTGTGTGTGTGTGTGTGCGTGCACACAAACTCTGACTTTGTCACCAGGTGACTTGTCAATACCTGGTGACACTGCTGATGATCACAGTTTGGGGGTGGGGTGCCTCTGGTCTCTACTTGGTAGAAGCTGGGAACGCCACTCTAGGAACCCTCATTGATAATTAGTTTGCCAAAATGTCGGAGGTTCCAAAGTCGAGCAATTCCGTTCCAGGACTGTTTTCTGCCTGCCCAGTCTGAAAAGTGTAATTAGGACACATTGTGGTTTTTACTCTTTTGCTAAGAACAAGTTAGAAACCTTGCTAGAGGATGGACTCCATTGGTATGCAAGCCGTTGGTGAAGGATGGCTGTTTTCTTGCACTGTTTTGTCTGTGGGCTGCTAGTCTGAGCTCTTATCTGAGAAGAGAGGAGCTCCAGCATTTGGAGCCACTCTAATAGGTGCTGGGACTTCAGTCCTGAATGGCTCTATTGTCCCATGCTTAGCTTCCCCTGTAGAGGTGCAGACAAAGCTCTCAGCCCTGAAAAGGCTGAGAAAGTCCTGTGAATCGCTGTCAGGCCATCCTCGATGTCCTGGCACCAGGCTCAGAGTGGCTAGAAAGCCCTGGGCATGGCCCTGAAACCCCTTCAGAACTTAAATGTGCACTGTAGATCTGTAGAGATATCTTCGTAGGAAAAGGGCTTGCTGTGCAAGTGCAAGGACCTGGATTCAGATCCCCATCAGCTGGTGCATCCTGTAATACCAGTGCAAGGGGGTGGAGACAGGAGGATAGCTGGCTTTGCTCTTTGGCCAGCCGGCCTACCCAATCAGTGAGCACCAGGTCCGGGGAAATCTGTGTCTCAAAACAGTACGGAGGTGGATAGAGGAAGACATGCGACTTAATCCTCCACCTGAGCATGCTCAAGCATGTGCGCGCTCACACCCATGCACATACCTGCATGCACCACACACCTAACTCCCACACTAAGTAAATAAGTAACGCAGTGTACCCTGATGGGAGAGAGAATAGTCTCCACAGGGGCATCTTCTCCAAGCCCTCAGGTTGCCTTCATCAAACAGGAACAACTTTCTTGACCTGGGCAGAAACAGCGTTCAGAGCTGTGAGAACATATGACGCAGAGCAAGGCTCTCCACTTACTTAGTGTACAGGGAATCTTATTTGTAGCCATCTTATTTGTAGTCTGGATCAAGTCGTTCATTCCACTGCTGAACAGTAACAGATGCGGCAGCGTCTTTCTGCTTCTTAAACGTTGACTCAGGGGAGCCATCTGCAGCTGTGTGGGAGGCCATGTGCTCTTGCTGTGGGAGAATAGGACCCAGAGTAGGCTAGGGTCCTTGACTTGGTGCCCTTCTTTCAGATGCCTCTCTGTACCTTTACTTTCCCTCTGGCCTCCCTGACTATATATATAATGCCTTGTGCTTAATAAACGTCTGCTTGTAATATTCTGAAACAAGGAGGCTAATCAGAGGCCCAGTTCTGCAGAACAGGGCCGCTAAATGGCAAGATTAATTTCCGTAATCAAGCGGCTTCATTTGGACATTTCCCCCCCTCTGTGTTGCTGATTGAAATTGAGGCAAATTTCGCAGTGGCGAGATTCTGTCCTAGACTGGGAAAGCTTACTTACTGGCACGAGAAGAGGGGAGGCAAGGTGACTGGTCAGAGAGATGAGGAGAGGAAGGAGGAGGACGGGGCATGAAGTAAAACGCAGACAAGTGGACTAATGGATGAGAGGCTGGGGTCCTTCCCGGGCTTGTTAAGAAATGTGTTGTGAAGGACTTTACACGGCTGTCCACACAGCTGCCGCTCTCTGCTCTGAAACATTTTCACAGGAAACGGGAGCACACTAGTCGCTTGCATTCATACAGACGTGGTATTTGGGCTGAGGGGAGGTAGAGGAAGTTGTCCTATGCAGCTACAGCAGCATTAAGGGATAAACTGTGATTACCAACCAAAACGTCAAGGCAGAAAGCCCTAGAAGGCTCAGCAACCTGGTGGGATAAGAAAGGAAAACAGACAGCAGCCTGAAGATGCATGGTATCTTTATTTTTGTACGAAATACTGTTATTTGCAAGGCACATCCAACACATTTAAGTGGCAGGTAATATTTCTCAATGTAGAATGTGAACTAAACCTTTTATCTCTTATCTCATCCCATATGCAAAATTTTAATCAAAGGAACCACAAAAGTGTTAGCACATTAATTGGTGTGAAGATTTCCTTCCCTTCCTTTTTTTTTTTTTTTTTTCTGATAGGGTTTTATATATTACTGGCTCGCCTCAAAGTCACCATGTAGCCCAGGCTACCCTAGAATTTGTTATCCTGCCTCTGTTTCCTAAAAGCTGGAAATTTAAGCATTTGATACTGCGTTTGGCTTCAAAGATTTCTTTTAAAATGTGAGCCCTTGGGTGCAAATGAGGAAATTAAAAAGGAAAGAAAGAAAGAAAGGAAGGAAGAAAGGAAGAAAGAAAGAAAGAAAGAAAGAAAGAAAGAAAGAAAGAAAGAAAAGTGGGCAAATAGGTTGCATTGAGCCAAAAGCCTTCTCTTCAGCGAAGGAAATAGCTAACAACAAGAGATTGTTCCCTAGATGGGAGAAAATATTTGCAAGCCATACATTTGTGAAGGGGTTAATATCCAAACTATAGAGACTCCAATGCAACAAAAGAACAATCTAGTAAAAACTGGATTGGAGGAAGATGCCTGCACCCCGTGCTCACCTCGGCATGGTTTGCCATAGCTCTGGAGTCTGCCTGCAGGCTTTCATCAAAAACCAAGGGAGAACTGAAATGCAGGGTATCTACAGCGAGGAATACTACTCAGCCCTTAAAAGGCAAGCAATGCGGCCCTGTCTAGAGAGCAGCTTGGAAGTAGAGCAGCAGCATTGGGGACATGCTCCCCACTGTCTCTCTTTTCTGTATGATAGGAAATGGCGGAGCACAGAGCGTTGCCGGGCTTGAGAAAAAGGTGTTTAAATGGGAGGCACCAGCTCAAGAGAACTACTGCCAAGTGCAGTGACCATCATTAATTATATGCCACATGCTTGAGAATTGTTAGGATTACATCTTAAATATTCTCACCACATGCATCAAGATATCAGAGACAACATACATACGCATCATTTGTATACCATAAATGCACGTGTGCATGTCTCTGACATAGATGACAGACCATAGCTTGAATACTTAATGTCCTAAGAGAAATGAATCCCTTGCTGTGGGGACCCAGTTTCTTCCTCCATGCTGTAATTTCAAGGATATAAATTTCAAGAGAAAATGCAATTTCTCTCTTGCAATTTAGGGTAAATATTTGAACTTACAACCAGTTGATTTTTTCCTAATGTCATCTCATTTATGCTCCGAGGCTGTTTAGTGCTGACACAGGGGACCTTGTTTTAGTAGGAAGTATACCGAGATGCATTTATCTCGGTGCATGAAGGTTTTAGTGCAGGCTTTGTCTCTGCTTTCTTGGGTCATTGAAGCTTCCTGAGCTCCAGTATGTTAATTGTAAAACAGATAACAACAGTGATCCGCATCACAGAAGAATAAAGAACTCATCAAAGACCACAAAACTCAGAGTAAGCACTGAGTACCGAATAAATGATAAAAATGAAGTAAACGACGCCTACACTTAGAAATATATATACTGTAAGAAAAATTAGATCTAAGCCAAAGCAGGCTGAAGTTACCAGGAAGGAGGCATAGCTCTGTGTCTCTCTGTGTGCTGGGGACAAAACAGGGCGGAGTCCGTGTCCACTGTGCTGGGAAACTCTGGTTTGCACTGAGAGGTTCACAGGGATTGGGACACCATTTTGGTGAAATCTGCTTAGATTCATTTGCTCATCCTCTCACAAATCTTAAGTGCCCATTGCAGACATTATTGCTACCAGAAGCTTTGCTGAGACCTCACCAAGCCCAAGATTTATTGGAGGAGATAAGACATCATCAAGTGTATATAGTATAAATCTCTGTGAGGAGCACTGTAGGAGCTGTAAAACTAAGTGTTATATATGAACTCAGAGCAAGGGTTTAATTAGGCCGAACAGAGGACAGTGCACTGGAGGGGGTGGTATTTGAAGGACAAGGACAAAGAGGAGGGCAGGGTAGGGGGAGCCATGCAGGGGCCACTCACTAGAGGTGGGCGGTGGAATATGTAAACTGTGAATTTTCAAGAATGCCACTTTGGCTCTTTTCTTTATGGTGCTGAAGATGTGTAGGCGGGTGACTCTAGAATGTCTGGGGTGGGTTATGAAGGGCGCTAAATAATGATGGAAAGACCAAAGGGCGGGTGCTGTGTGAAGAGAACAACCCAGAACAGCAGCAAAACACCCATCTTCCTGGTTTGTTGGGAAGAGCAGTGAGGGAGGGTGGGGGTGGGGAAGAAAACCCACAAGCTGTGGAGAGTGGAGGCAGCTTCTCAGGATGACTGGTCTAATGGGAAGATCTCAAGGAAAGAAAAGACTGCTGAAGACACACACACACACACACACACATACACACACACACACATACACACAGACACAGACACGCACGCGCACACACACACACAAACACACACAGAGAGACACACACAGACAAACACACACAGAGACACACACACAGAGACACACACAGACACACAAACACAGAGAGAGACACACACAGACACACACACACACACGGAGACACACACACACAGACATACACAGAGAGAGACACACACACACACACACACACACAGACATACACAGAGAGACACACACAGACACACACACAGACACACACACAGACACAGACATGGACACACACACAAAGACACACACACAGACACACACACACACACACATGGAGATCCCAAAGAACAGGCAAAAGCTCCACAGGTTTCAACCTGTCTCCCCAAGACTACATATTCCAATGGAAAGATGTAGTTTCTGTGGTCCAGATAGAGATGAAAATGACGTAAATAGCAAGGAACCTGACAGTTCATATTGAGCACAACATCCCTCAGGGTAAGGCAATTTAAATAAATGGGAGTGGGGGATGGGTCAGGGAGTTGGGGGATGGGTCAGGGAGTGGGGAGGTGACTCAGGGAGAGGGGGTGGGTTGGTAAGGGAGTGGGGAATTGGGGGAGGGTGGGGGTGCAGATGGTTGGTTAACACCAAGCAGACTTCATGAGGGTGGACTTGGCTCAGGATGACCCTGTATGAGCTGTTGTTTGCCTCTGTGTGTGTCTTCAGTTTTAGCTCCCAGGGCTGATGATGGTATGTACGTACGTATGTATGTATGTATGTATGTATGTATGTATGTATGTGCAGACATACAGCAGACGCCTCTCCAGAAGGATGTTTTGCACTTCCTTGCATTCTTCTGAGTTTTATCATAGTGCTTAGGCTTGGTTGAAAGAGGCTTTAGTTTTGTAAACTAAATGTTTTTAAAGTTCATATCTTGGGTGAGCAATATTATGTGTAAACCTCCTGAGTATTGGACAGAGAGGTGGAGTGTGGCTTCACTGGTACCCTGGCCTGGTAAGTCACTTTATCTCAGCAGTCCTTGGTAGGGTATTATGTACAGAACTGAGCTCAGTACCTGTCATATCTGCCACATGACATTTCTTTTTTAAGGTAAGCATGGGCTGGGAGATGGCTCAGTGGGTAAAGTATTGTGTGAGGACCAGGGTTTGGATTTTCAGAACCCACCTGAAGCCGGATGCACAAATGGTAATCTGTAATTCCAGTGCTCCCATGGTGAGACAGAAGGTGGGAGGCAGGAGAGTCGCCCAAAGTTTCAGGCCAGCTAGTCTAGTGTATGCAGCAGCAAGCAAGAAACACCCTGTTTCAAACAAGGAGAGGCAAGGATGGCTGCTGGATCTTGTCTCGTGACACCCAAGATCACACATATATACACTCATTGAAACACTGTTTTAAGTATGACCTTTCTTCTCGTTATCAAAGCAATGTTTATACAATGGATGAAAACTAGAAGACAAGAAAAAAGTTCACCCAGACATCTTTTCCCTGGGTAGCAATTATCAATCTAAGTACCTCTCAGTGTACATTGTTTAAAATAAAAACCAAGTTATATTGCATGTATTATTGTTTTACAACCATGCTTTAAAATGTTTCATAATGTTATTCTTCTAGTAAATTTTTTTTGCATCATTTCTCATACTTCATAAAATTCTGAAATGTAAACAATTCATTGTTGTTAATATATTGTTATTATTTTAATTTCATTTCATGTGTATGGGTATTTTTGCCTGCATGTATGTCTATGGTCTGTTTTTGTGCTTAAGCCCCTGGAGACAAGAAGAGGGTGTTGGGTCCCCTGGAAATGGAGTTCCAGATGGCTGTGAGCCACCACATAGATGCTGAGAATTGAACTCAGGTCGTCTGGAAGAGCAGTCAGTATTCTTAAACTCTAAGCTATCTTTCCAGATCCTGACAAGTTATTTTAAAACTTGGTTTGTTTGTTTTACAAAAATATGATGATTAATATTCTTGTAGATAACTTGTTTGTATATCTTATTTCATAGATTCATATAATTGGATTTGTTTTGTTAGTTGTGTCTGTAGCTTTGGGAGCATTTATCAAATTGACCATCAGACATTTTAAGATAACATTCATACTTTACAAAAACATGTGACAATATCTACTTTACCTACCTTTGTAATAATGAGAAAAAAAATCTTTGCATCACCAAGAAGCTAAAATATTAATTTAAACTTTATTTAACTTGAGCTTTTAAAATACACTTGTCTGCCACACGATTTTTATTTTGCTTTTGTGAGTTGTCTGTTATGTCAGTAGATACTTACAAGTGGAAGCCAGAATCTGTCTCTGGCCTTCGTTTAGTATTATTCTTCGTTGGCATGTTTGTTTCTTTTGCTGGATTTCAATCTTCATACCTTGTACTTGTTACAATGAGCATCTAGCCCACAGCAAGCACCCAGTCATCATCTGATGGGGTTATGGAGGCCTGGGTACCAAAGAGATGGAAAAACAACCAAGCAAATTGAGAGAGGGTCTGTCTCCTCAGTCAGACTCATGGAAGTCTGTGTGATGAGGTAACAACTCTTTGTTTAAGCCACGTATACAGAATTCAGGGAGGTTCCTAAGACACGGGCCAAAAGACATAGGGAGTGAAGGGGACAGGAATTCTGAGAATCGGTACTGTACTAAAAATCCCAGTCAAGACTGAATGAGGGGCAGCTCAGCATGGCTGCAGTTCTTTTCATCCCTTTTCTCTTTCTCTTCTCAATGCTTTCCCCAAGGGTAACTTGGAACCGATCATCTACCACTCCATGCAAAAGGAATCCCTTGGAATCATTATTATTATTATTGGTCAATTTTATTTGACCAGTGGCATTTGGTTTCACTTTTGAGAGTGAGAAGTTCTCTAGGCCTGCCTCGGATGCCATCACAAGGCTCTCTTGGCCATTTGGGGATGGATGTCATGGTACTTACTTCCTGTTTTGGAGGCCCTCCTTCTCTTCTCGCTTGCTGTCTTTGGAAGTTTTTGTAATGTTTCTAAGGAAACATCCAGGAATGAACAAGAAGGATTGATGCTAACAGAGATGGTAATTTATTTATAAATTAGTTTTGGTGCAAGAGTCACAGATAATGATCTGAATACGTGGTAGGATGTTTTTATGGAGTCAATGTATGTAGATAATATTCATTTAGTGCATTCTGCATAATATGCTCTGTGCATATTTATTGTCCTTATATCAAACTTAATTCTAAATTCATATTTGTAATCAGTAAGTATATATTGATATGCCAGAGCTTGGTTGATTGTAAATTGTATTCACCATTTGCCTACTCTGTTTTTGGTAGGGACAGCTTTATAAATCTCCCATTTATAGGGCATTCAACCAGAAACAAATGGAAGGAAGGAAGGAAGGAAGGAAGGAAGGAAGGAAGGAAGGAAAAGAAGACAGAGACTCTTGGAATTTATTTTCAATTTGTATAAACCCTTTAACATCTACTGGTGTACTAGAATATTCTCTTTGAAGCAAATGAAATTATTTACATGGATGATGTGTGTGCACATACCTCATACTTTGTATCACATATAATTTACATACATATCTACATCAGAGTATTTAAATTATATTTGTGCAATAGAGAGTGAGTTTTTGACATGTGGGTGTTTATTGGAACATTGTGGACATACAAGTCTCATGACCTATGTTCAAAGTTAACCTTTTTAACATGGGGCATGCAGTTTGGTCATCTATAGAAGCAAACAATTAAGTTAATGCAAACCTTTTTTCTTCCAATTTAATAATGTGCTGCACAGATGCTTATTTCATTTTGTAACTACCATACCTGTGCATTTGGTGATATTAATGCTACAAAGAAGCCCCATGGAGTAAACACAGGGTAATAGTTTGGAAAATAAATAAAGATTTAGATAGTGATTAATAATTAAATTTAAGTAAACTTGTACATGAACAAGTTTCTCCTTTGAAGAGAAAAACTAAAAACCAAACCAACCAAAGGGTGTGTGTGTGTGTGTGTGTGTATGAAGCAATATGACAAAAAATAAACAAAAAAAACCAAAACACCCACCAAAACAAAAACAGACCAAAAAGCAAGCTAAACACATGGAGTTCTTTGGTGTTGGTAAATAATCCTGGGCATGGGGCTTGCTCTACAGTGTGAAATCTCTTTAATAAAGACTGAAAAAATGCTCAGGAGTTCTGATGTAGCATTAAGGTTCATAAATGCTTTTGGTGGTGGTGAGGGGTGCTGGCTTATGAATAGGAATATGATTGCCCCCTGTAGCTGAGTGGACACTGTGAATAGCCCATAGTACCCATAAGAGTTTGGTTGGGGAAAATAAAAAAGATGTGAAAATCTAGTAAGAAAAGCAGATGGGGGTGGGGGAGGTGGTCTTGAACATCAAAGGTAGCTGTAGTTAGTTCATCCCCATCTGGATCTAAGGCTGTCCCAATAGCAAGTGTTCTGTAAGAGGATATAATCAATCACTCGTTAGCTGACTGCCTAGTTATTGCTCAGTAGGGACCCCTGTGACAGGAGTAATGTGGGGCTGTGACATATTCCAGGCAGGCAGCAAAGCTTCAGGTCTTGTGGATTTTTTTCACATGAGGATCCTAAATTGCCTCCTTAGCTCTACTCTGCTCCCCTAAAGCATTCTCTCTCCTTCACTCTCACCCTGGGTGGCATCTTTAACAGGCCCTTGCTCCCTGCCATCTTTTGACAGTCATTTTTTTTCACAAGAAAGATCCAGGATATTCCTGACCACCTCCCTCCTTCTTCCCTCCCTATCCTCCTTCCTCCCTCCTCTTCCCTCCTCTTGCCTCTCCTCCCTCTCTCCTGCTGATTTGTTATTATGTGCTGCAGCTGCCTGGAGGATTTTAAATAGACCCATAAAGGCAGAACACTGCCTCTTGGAAGTTTAAATAGAACCTTCTTGACTGTCCTGGTGGCAGGAGCAGCACCTGGAGAAGGCGGCCGCAATGGGCAAGGGGCCTGGGATCCCATCCTGAGGTCATCATTCAGCAATCTTTCAGGTGTCATACGATCTGAAAGCATTTAGATTCAGCCTCGTGGGTGGCTGCGCCCCAGCCTAAGTGGATTTGGTGCTGGACTGACAGGCTGTATTACTGGAAATACAGTCCAGTAGTGGAGTAAAAGGCAAGAAGGAACTGCGGTGAAAACCGGAAACCCATCCTCATCTTTCTCTAATATGTCACTCACACGCTAGACCCTCAGAGGCTGAATGTGTTTGGTCTCATTAACCTTTGGCCCTGAGTAGGAGCCTGGAGTGGGAAGGGCTAATTAGTGTCAATTGCATTGGTGTCCTGATTCTTAAGGAACACATGTATAAATGGAGGGGCAGCATGAAGATCTCAGATCAGGGTTCAGGGAACGTGATGGGTGGTGGCCGTGAGAAAAGACGGTGGATTTTTGGTGGAGGGAAAGCAGACCACAGATTCTAATACTCAGCTCTCTACTTCTCAATTATTTTTTTAAATTTAGATTTAACAAGGGTCAAACCTTGATATTAATTCAGCCATCCAATAAATATCAAACAAAGGTGATTTGGGGGATTGTTTTGGAAACACTGGGAAGAAAAGGAGATGAGGTCGATTGTTAATTCGGGTTCTTTAACATTGAGCTAAGAAGCCCTTCCAAAGAGTGGTTTTTCAAGCTATGCTCAACACCCTATAGGAACGTTCTTGGATGAGCTGCTTGTCCAAGGCTGGGGATAAAAGTAGGCAGACACTTAGTGAACTGAACTAAAATGAGATGGGGTGTGAGCAACTGGCCTGACATAGATAATATCAGCTCTTGGGACCATTGGATAAGTTGCAGTACGAAAAAGCCAGAACAACAATCACCCGGCATCTTAATCGTTTGTGTTATGAGTTCATGCTCATCGTTCTGTTCCATAGCCACTCCACCTTGTGAGGCAAACAATGTTATCTTCATTTTATAGAAGAAAAACCCACACCAATGGATCACATGGTTCCTTCTAGGGCATTCTGGTGAGTAGAGTAAGCTATAAGATCATGTGACTCATTTTGTATCCTTAGGAGATGGCGCAATGCATTACACATGGATTTTTTTCCTTAGTGTTTGAATGGCTGATATCATGTGCTTTTGTTTCCTATAATACTTGTTTCACCCTTTTGAAATATATTATTATTATTATTATTATTATTATTATTATTATTATTGTGTGTGTGTGTGTGTGTGTGTGTGTGTGTGTGTGTGTGTGGACGTGTACACGTGCACATATGTGTGCAAGCATGTTGGAGTATCAGAGCACAGCTCCCAAGAATTGATTCTCCTTTTTTTCCTTGTTGAGGCAGGGTCTCTCTTGTTTCTGCTAAGCTCTGTACCCCAGGCTAGCTGGCTCATGAGTTTCCAGGTGGTTCTACTGTCTACACCTCCCATCTCTCTATAGGAGTGTTGGGATTACAGATGTGCACCACAGAATCTGGCCTTTTTATGTGACTTCTGGGAATCTGATTAAATTGTGGGGCTTGTACAGTAAGCATTCGTATCCACTGAAGCATCTGCCAGCCTCCATAATATTCATTTGAAAGTAAACATTTAAACCATTGTAAGCAGTTGGAAAACAAGGGAAGTAGTCTTGGTGGCCTGAATAGAGTTGGTCGTGGATATATCCTAGGGCTCCGGTGTCCAAAGCATGGTCTGAGGACCAGCAGTGAAAATGTTTTTTGCTGATAGTCTACAGGGCATTGTTAGAGTTTAGGGCCCCACCTCTAACCTTTCTAAAGACAGCCCAAAGAAGTGTTGAGTGTCGCTGAGTGGGTGGGGAGCATCCTCTCAAGTGGATTCTGCAGTGTGTTAAAAGTGGGATGTGTGATCATAGTAGTGTCAACAGCAGCTAGATAGCACTTCAGTAAAACAGTAGGAAGGAAGAGAACACAGAGAGGTCCCATGAGGTGTCTTTCCTAGTTGTGTTTTCATGCAGGAGCAGCTGAGCCAGTCAAAGTGAATAGTGCTATTTTGTAAGATTTCCAGGGATAAGGGCCATACTGATCAGGAATTGTTGTCCATTATTAAGAGTGTTGCATCTGTCTTGTGGATTATGAAATTCTGGATTTGTGTGTGTGTGTGTGTGTGTGTGTGTGTGTGTGTGTGTGTGTGTGTGTTGTGTGGTGTTGTGTTGTGTTTTCACATGCCTGGGTGGATGCATGTATGTGTGTATGAAGTTAGTGTCACTTTCCACTTTATTTATTGAGATGGGGTGTCTTGCTGTACCATTCCAGTATATCTAACTATTCAGGTTGCCTCAGGGAACATATTGCTGCTTTCCAGATGCTGAAACTGCAGGTAACCCCTGCTTCTGCCCAACTTTTATGTGGGTTTGGGAGACCTTAACTCTGATTTTCACACTTGTGTGCCAAGTCTTTATCTGCTGCCCCATCCCCTTGAGCACGAAACTCTTCATATAGTTGATTGTTTTTTTTTTCTCTCTCTCTCTCTGTGTGTGTGTGTGTGTGTGTGTGTGTGTGTGTGTGTGTGTGTGTGTGTGTTTTGTGTTATAAGCACTTTCCCACCATCCCGGTGCTACTGCCGTGTCAGCCTCAAATAACACACCAAGATGCTGTATTAATTAGGAAACTGTTAGCTATTGGCTGTGGTTTCTTATTGACTAGCTCTGACTTAACTATTAACACAATTTTCTATTAATCTAAGTATTTCCACATGGTCTTGGCTTATTGGGAATGCCGGACCTGCATTTCCTTTGCTTGTTACATCTCTGCTGAGAAGAGGGTGATTTCCAGTTTGTCCCTGTTTATATTCTGATTGTGCCCAGCTATGTCACTTCCTGCCTGTCTATGCAGACCTGGAGACCTCTGTGGTTAGCTAATGGTAGTATCTGCCATGCTACATTACTTCCTGCCTGGCCAATCAGTGTTTTATTCATCAAACAATACGACAAATATATACAGAAGAACATTTCCCATTGTGTGTGTGTGTGTGTGTGTGTGTGTGTGTGTGTGTGTGTGTGTATGACAAGATCAGGTAGCCTGGGCTGCTTTCGTATTAGCCAAGGCTGGCCTTGAACTCCTAATCTTCCTGCCTTCAGCATCTAAAATTACAAATTTGCATCCCCAGGCCACTTATTTAATAGCTTTAAAATCTGTATCAATAGAAGCTCCAACTGGATATTACTTAAGTGAAAATGTAGTTTTGTGCCCATTCCGGGTAGGTACCGTACTGATCCATATTCTGTGAACCAACAGTATCTTTCAGAATTGTGAACATGATTATGTCTAACTTGAGTCAAATGGGCTCACCAGTCTCTGCCCTAATGGGAACTGGGTTTTCTATTTTCCTGCCATCGTTTTAATAAGGCCCAATTGATGGCCCTAATTCTTATGTTGAAATTCTAACTCCTAAAATGATGCTACTAGGAGGTGGAACCTCCAGGAGATGACTAGGTTATACAGCTAGAGCCCTCGAGAATAAAATACTCACAGCACATGCCTGAAGAAGACTCTGTGGTCCCCTCCACCAGGTGAGGAAGACACCATCGCTGAACCAAGAAATTAGTCCTTGCCACACACTGCCTCTGCTGGGTTCTTGTTCGCGGACTTCACATTTTTCACAAACTTCAATTTATTAAAGCGTGGTCTATAATTCTCCCTTAGACCATCAACTACTTAAAATGGGATAAAAACATGCAGGTTTCATATTCCTCACTGACATTAATACACTGATAATTACAAACATTGTCTTAATATATATTGAGATGAGGCATAACAAGGCAAGAGACATTAGATAATCCCGAAAATGAGGATCTTCTATAATTTTTGCCTCCAAATGTAAGTTCCTGAAAAATATGTTAACTCTTACCTTCTTGGTTCCCTGTGCATTTAGAGGCAGCACTTAGACTGGGTAGCATCTAAGCTCCTTCAATTCAGCCTCCCGTGGCTGTGGGGACAGCTAATCAAGTGCTGGGGACAGGTAAATGAGTGATGGACAGAAGGACTGGACATTTGGCTAGCCAGATGGACAGGCTAGAGGTGTTGCCAAAAGCTTGTCTCACAAAGAGTTTCAAACTTCGCTGGCTTTTCCTTGTTCCTTTTAGAAGGTAACTTCATATTTGACTAGCTGTTTGCTTTCGAGGTTAATTTCTAGATCAATTTGAAATGATCTTAAAAGCATTCTTAAAGTGGGGAGGACTCATCTGATACTTGGCGATCCCAGCTGTAGCTGACCATGCCTGTACTCTGTGGTGCATCTCTGGCCCTCGTCCCTCTATCCTCCCTGATGACCCCTCCCCAATCATCTTTCTTTGATGATATTGTAAGTGACATTCTGTTAAAAAGCTAACAGGTATTAGACTCTTACTGTGTATTACACAGATGCTTCATAGACATTACCTCATGGGGTTCTTAGAACATATACATGTTCAAGGTCAAGGATTGTGTGTGATTCTTTCACCTGCTTTATATGTGAGAAAAGAAATTTGGAGCATTTATATTAATGGTACAGTGGCAGTGCATGGGGAGGTTGGGTCCAGGTCTTCTAAGTAATTAATTGTATTCATTTATATTTTGTTTGCTATTGCAACAACCTGCCTTCTTTCTCTAGGCAAGATCTAATACATATTTCAATGGCAACAGACACCTTCTGCTCTCAGATCTGCTCTCAGTTCAGGATCCTTTTGTGACAGCCTTTCCCATCTTGCTATATACTAATTTAGCTCATTGTCCACTAAGTGCCCCTTGTTTTCGTCTGCTGAGTGTGGATGGCCAGAGCTTCTTTTTCCGGTGAATACTTATCTGTTAGAGCTAACCTTTGTTGGTTAGGGTCCGGCAGTGTCACGGTTGTGCACCAGCCCTTTCGAATTCTGGAGAGTTAGCAGAACTGGACTGATTGTCTCTTTACGTCCCGAGACATAAGAGTGGCCTGAGGAATCCTAGGGTTCTTGGCCACATGCTGCAACCCAGAAGTTGGCACAAGGCACGTAGCAGCTCCTATCCTGGCCAGGCTAGCTGGCAGCAGACACAGGGAGCTGAATTTTTGTGTCTAACTGCAGTGCAGTCTGGCATCAATGCCCAGAAAGACAGAGTGGCTTGGTGTCCATCTGGACTCAGCGATCACCTCCTGGGAGAATAAAACCTGAATTAGACTGTCACAGCTGAATGGAATGGGGCATTGTGTGTTCTGGAGCTTGGTGACGGGAGAGACACTCATCGCATGTTGCTGAGTTCCCAATGCCATGGCTAACATTATTTTTAGTTCCATTTCTTCTGATTACAGAGTTGTCTTAAACCTCTCTCCCTCCCCCTCTCTCTCTCTCTCTCTGTGTGTGTGTGTGTGTGTGTGTGTGTGTGTGTGTGTGTAAAATGATGTCTTTGTCAGACAATTTAAAAAGGGTTGTTGCTAGTAATGAACCAATATAAAAATACAGAATTTTCCTTAATGCCATGGGAATCTCTGTGACTTCTTGAAGCTTTTGTTGGTTCATTGGAAGGTCGGAGTGTCACCGTGATGGAAGAGCTGAGGGGTGGCAGTGGGTCCTAGTGAGAGCTCATTGTTGCTGAGCACTGTAGCAGAGAGGTGTGTCTATGGACACACTAAAATGGATGTTCAGCTAAGAGGCAGCTACGCTAGCATTGCCATGGTCCTTGGAAATTTAGAAGTTTGTAAACTGAGGATTCTTCCTTTGTTTTAACATTTCTTTAGCTTTCGTTAATGAGTCAGACTTTTCAGACATTAAAAGCCTGCGTTCTTGCTCTCTCCTCTCCCATAGTCTGAGTGTAGACAGAACTGCACAACTGCTCTCTGATGCAGAGACCAGGATGCAGAGGACAAATCATCCAAAGGGGCCAAAGCATCGGCAATGCAGCTTGAAGAGCCAAGGCCAGGGAAGGCTTATCTACCTGACAGTCTGTAATGAGAAAAGGGGGTGGGGCCAAATTCCTGGTGAGGGAGGGGTTGCTTCAAGTGAACAACTAGAGACATTGTTGCAGTCAAGAATAATCAGAGACATTGTTGCAATCAAGAACAAGCATAGACATTGTTGCAATCAAGAACAAGCAGAAACATTGTTGCAGTCAAGAAAAGCAGAGACATTGTTGCAATCAAGAACAAGCAGAGACATTGTTGCAATCAAGAACAAGCATAGACATTGTTGCAATCAAGAACAAGCATAGACATTGTTGCAATTAAGAACAAGCAGAAACATTGTTGCAGTCAAGAAAAAGCAGAGACATTGTTGCAGTCAAGCATGCTCTTTTCATCTGCTTCAGAAAGGAGGGATGGGCTGAGCACACTCTTGCTTGGGAGGTAAGGAACAGCTTGAAGACTAAGGATCTGTGCATTGTACAACTTTCCATGTTTTAGATCTGCTTTGGGATTGCCCTGAATTATAGCCATCAGAAACGGTCCAGTGACATTTTCATGTGACACTGAAATATGCAGATCTCACTGCTTTGGGAATGCATAAAATCAATAATAGCTCCAGTGGCATGCACTGATCCTTACTCCCTCCTTTCCCTTTAGGTTCACAATTCCCACAAAGGTCACCATTCATGAGATGCTTTGGTGAGGTCTTAGTTTCAAAATCAGTTATGCTGTCAGCTAGCAATGGCCACTGTTTTCCCTGTGTGCTTGGTTTATCCTTGCTACCACTGCTATTTGGAAGTTGCAGCCTGTGTGTGTGTGTGTGTGTGTGTGTGTGTGTGTGTGTGTGTGTGTGTACTGTTTGGCTTTGATCTGGTTTTGAGATAAGGGGTCTCACTATATAGCCCAAGCTGGCCTCAAATTTGATCCTCTTGCCTTAGCCACTCTCTTTTCCAGGGTTACAGCTACACTCCACTATGCCTGGAGTAGATACTTCTCTCTGTGTCAGGTGCAGCTGCTGATCTTTGCAGGAGATGCATTGGTATGCACAGCCCGTGCCTTGCTCCGTAGCCTCTATCAGATACCGTTGAGAACACAGATGCCCTGATATCAGAGTTCACTGCTGAGCATAGTCCTCAAGTGCATAGGAACCCTGGTGCTGCTACAACTTTACACGGTCTCTGATGAAGTGTATCAGGAAAAAAGACCCTTCACACACAGTCATGTTATGTGGCTTTACTAACATGCTCCATGATCTTGGCATGATGCTTTTGTAAAAATTGTAATGGAAATGTTTTTAATAGTTTATACTTACGTATTCCCAGAGGACCTGCAGGCCAGGTTGAAGAGAGGGTCCAGTGATGGTCATTATAACGTATAACCATTCCCTATCATGTGACCTTTAGATCTGTTAGTGCATTAAACATAATTCCTTTGCTTACATTTACCTTTCCTTGTCCTGTGACAGTAGACAACAGGGAAGTCCTCTTGACATGCACAAGCCTTAAAAAGATTGTGCCAGCTGGTGTGGGAACCTGACCTTTATGGGCCCTAGACACTGGTGGCTTTTTTGGGAAGGCAGAGATGGTGCCAGCAGTTCTAGTGGGCACCTGAGGCTCATGGCAGGCAGAACTGGAGGTGGAGGGAGAGCGTGGGGCAACCCCTTAGCATGGCATCTACCAGCCCTGTGGTCTTTACAAGCCCCTTGGCATCTTTAAGTTTTATTTTTCTCACATGTATGTTTGGGTTAAGAAATTCTCAAAAGATATTGGGAGAAATGGAGAAAGCTAACAAGAGGATGACAACCATAAGGCTAATTAAGAAAACTGTCCCCCTATAAGGTAGATCACATATTGCCCATGGTCAATATTGTGGATCCTTTCAGCCAATAGAAATCTGCAAGAGATGGGGTGGGGGCTCCTTTGTCTTGTTGAGATTCCACTTAAGCCCCCTACTTTACTCTGTGATACATTTTCTGTAGATATTGTATTTTTTACATGTTCTGAAGTAAGAAAGGGCTATCCAGAGAGTGTCCTCGAGTTCTTACCTTCTGTCCCTGCCATAGGCTCTTGCCCCTATGTCCCTCTGGACCTAGTGTTCTGGATACCAGTCCCTGGCATGGCTCCACCCACACTGCTGACTCACTCCTGTGTTTCTTACCCCCCACATAGTCTTGTACAGACCCTATCTGCCCATTCAAGGTTCTTCTAGTTTCAATCATGATTTGGATTTTACTACAATCTTAATTTCATTCTAACGATGATGCAGCAATAGCAACATCTCTATGGTCACAGTTTCCACAACATATTTAACTCGTTCTTTGACAATTTTATTTGTTTGTTTATTCAGGGAGGGTCTCATAGGATTGCCTGGAACTCATAGCAAGCAGTCTTCCTGCCTCCACCTCCAGAGTGCTGGGATTAAAGGCATGAGATGCCACACTCAGCCCTACCATCTATTTCCTATCTTTGGGTGCACATATTATCTATTTGGGTCTCTCAGAAGAAATAAAGGCATTCTCATCCTGGTCAGGCAGATATACAATTAAGGAGTAGTATGTTTTAGAAGTGTGGCTCTTTTGTGTGTTTGCTTTTATTAAAGGTCTCTAATAGTCATGGACAGCAGAGATGGTATGCTTAGAGAACAGTATTTCAGGTTGGAAGGGATTGAGGATGAGTTGGATAGGAGGCTGAACCAGAGAAATTTAGAGGAAGCGGCAAAGGTCAAGTGATAAAGATGGAGGTTCACTAAAAAGAGGGTCCCTTCAGGGGTTCTGGGCATGGAGGTCCCTGTTGGCAGGAGTCGTAGCAGAGGGACTGTGTTTGTGATGGACAAGCTGGTGGAGATAGGACAGTTGATGACAGATTCGGTTCTGACCTGGACAACACATTTCATGCCCCATTCTGTGTTACATGAACCGAGGCAGCAGGACTGAGTTCCAGAGGCACCGGCCATCTCCAGGTCATGCCGAAAGCATCAGAGACTGTGAGTGGGTATTCACGCTTTAAGCTCACCATGCTGGAGAACATGTAACTCTACTTTTGAGTCTCCTCCTTCCTATAACCATGTGTGCCCTGGGGCCGGGGCCCTTTTCCATTTTAGTGGAGACCATTTGTGCATGTGAACACATCATCTCAGGAGCTGCATGGTAAGATTCCAGCTCACATTGTCCTAAACTTCTATCAAAAAACCATGCTTCCAATTTGACTTGTGAAATTTGGTGACAGTGAGGTAACTTTGGCTGCTATCAGTTTTTACTCATACAATAAAACAAAACACAAAAACACTGAATACCTCCTTGTATACATTGTTTTGTCAATTTCTTTTTTTTAAAAAAAAAAGTCAGACACTCATTTTTATTTTATTGAAATAATTTTCTTCATTTATTTGACATACCAACTGCAGGACCTCCCCCCCCACCAAACACACACACACACACATACACACTCTCACACCAGTTTGGTCTCTTTGTGAGGCTCCTAGCACTGAGATCAGAACCTGTCCCTGGCACTTAGCTGGCTTTTGGGAACCTGTTCCCCATGCTGGATTAACTTGCTCAGCCTTGACACAAAGCATGGCCTCAACTTGCCATGCTGCGCTCCAGCCCAA
Organism: Cricetiscus sungorus; assembly: GCA_030556225.1. Classification (NCBI taxonomy): domain Eukaryota; kingdom Metazoa; phylum Chordata; class Mammalia; order Rodentia; family Cricetidae; genus Cricetiscus; species Cricetiscus sungorus. Next base: position 41,674,306 of record JANBXA010000735.1, on the reverse strand, counting down.
GGGAGGCCTGTCCCTTTCTGAACAGAGTCAGGGGAGTACGTGGTTGACATAGTTTTGTCAATTTCTAATGCATACCCTAAATAATTTTGGTATATTTATCTTACTTTTAATTATATGTATGTGTGTGCATGCATATGCCTTCAGAGTCTGGAAAGGGCATCAGATTCCATGGAGATGGAGTTACAGACATTTGAGTAGCCTAACATGGATTCTGGGAACCAAGCTTGGTGTTTCTGCAAGAGCAGTATGTCCTCTTAACTACCAAGCCATCTTTCCAGCCTGACCCAGAATCCTTCATTTTCACAGTAGACCTTGTAAGGGCATAGCTGCTATTACCTTCATAGTTGACGGAAACTAAGGCTAGTCATGGTTACATGAATTTGCCAAATATTCAGAACCACTAAGAATACTTACCTTGGACTGTTACCTAATATTAGCACCGAGGTTTTTGCCATCTATATAGTCCTGTCCCATCAGATTCAAGGAAGCTGGCTGGGAACCCTCATCGCTCTTACTCCTTAATCTTCTTCCATCCTGGAACCTTTTTGCCAGAATGTGGAGGCCATATTGACTTTGCTTAATGACATCTTTTGCACATTGCTTCTAAAGATCAGGGCTGCTAATCAGATAGTGCTATGGAGGCACTGCCATATCATTCTGGAACACTGGTGTGGGTCCTAGCGAGGCTGTTGTTGAATGTAAGCACTTACAACCTCCAACCCTCAAGGCTGTGGATAAAACACTAGCTGGTTTGCTTAAAAAACATTCTCCCCTACTTAATGTGGTTTTTAAGTGTCGGTAGGGAGAAAACAATCAGGACTTTTAAAGACGCCTTTGGCAAGAAGCTGTAGAAGTTTAGCCAGGGCTGAGCTGAAGTGTGGAGATACAGTGTTGATCAGATGGTCCACAAATTAAGTGAGCACAGCATTTGCAGGGGGCTCACTGTCATCCTACGCTTGCTCAGGACCTGATGCTCTGGGCTGGGAATGGCCTTCCTTGGATAAAAGGGAGGCCTCTCTCTGGCATCAAGGATGGTTGCAGCTGAGCTGTCAGCATTCAGGGAGGGCTGCTTGGGCTGGAGCTATTAGTTCCTTCCTTAGACACTTTGCTGTTAGGAGCAGAATTTACCCACAAAGAACATCGATACAGAGAAATCAAAGGTTCCATGGAGAGATGAAGCAAAAGTTCATAGAAGAGGTGCATGGGATGAAGTTTTCTGTGGGTGTTTCAGTTACTGGAAATAATTTCCCTTCACTTCCCTTAGGAAGATATTTAAAAGCAAAATAAAAGTGATGGAGTAGATGATCCCTAAAAGAACAAACATTCTGTCTGTGCCTGATACTTGGTAAGACTTGAGCCATCAGTGTATGGTGGTTCTAATTAGTATACATGAAAGAAAGCTATCATCTTAATCGCTGTGTTTGCCAAGACTTTATGCTTGTCACCACAGTGGCCTTTGAGAGTCCAGTTCTGAGAGTTCGGAGAGCCCAGGATCACCCTCTGAATTCTGTATCTTTTCTTAGGAACAAAGTAGCAAGCCTTATCTTACACTATCTACCATCTTGGGTACCCACCTGCCTTACAAACACACAGGGCATCTTTCTAGCTCTTCCCCCTGTGCCTCTCAGCAGCTGCCTCGGAAACTGCCCAAATAAAACAATACAGCCAGGCATGGTGGCACATGCCTTTATTGTAGCCCCCAGGAGGCAGAGGCAGAGGCAGACAGATCTCTGTGAATCAGAGGTCAGCCTGAACCTGGTTTGCATGTTGAGCTCCAGGGCATCCAGGTCTGCTTAGCGAGATCCTATCTCAAAAACCAAAACCCAAAACAAAACTAGGACCTCCCAAACAAAAACCAACTCACACATTTTTCCTCCTCCTCTCCCTTGGCTCTGGGTGTCAAGGTACTAGTCCCAACGGACTTAATATTGGGGTTTCATAAACTATGTCCCACCTCACAGGCACAGGGCTGCTATGGAAATCTTTCCTATGTATTTGAGATAACTGGGTGATCTCATGTTAGCCTGAGCTTGTCATCACCATTTATTACACTGAATCAGTGGGATTTCTAAGTCAATTCAGATTCTCCAGTTGCTAACTTAAAAGTAAACTTAGGGAATCTGGTACATTTGTTCATCAGGGACTGACCGACTTCATCTGTGAGATAAAGACATTAAGCTATTTATTTCTTTTTTAAAGATTTTTGTACATGTTGTGTATTGAGCATATTTTCCTCACCCCTTCCCACCCACCCTACTCCTCCCTACTTCCCAGAGTTTCTCTTCTACTTTCACCTTACACACACACACTCCACACACGATCTCATCTATCCACACAGAATCTGGGAAGAAATGAGAGAAAACACATGCAATTTGTCTTTCTGAGACAAGATCTTTATTCTTAGAAGTGTGGGTCCTGTGAAAGATTACCTCTGCAGATAGGAGTGGTATGTTCACACACACACACACACACACACACACACACACACACACACACACACACACACCCTGGAGTCACAACCAATACCCCATAGCAAAAGACAGCTTAACAGAGGACATTTTCCTCATTCCCATTTACTCAATGTTCATGTGACATGCAAGCCTTCAGGATGAAGCCCCCAGCCTCGGGGAAGCTGTGTTTTATGCTATTTTGGAAGAACAGACAACTTATCAATGTGATTGGACTGAAGGTATCATCTAAAGTAGAAGCGAAAGGGAGGGCCAGACCTGTTTATCAGTCTGTACAGTGTTCCTTCTTGCTGGGACCAGGACAAGACCTCCATGGAATGAGAGTGTTTGATTTCCTATCAGACCAGATAGGTAAGAGGGTTTCTTTATGGCTACCTCCTATACAGAAAGGCAGGCACAAGTGACTTTGATGGAGATGGCTTCAAGTTTCTATTTCCTGCATCAGTGGAGAAAGGATTACTGCCTCTCTGGGCCTCCCAGTAACAGTTTGAGGTGCTTGGCAGGACAGAATGCTTTACTTTGGAGCGCTGGGGCCCATCCCCCATTCGCCTTTGTTTGAATTGTATCTCAAGATTTATTGAAGACTTGTTACATGTGTTGGAATTAGAAGCTTAAGTGGCAATCAAAATGAGTTTAACGGGACATAGGAAACCCTTAGATAATTAGTGTGTCCTATGAACATTTTTTTCTCTCTTTTCCTTTGTGAAATCTTTTTCCTCCTGGGATGACTATCATTTGTGTGTGCTCCTCCATATCACTTACCCTTTGGCATAGGTGTTGACAATCTATCACGTTGGGAGGAGAAGTCACGGCTTGGTTAAACGGCCTTTGGTTGCTTGGTGGATGCAACGGAGCAGATGTGCTGCTATAGAACTCGATTCTTTTTTATTTGGGAGAATTTGTAGCAACAAAGGCCCATGTTGGGTGCCATTTCTTCCCCCCGCTCCTAGATTGCACCCTTTCTGATGACAAGTGCGGCAAGCAATGAGTGAGTTCTGGGATCCAGCCACTCGTCTTCCTTCGTGCAGGGCCCTTTGTAAATATAAGAACATTTTCCAGATGATGTTCGGTAGACTCCTTTCCTGACCACGTGTTTCATCCAGTAACCTGTTTATAGGTCTTGAGAAAAGGTGGTTTAAATATTTCTTAGATGAGTCTGGGAAGGCCAGAGATGGCCACAAAGCAGCAGGTAAGAATGGCCTGTCCAAGTTTCCTTGGGAGGGGTGGATCCCTCTTCACATTTCTGCTTCTTTGAAGCCTGCATTTGTTGCTTTTCTTTGTGGAGAGCCTCAAACTGGGAGTGTTACGGCAGGTTCCCCCCGCTGGCCTTCTGGTCCTGCGGCCATTGTCCCGAAACCACGTGTGCCCCAAATAACACTCAGAGACTCTGTATTTGATACAATCCTGTTGGCCAATTACCATTACTGTTTATGGGCTAGCTCTGTCTTAATCATTAACCCATTTCTACTTATCTAAGTATTTCCACGTGGTCGTCTTAACGGGGAGCTGCGCGGCAGGTGTCCTGCTCCTTCCCGGGCTACATCTTGACTCCGCCTTCTACTTCCTCTTTCTTCCTCCTAGTCTCCTAGTCCCGCCTATCTAGTTTTCTATTGGCCACAGTGCTTTATTAACCAGTATGAGAAACATATATACAGAATCACATCTCCCATCATGGGAGGACTAAACTCTCTTGAGTAGACCCTTTCTGGCTGGCCCCGTAGCCCCTGCAGCTCTCCATAGGCAACCCCACCTGCTGAGTAGCTTCATCTCCAGAGGGAAGCAGTGGGCAAGCTGAGCAGTAAGCTATCTCCCACGTCTCTTTCCTTCATTCCCTTTGACTTTGTCAAGAGTGATTTCCGAGCTTACATGGCTCGCCTGGGTTTACAGTCAGCCCAGCCCCTCTCTCTGTAGTCTCTTCAGCCCTGACACTTGTCAGTCATCCCTGTTCTCCAAGCCTGTATTGGCCTCTAGTCTTTGGACACTTGTCCCCTCAGGCTCATGTGTAAATGTATCATCCAGGACTCGGATTGTTGTGGGTGATGTGTTATGTAGTTAAAAGACAGTGCAGGGCGAGTGAGGTGGCCCAGTGGGTAAAGGCGCTTAATGCCAAGTCTGATGACCCAAGGATCCGAGTTCTATCCCTGGCATCTATGTGGTAGAAAGAGGGAGCTCTCTAACCTCCACATGCCCCCTTTATCCTAAGCAAATGAGTAGACATAAGTGTGGGATGACAGCACAGTTTGTGAAGAACAGAGCACATTGCTGTGTGATGTTCTTTGAGAGATTAGTATGGGAAGGAGTGAATAGAGTGACCATGTTGAAGGCATTGGTGAGATATATGTACATATATCTATGTGCTCATGCACATTCAGAGTAGCACAGAGCACAGTTGGGATTATGAAAACATTGGCTCAGTCATGGATGAGTGGGCTAAGAGGATGGACTTTTTCTAACATTGTAATTCTAATTACCTCCAAGTTATTATTTAAATTTAGCTTTAGACTTCATTTCTCCTTCTAGCTTTGGAACTCTGGCCAAAGAACAATGAGTGAGACAAGTAGGGGAAAGTAAAATCTACCTGATGAGCTCAGTTTAGGAATTCTTACTAGGAAAAAAAAATGGGCAAAGGCCAAACCTCTCAGCCGCTGCTGGGGAAGTCAGGGAGCAATTATGTTTTCCTGGGGAGCAGAAAATTAGTGTGGGACTGGGGGATGAAAAATATTTAGATTCATGCTCGAGTCCTGCTGGTGACTTCGTCACCTTGGGCAAGTCAATTTAATTCAATTTAATTGACTCTGGCAAATATGGGAAATTCATACAAAGGCATGGCATGTGTGTGCATATGTAGACAGCTTGATCTACAATATATAGAAAATAATGATAGTGATGGCCTCAGAATTTTTGTGATTAACAACACATATAGAATATATGTGTGCTTCATAACCATGGCTGTTGTTGATAAGGCCTTTTCATTACATAAGGACAGTCAAGATTCGGTAGTACTTCAGAGTGAGTGGCCCCTGGTGGGGTTTTGTTTAAAAAGAAGTTACAAGAGAACAAGACAAGTTGAGCCAAAAGATAAAGGAGGGAAGGATGCATGTCTGGTGACTGATGCAGAGAGCCTGGAATGGGATGTGAGTTATGTGATCGCTGAGATGCAAGGCCAGAGTGAAAGCTGATATTGGGTGAAATATGAGTGATGCTCAATGCTCAGTGGCAGGAACAAGTCTTTGTTTTTGTTTTTCCTCTGCCATGTGCATGGTGTGAAGGAGTGAAATCTTTTCCAGAGATGAGTGGCGTGACCCCCTGTGTGGTCTGCAGTGAGAACCCCAACACGGAAATATACACTGAAGTAGAGCTGAGCATAGAAGGGAATAGAGGACTTAGTTGTAGACCAGGTGGCTTAAGAGGATGGACTTCTCTGACGTGTTCATTGTAATTATGCCCCAAGTTATTTAAATTTGGCTTTAGGTAGGGTTAAAGCTGAGATGGATGCCAGGGAGCTAGCTAGAGGCTAATTTAAATGAGAGGCCAGAAACCAAATGAGGATGTTAATAAGCAGTGGCAGGCAGAGGCTTGTGAAGATTCGAGATTTTACCGAATTAGTAAGATCCTTTTTACCTTTTCTTTTAAACTAAATTAGTAAAAACTAAAATAGATCAGAAAAATGAGTAGGCAAGGCCAGTCATAAGGGTACAAAATGCACTTTTAGGGGCTGTGTTTGTTCACTATTGTTGTAATAAACTGTCTAAGAAGCAATGATGGAATGCCCACACCACATCTTGTTCTCAGGAGGTCAGTAATCAAAGAGATGGTTCCTCCGGTTTTCCTCTGCGTTCTGTGGTCCACCGTGGGTCCGGGAGGGTCCTCTGCTAATTGAAGTTGGGTTTTCTCATGTCCAAGTGCTTCTTGAGGCCTAACCTTGGGGCTAGCTCAGTACCAGTTCATTCAAATCACCTTGGCAGAAATAAGTCACGATAGTGACTCTGTCGAAGGGGTGAGAAAATAGGACTTCTTTCTTTATTATTAATTAAATTTATCCATTTATTTTACATCTTGACTACCCACCTCTCCTTCTATTCCCTCCCCCTACCTACTTTCATTCCCTTCTCTCACATCCCTCTAATCTACCCCACTCCTTTTGTTTCTGTTCAGAAAGGGGCAGGCCTCCTATGGGTGTCAACAAAGCATGACATGTTTCAGTAGGACTAAGTTCCTTCCCTTGCATTAAGGCTGGGCAGGGCAACCCAGTGTGAGGAATAGGTTCCCAAAAGCCAGCCAAAGCTTTAGGGAAAGCTGCTGCTCCCACTGTTAGGAGTCCCACAAGTAGACCAAGCTACACATCAGCCATGCATATGTAGAGGACATAGGTTGGACCCATGCAGGCTCCCTGATTGTTGGTGCAGACTCTGAGCGCCTACAAGGCCAGGTTAGTCACTTCTGTGGGTTCTCTTGTCATGTCTTGACCACTCTGGCTCAGACAATCCTTCCTCCTTCTCTTCACTGGGATTCCTGGAGCTCAGCCCAATGTTTGGCTGAGTAATTCCTCTCATGAGCATTGATGTAAAAATACTTAACAAAATGCAAAACGAATCTAAGAACAGTAAAAAATATTATCCACCATGATCAAATAGATAAGTTTCATTCCAGAAATGCAGGGATGGTTCAACACACACATACACAAATCTATCAATGTAATCCACTATAGTAACAAACTAAAAGAAAAAAAATATATATATGGCCATCTCATTAGACACTGTAAAAGCTTTCAACAAAATCCAACACCCCTTCATGATAAAAGTCTTGGAGAGATCAGGAATGCAAGGAACATACCTAAACATAATAAAAGCAATATGCAGCAAGCCAACAGCCAACATCAAATTAAATGGAGAGAAACTCAAAGTGATTCCACTAAAATCAGGAACAAGACAAGGCTGTCCTCTCTCTCCATACCTATTCAATTTAGTACTCCAAGTTCTAGCTAGAGCAATAAGACAGCAAAGAGAGATCAAGGGGATACAAACTGGAAAGGGAGAGGTCAAAATATTGCTATTTACAGATGATAGGCTCATCTATAGCAAACCCAAAAGGCCTCATTTCTTAATGTGTGGACTACAAACCATGCTTGCAAGGATCTGGCTATAGCTGATCACAAATGGGAGCCAGTGATATTCAGTCTGTCACACAAGGTCACAGATCACATAGAGCTGGTACATTCACATAGCAAATGTTCATTGAAAGATTTGCATATTATAGTCACTATTCCAAGCTCTTCCTTCCTTCAAAAGGTTTCTTTTTTCATAGAGATGAGCACATAGCTAGCCATGGCACCAAGTGATACGTTCTATCTATTAGATATCTGTTCATTTTTACCTTCCCCTGATCTTCTAAAAGGCTGATTCAGAAACTAGTATATAGGAAGTCTGGCCAGCAAGCAGACTCTATAGTTTTACTGTTTGAAATGGTGTTGCTTATTGGAAATGGCGTCATCTGTTTCGTTATGATGAAAAATGTTTGGAACTCACGGAGGAGGCTGGAGACCTTAATCAGTTTCTCTGGGTTTTTACAGATCTCAGTCAATTCCCTTTGTCTGTATGACCCAGATTGTTGTGCCTAGGTCAAGTTGACCTTGTTGCTGTGGCTTTTAGCTTCTGAAATATTTCTTTGTTGTCACCTGTCTAACACTGCCTGTTGCTTGGAACAGAGAGCTGCCTGCTTTTCACCTCATTGTCCCCCCCCCCCCCGTTGCTCTTTGAAAGCCCGTTACTGTTAACAATCCTCTTGTCCTACATTTTGGAGATCAGAAAATGTCTGTAATGCACGATGGAGGAGATCTGAGTTGATCACAGAATACGCGAAGTCTCAGTCTCAACCTCCGTCTCTCCCTCCCTCTGTCTCTCTGTCTCTCTGTCTGTCAATCTCTTTCTCTCTCTCTCCCTCTCCCTCCCTTCCTCCCTGGTGGTACATTGAATTTTTAATAAAAACACTGAATAAAATGAAGACTCCATTTTTGATAGTATGTAATAAACTTGCTCCATCTTTGCATTATTTAAATTTGATGGTGAACATACAAATTATAGATGTTAAATGGTGTTTGAGATAGTGTGTGTGTGTGTGTGTGTGTGTGTGTGTGTGTGTGTGTGTGTGTTGGAAGTAAAGTATACTGAGATGGGACTGGAGAAATAAATGATGTAGTAGTTGAGAGCACCAGGAAGAGGGCCCAGGTTGGGTTCCTGGAAGCCACATGGCAGCTCATAAATACAAATGTCTGAGTTCTTCTGACCTCCCCAGGTACCAGACATGCATGTGATGCACATGCATACATACGGGCACACACTTATACATATATAACACAAATTAACAAATCTTTGCCAAAGTGGCCTGAACTGAGATCATTGTCACCAGATGCCACTTGGGCTGGGACTGTTAACATCAAGAGTAAGTAGATTCATTCCTCATCTCCACAGACAAGAAGAGAAATCATGCCCAACTACCTTCTTCATCCTTGATTTCTTCCAAGTGGAAGCAGCTGTTACCATTAGTGAGAAGGTCAAGTGAGGGTAGTGGAGAGATAAAGCTGAATGGGTGATATGGATTGTGAGCAAAGAGTCTCCTGGTATTGGGTTCACACCATGAAAGACAGACAAAAAAGGAGACAGCAAATGGAGCTATGGAATGTTGAAGAATCATTTGTTCAGAATCTGAAGGAAACTGGTCTCATGCTATAGTGCAATGGGGGAATATGTTGGATCATGGGTCTTAACCAGAGGAAGTGAGATACAATCTAGAATCTTCGCTGTGTTCGACAGCAGCTTCAAATCAAATACAAAAGGGACATGTTATAACCTGGCAACTTTAGTTCTTGTATTGAACAAACAGGGAAAACTCATCTTAACCTCAATGGTGAAGATGATCTGGATATCAAAGAGAAAGGTGGATCACATGCTGATTGGAAATTCAGACACAAAAGTGTGGTCTAGCTATCACTGAGACAGAGAGAGAGAGAGAGAGAGAGAGACAGAGAGAGAGACACACACACACACACACACACACACACACACACACAGAGAGAGAGAGAGAGAGAGAGAGAGAGAGAGAGAGAGAGAGAGAGAGAGAGAGAGAGAGAGAGAGAGAGTCTTTGTGTGTGTCCTCTCTTTCCTGTGCCCTACAGGACCCACTTAGGCTGGTGACCTGAAAACTATCTTTGTCTGCATCCTGATTCTTTTCCTAGCCAAGGCTACTTGTTGATTTATGCTTTCTAAATCCCGAGCCTGCTCTTTGTTCAAACTCCCCAGCTCAAAGTCCAGCAGCACTGCTGATGTCGTTGGCCCACAGTCACTGTGGGACTGAGGGTTGTCTCTAGCGGTCACATGCATGCTCTGTGTGCAGTGACCTCGCGTTCATGTTACAGTGTCAGACAGAATTGGCGCCCTTTGTTCATGCTTTCCTACAAAGGTACCACCTTAACAGAGTCTTACAAGAGCATTAAGGATCATTCAGTTCGACATCTCACTCAGTGCAGGAATCCCTGACCGCTCTCCCATTGCTTTTTCTTAGAATGTTCCCCATAGCAGGGAACTTAGTTGGATGATCAAGGGAATTTGTTCTTTTCAGAACAGGAGCATTTCCCTTCATTTTGAGAAATCTGCTGTGCTGTTGCTGCCGTTCTGGGGTCACGTTTTGCCTCCTGGAGTTATTTTAAGACCTCTTTCCATGTGACCACTGCAGAGTACTTTAGATCCCACAGGGTAGTCCCAGGTTTTTTCTTCTTCAATCCAAGCAGTCTAAATTTCTGTGGAATATTCTTAAGGTAAATTCCAGCTGCTTTAGGGGAGGGGAGGCATTTGATCAGGACACCAGTGATCAGTGTATCATGTGTTCTGTTTACTGTCCAGCGTGAGGAACCATTGTCTTCCCTGTTTACAGGAGGATCTGTCTAGTAGCTGGGGACGACTTTAGCCATTTTGCTCAAGCTGATGGAGATCTGTTAATGTCGTTGGTCTCAGAGTTAACCCAATTTGCTGTCACTTGGTTGAACAGACTCTTGCAATCTTTCTAGCCTGCTCCAGTCAGCTTGAAGTTTGAATCTTCCATTGGACATCACTGCCCCTCCCATCTTCCTGACATGTACACATTTTGTAAATTAATCCTGAGTTCTCTAGGTCACAGATGGAACCCTGAATGGAACAGGACTCAGCAAGCATCTCCCTCTCCAGTATCTCTGCAATGATTTTATCAGCGTTTCACATGGGGCTTACCGAGTCCCTCGCTGAAGTACTTGGCCGCATCTGTGTTCATAAAATCCCCCCTTTTGGAAGAAGTACAAATAGGATATAGGTTGATACACTGCACAAGGCTTTCCCCCATTTTTCTTGCAAGTTCATAAACAGTGATTTTTGCCGATGAAAACCTCCCATATTTCTCCCTGAAGCTCCTCCAAGCCCTTTTATGAGCCCTGGAGAGAACCTGTTCCCCATACAAATATCATATACTCTAGTTCTGCAGATATTTTTGCTCCTCGATGATTTTTGACTCCCAGCTTTTGGCTTTCTTCTCGATGTGTGCTCTTGCCTAGTTCTGTTAATGAACTTGGTCCTTCACAGAAGTGGGCTCTAATTTACTTTCTCTCTGCAGTCTATGTTCAGTTCATTCCACATGACCAACTCTCCAGTCACTAATGTTCCCAGTCCTCCTGGCACCTACAAAGTTGTTTTGAAAGACATTTTGGGAACCAGAACACCTGCTGTTCCCTGTGGTTGAAATGAAGCCATCGCTGGGAATGGATGCAGCGCCTGCTTACAGGTCACATAGATAATGTCCCCCAGTATTTGGGAGGGTAAATCACAGCAAGTGCTCTTTTCCTACAGAGCCATCATGAGATATTGTCTAGAATGCAAGCATAGAGGTCGAAATTGCTTGCGTAAACGAGAAGATGGATTTTTTAAATGGCGGAATAATAAACAAGGATCCAGGTCAATGAAGTTTATACTTCTTGGGGTTCCTGGGCCTGGGTTGTACTCTGGTAATTTGCCTCTGTGTGACCTTCATTCTGTCACCTCTGAGACAGCATTCTGAAACAAGTTAAAGATGCTGCATTATTCTAGGGCATGAGTTCCACACAAGAGAAAGAAGTATCTGAGAAATGTTTTGCTGTGGTGACACTGATTCTTTCAGCTATTTTGAATATAAAGTTAGAAAAAGTGACCAGTAGTATTGGGAAAGAGCACAGAAATGACAATGCTAACATGGGTGTGTGACGTCGTTTTGCTCTGCTTCAGAATTACAGCCTCCTGGTCGAAATTCTCAGGTAACCTTCTTGTGTGTATTGTATCATTATCACTCTTTGAAACATGGGGACACAAGCACAGAAGGGTGCTTACTTAGGACCAAGCCAAGTGGTGGCAGAACTGCCAGTGGCTGGGTGGGCAGTATGGCCCCAGCTCCAGTGTCCACCCTGGGCCATCAGCCACGTACATTAAGTGCACACTTGAAATATGGCTTCTCCAAATTGAGGTATTATACGTGTAAAATATGCACAAATAATTTAATTCAAGGAACATGAATTAGCTGATTAATAATTTATATCCATTGATTTTACACTGAAACATTTTATATATTTAGTTAACATGTATCTACAAACCCTTAGCTCATTTTTTTTGTCTGTTTGCAATGCACCCATGAGACATCTTAAAATTACATATGTGGTTCACGTTATATTTTGGTTCATGAGCTTCAAGATTGTTGTTTAACAAAAACCAAAGGCAATGAAAAATATAGAGCAGTATGGTGAGTTGAGTTGGGCCCTATTGGAAAGGAGGCTGTTAAAATGAAAACTGGACACTGGAAAGGCCAGCATCAGTTTTGAGTGACTTAGGATGTAGTTGAGTCCTCCTTGAATTTGAGGGAAAATATTTGGCCAAAAGTGAGTTGATTTCCACAGACACCTCAGAACGTTCATCCTTTACCAAATCTTGTAAGTGAATGATCAAGGGGCAGGGCTACTTAAAATGACAAATCCCAGGTGATTCTACAACAGAAGGATTGGGGAGGCAGGAAACAATACTTCCAGCCAAATTACGCTCATGTGGCCATAGACTTACATGAGCCACCCTGCTCATCCTGGGGGATCTAGAGTTCAGCTGGCCAGCACCTATATGCTTGTGTGGACATTGTCCTTGAAATGCAGCCAGACCTCTGCATCCTTAATTTCCACACCCATGAGTCAAACAGCTATGCACCCAAAATACTTTTGAAACACTTGACTCTGTACAGAAGTCTTGCTGTCATAAATCCCTACATAGCACAGTATTATAGATATTTGCATAGCATTTACATTGTATCAGGAGTGTGTGTCATCGAGAGATGATTTAAGTCTACTTGCTGGAGAATACCCATAAATCATATGCTAATCTTGTGCTGCCATTTCATACCAAGGGCTGGGCATCCTTAGGGTTCAGTATCTGCTGTGGTTGTTGAAACCAACCCACCAAGGACCTGAGAGGGAAGATTGTACTTTTGTGCCAGTGAGAAACTAAGGACTGGTCCTTCCCATTATCCCCTAAGTCAGCACCTGATGGGGCATGCTCTATCTCTAAATAAGACTGCTTATTAAAGGCTTCATATCTGTTGTTTAATGTTCTGGAAATTGCCCATGTTTGTGGGGCACAATCTCTTAGTGTTACATAATTTATATCATCCTGTAATCTGATTGGAGAATGGTGGAATCCTGTTCAGTGAATGCAATATATTCTTTAAAGGAAGTAATTCGGGGGCTGGGAAGATGCTCAGAGGCTGAAATGCTTGATACACAAGCATGAGGACGGAGCTCATGTACCTGGAAGCCACGTAAATACTGGATAGGCATGGCAACCCTCCTATAAATCCAGTCTTGAAGGTAGACAGAGGTCTCCAAAACAAGATGGCTAGCAAGGCTTATCATCTTGTGAGAACCGGGTTTTATTGAGAAAGCTTATCTCAGTGAACAAGGTAGGAAAGCTATTGATGACGATGCCTGCTATGATGCCTTGGGTCTCCACATTCTCAGGTCTGTATGTGTGTGTACCTACACATACATATGCTCACACACATATGAAAGGTCCACCATGTACACACACACACACACACACACACACACACACACACACACACACACACACTGCATACGCGCATACACATGCGTGCACACACATACATACATACACAAACACACACACACACACACACACACACACACACACACACACACACACGCACACAGGCACGCACACACGAGAAAATGTGAACAGGCTTTTAAAAACCAAACAAACAGTATTAAAAAGTCCACTTGAAATAGAAGCTAAGACCTCAAAAGACTTCAAAGCAGTAGATGTTCTGCCTGAGATGGGGAATTACATGAACAAGATAAAAATAAAACATATTTCTGCTGATGCAAAAACCCAGCTATCACTTCAAAGGGGGTAAGATACAATGTATTCTGAAGACACCTATGGATGCCCAGGACCCAGGAACACAGATTTAGGTTACCCTAAATTACATGTTCCAATGTGAAAGCTGTTTCATGGTGTTTTTATAGTAACAGAGCAAAGAAAGTCATAAATCAAGACACTTTTGAAGTACACTGGCACAGATATTTATTAGAGAGGTGGATGGGGTAGGGCAGGCAGGACAGTCACTGCTGTAGGCCTCAAGTGCTTCTGGTGACATTTTAAGCTTTTTGACTAGTTGGAAGCTAATTCTCTGCTAGTACATTACAAAGGATTTAAATAATTAGGCTAGGTAGAGAGGAGGGCAGTAAACAGCTGTGAAGGCAGCTAAAAATGCCCCAAGATCATTTGGCTCTGGCTCTGCAACGTTCTAACCCCTCCACAATCACTGAGGTTCTAACCCAGCAATCAGCCCCACAGAAGGGTCAGTGCAAGCTGCTGCTCAAAAATAGGAGGACCCTAGGGGAAGAACGTGACAGAGGAGAGTGGGGTGGCCACAGGCTGGGGAAGGACATGTAATCTGCAGCATTGGCCTTCCCTGATGTATTTAAGTATGTGATGTCTAAACTCACAGATGGGTAAAATATCTGGGACCTTCCTCCGTGTAGAAGCAAGCCAAGGCTTCAGATTGTCATTGTTTGGGCCTTGACAGTAACAACCAGACATGGAAGCTCAAAGAGACAAACAAAAGGAAGACACAGGAGTTGTGGGGAAAAAAATAACAACCCAGGAAGCATTTTGGTTGTGTCAGCCTTGGAGTTGACATTTGGATCTAAATGAGCGGAGCTTCTGAAGAATGGGACACCACCTGACTCGTAGGCTACAAGCAAGCACGTGGTGTTGCGCGCCCACCTAGGCCGGCAAGGAATCAGGCAACCACAACTCTTCTTCATGCAGTTTTATTCAGGATCCTTGTACATCAGCTTCCTCTGCTCCCATCAGCTTCTGTTTCTCCCATCAGCTTCCTCTGCTCCCAGCCCCAGCAAGCCCTTAAATGTGCTCACAGCCCAATCAGCTCATGCCACCTGGTGATCCCTGATAGGCCACAGAAGGAGGAAGCGCACCAGATCCATCAAGCACTTCCAAATAAGGCTTGTTTACAGCTAAGCGCATTCAGCCAGGCGCCATCTTGGGGCTGTGGCTTCCCACAACAGGGTACCTACAATACCAGCTGCACATTTGGGACACCAGCCTTCTTTATGGAAGGGGGACAGGGAAGAAGGCTATGAATCTTAAGACTTTGGAGGAGGACTTGCCCAGGTCTCCAGGCACCAGTGATGGATGTGTCCCCACACTCCGGCACATACATTTATTTTTATTTTTCAGATAGGGTCTTACTCTCTTACTCTATAGCTCAACCTGGCTGCCACCGCCTTTGTAGGCTCGGCTGGCCTGGATTACTCCCCAGTTCTCTTACCACAGCCTCCCAAGGGCTGAGATTCCAGGCATGAACCTGTGCGTGAACATCTTTTTTGAGTCTTTCTGTTCAGCCACTGATGATTTTCAGATACTTCTGTAGCCTGTCTCCCCCTGAGTTCTTAATTGAGAGAAAGTTCTCTGTCCACTAGTATGATAGGAGAAGTGACATTTTCTGTTTCAGAACTTTATAAGAATATATTTATCGGGCAAGGGAGCAACTTCATACATTTCTACCATGATCGTGATCATGCCCATCCCCAAATCTCTCCTGCTCTTCCTGGGACATGCCTCTCAGGAAATGCCCCCTCCACATCCTTGTCCTCTTCTCCCTTGCCCCCAGGTCCAATTAGTGGAGTGTGCTAGAATGTTAGCTAATCTTGCACAGGTCTTGTGTAGACAACCATAGCTGTAGTGAGTTCATGAGTGCAGTAGACAGGTTGTGTTCATATCACCCTTCCCCATCCTCTGCTCCCTCTTTGACTATGTAACCTGAGCTTTGGGGAGGGAGTGGATGTACCAGTCCCTATTAGGGCTGAGTACTCACAAACTCTCTCAGCCCTTTGACCAGTGATGAGTTTTGGGTTAATTGCTGGCTACCACTCGCATGCAGTGAGAAGCTTCTCTGGCGTGGGTGATAACTTTTATTAACCCTTCTGTCTCCTTGTATTTATTCAACCTGACTTGGCTTCACTGCAGATCCCCGGCACAAGTGAGGTAGGCTGAAATTGGCACAGACAAGGAGAGTCCATAGAGGGAGGGAACTGGGTGTGAGTGGTCCTGATGTAGACCAGAGTGTACCATGTGACCAGTCCTCTGAAGAAAAGAATTATCCAGGAAGCCTTTGGGAAGAAGGGCGCTTGGCTGTGAGTCACTGCTCTGCTTCGTCCCCACTGCTGACCCTGCTTTCTCTAAGCTGTCCTTCCCTCCTCAGAACCAGGAGGGGCCATTGGGAAGGTGCTTTGTCCTAAGGCATCCATACTCAGAAGCTAGCCTTGCTTGAGGTCGGGACAGAGACGGCCACCAGGTTAATGGAAGAGGGCTCTGGATCATCTTGGCTCTAGTGCCGTGCCCCTTTGGGACTCCCATTAGCATGCCCTTGCTCCCCCTGCACTGTTATTACCCCTCTGCCACCCACACTGCTTCTCATTCCACAGCACGGCGATGTGGCAAGGGCCACACTTAAGGACAGAAGGACAATTGGCTATGATTCACAGAGAATGCCAATTTTAAGAGTTGGGGACTCCTGGTTTTACGAGCTCTCTTTCTTTGATTGGCTTTGACACTCATTTTAACTTCAGTCTTTTCTCCCTTCGTTCTGTTCCCTCTGAGCAGTATTCTTTGTATTTTTTATCTACTTTCATTCATAGTGATTCCTGCTTAAAACTCTCACCGGTTTTCACTTTTACTATTTAGTTTGTCTGCCCTTCCCCTGGAATAAGTATGAAATGGCCCTGTATGGAGTATGAGAGAGTTCCAGGTTCTTTTCCTGCTCCGTCATTTTCGAGAACTCCACATTTCCCTCCTTGTTAAACCTGGACTCTACAATGCCACTTCATAGAGTGGAATGCCACTCTATGAAGAAAAAGAAATGTGGCTAATAACATGAAAATGTTTAACTTCACTCTAAGCAAAGGCATTGAAATTAAAGCCATAGCTCGTTTTAACCCATCAGTCTAGCAAAAAGAAGACACACAAAAATGCACACAAAAACAAATAGTATATGTGTGTAGTATGTGTGCTCTTTTGAGAAAGGATGTCATGGAGAACAGGCTGGCTTCAAACTCACTATGTAGCTAAGGATGACATTGAACTCTTCTTGCCACTGCCTCTGCCTCCCAAGTACTGGGGTCACTGGCATGTGGGAAGAACATGTTGACGATGGGGCGAGAGAGTGCTTTTATACAAAGTATGAAACAGCATAACATTTCTGAAAAATAAAGTGTAAAAGCCCATGACTGACTTTTGAAATGAGTGTATTTGACTGCGTCTTCCATGGGCTATCTTCTAAAAGATATGGAAACAAATCTGTGTCTTGACGAGTCACCTGCTGAACTCTAATACATGGGTCACACTCTACCCAGTAGTCTACAGGCTCTGCTTCATTTACCATGCTGTCTGGATACTTTCCTAACCCATTTTATAGGTGCAGAAACTACAGCAAGACAGGTTATGTAATTGCTTTAGAGTAGCGAGCAGCCTGCAGATAGATGGTAGGGTCTGCTTCCAGACCAGGCAGACTCAGCAAAGAACTCTGCTCTTAGGCCCCATTCTGCAATGCTGGATGGTGCTTTTATTAAACGCCTTTTGCATTTACTTACTGCTCCCTTACTGTACTGTGCAAAAGTAGGCGGGAAGCTCCAGCCTTGACCTTCAGCCTTGAATCTAGTGTTGAGAGTGTTAGGTCGACCCTCTAGCTGCCTTCTTTCCTGCCTAGAAATCAGGCCACAACCTACTGTAGCTCTCTCTGGGATGGAATTATTATGGGCTGTGTGTGGGCTTGCAGTCACTTTGCTCTGTGTCTGTAAGATTAGCTTATGGTCCCACCTAGTGCCTACCTCTGTGACAGGCCAAGGGGGATTACATGGTACAAAGTTTGTCTCCCATCACGAAATAAATGAATTAGAATCTTCTTTTCCTCCAGATTTGAGGGAAGCCTCTCTGTCCCCTCAAGGCTTGGCCATGCTGCCTAGGTGTGGTGTTCTCTCTCTCCTAATGCACTCCCACTTCCTGCTTGCCCACCATCGTGACGAGACTCTCTCCTGATCATGTTCATTTTACATAGTAATTCCATGTCAGCTCCTATCCCAAAAGTGCCCTTTCTCTTTTCTATTTAGTTGTAGCAGGGAGTTTATTAGGCATCGGATAAATATCTGCCAAGGGGATGGCCTGATTACATATATTTATGAATTGTGTATGTGAATGTGTGTGGATACATGGGTATCTTGGAGTCTGTACAGGGGTCAGGGAACAGTTTGCAGAATTCCATTCTCTCCTTCTGCTTTGTGGGTTAGTGGGTTTTTTTTTTTTTTTTGCCTTTTTTATAGGGGAGGGTGTGGGGATTGAACTCAGACCATCAAGGTTGGCAGCAAGTACCTTTACCCAATGAGCCATCAATCAGCCCCTCATTTCTGTTCAAATCACAGCCTGCGCTAGGAATGATCTCTCTCTCTTCCAATGAGTTCCTTGTAATCACCTCTGCCAGCCTCACCATCATCACCACCCCACCTCACCCTCCTCAAAAAATGACAGCTTTCATTGATTACTGGTCATGTATGGTCCTTTCCTACCTGAGCCCTGCAACATCTGGTAGGAATCGTCTTCCAGTTTGCACTGCTGTTATTTGTGTATTCCAGCTGTCAGAACTGTGAACCCCAATACAAGGTCGTTTCCAGCCAGGCATGGTGGCACGTGTCTGTAATCCCAGAAGTTGCGATGTTAAAGCAAGAAGCTCATAGCACCAGACTGAGGCCACATAGTAAGACCTAGTCTCAATGAAAAAAAAAAATCTATTCCTGTGTTGAATGTTGCACCCTCATTTGTGCCTAAGACAGGCCTGTGTATAGCATGTGCTCAGAAGCGTTTGAAAGCCTGTAAATACGAGGGGCTGTATTAAAACAGCAGCCTTAGCAGACGCTGATTCTATGAGCACAACATGTGTTTTCAAATGATATTTGTTCTTTCTTTGTTCATCTGACTTTGCAAGATTAGGAAAACAGTGGTACTGAGCCCTTCCTGCTAAATCCCACATTGCAATTATTATGAAATCTGTAAATAAGATTACATGCAACTTCTGCACTCAACTATTTTAGTATTCAAAAATTCATGTGGCTCCGAATTTCCATTCCTGGAATGAGATTTCTCTGATAAAGTTCCCCCTCCCTCCCCCTCTCTCTCAATCTTAACTCAATCTTTGCATCTCTCTCTCCCACAAGTGTCAGACAAGTACTCTACCCCGAGTTCCCCTATCCCCAGCACATGGGCTTCTTGGTATTAGGCACGTTAACCACATTAACTATCTAGAAATTTGTCTCTTACTCTTTGCATTTTTCACCTTTTGAGGGGAAAAAAAGTCTGCTAGCAAATCGATGTAAATTGCACCCAAAGTGGTTTCAACTTCGTTTTCTGTGTGACTAAGTTTTGTACTCATTTGTATCAGTCATTGACTTAAGGAGAAATAGTAGCCACATGTTTATTTTCCAATTTATTGCTAAGCCCATGTTAGCAGGAAGCACAATCCAACCCTCAAGTCTCTCCATTATCTGCATTAGATTGCTTCAGATTATTGGGAGTCCCCTTAGGTCAGGCCGACTCAGATGAAGAGGGACAACACAGCAGAGTGGACAGGATGTAGCAGCTGTTTATCCCCCAGAGTCCTGTGATGGAAGGTTGGTTTCCAGGATGACAGTGCGGGGAGGCGGGCGACTGCGGTTGATGGACTTTAAGTAGATTGGTCATTGGGTGTGGTCTCAAGAGGAAGTGATGTGATTGTTTGGGAAGTTAGTTCTTTCATGGAGCTGTTGTGAAAGCATGGCTGGCTCCTTCCCATGCCATTTACCATCTGACTCATCTTCTTGCTATTGTTTTGACATCCACCACGAATGAATCCTCACCAGAGAAGACACCATGCTGCTTGGGCTTAATCCTTCCAGACCTTGCAGGGAGCTCAGCAATGGCTTTTTAAAGTATCAAGCTAGCCTTGGGCATTTTGTCATAGTAACAGAAAATGACCTAACACTTTCTGCTTGATTTATTTTTCTGAAATCTCTTTGGTGTGTAATGTTCATAATTGATGTTTTCAATTAAATTAGTCAAATTAATTTAGTTAATTCATTTGCTCACTGTTTCCAGGAAAGGCCATTGTTTGAGAGTGATCATATCTGAAAAGACTTCCAGATTATAACTTGTGAGGTATGGAAACTGGTCCTCTCTTGTGAACTGGCTAAACCTTAGGCTGTGCCTGTTCACTGCAGGTCCCTGTGTCTGTGACAGTGCTGGTCGCCACACTTCCTTCTGGTTTGTCATTCTATACACAAGTTGTTATGGTTTTGTTCTGAATTATTGGGAGTGATGAGACTTCATGGATGCTAGAAAATGCGCTATCATTGAGCTATGCTCCCTCTTCTCAGTGTTATTGAAGGGATTTGGTCCATGAATCTATCTTATCCCAACAGTATACTCTGCTCTTGTTACACTTTGCCCCACCTCTGCCCCTGATGTCAATGTTAGCCATAGCTAGAAGAATCCTTGTATGATAGACAAACACACTTTATTTCTCCTCCAGGAAGAGGCATTTGTTTGTCTTGCGGCACTTCTAGGGAGGTGTGGTCTTCTTCCAGGGCCATTTTCTATGTATACAATAATAAAAAGGGCCAATAACTTCTTTTAACAAACAACATTTAGTTATGTGTGTGGGGCACAGAGCTATGTACTCTGCATGTATAGATCTTGCTATCACCCCAATTTTGTTTCACAAATGCACACACAACACTACAAGTATGGCATCCATAAACCCACAAGGACACAGAGATCATTTCAAACAATGAAAAAATTTGGTTTGGAAAATAACAATAATAAGGAATATATAGGTTCTTTGAGAAAAAAAAATAGTCTCTTTAATAGAGTTCTTTGGTTCCCATGTGTCTGAATGGGACTTGTTAAGTATGTGCCTTGAGTCACTGGGTGGAAACATTGGCACATTGGTACCACTATAGTTTTAACCATCCCTACCATCCTGAGTACCCCATCAGACACTCTGCTGACACTTTCTAGTACACTGAAGTTTGAGTGTGAGATTCACCCATGGCCAAAATCAGTGACCTCACTGGTCCCTCTCAGAGAATGAAGCTTATGTCTTATCTTGCTTTTGAGGTTATGGGTGTAAGAGTAGAAGTTGAGACTTTCCTTTGGAGCCATTGACCCCACCCACTTCTCTTAATTCTCCTTGAGTTCATCAATTAAGGTGTATATATTAAAACATCCATATAATTGGAATTTTATAGTATTAAGTTGTAAAATTGTATTTCATATGTACATACATAAAAATGCAAAAAGTAAATACACTTGGTATCAATCAAGAAGTGATTGATAATAATGAATAGCATTACCTGTGGGCCTGTGAACAAGTTTAGAGATTCATTGGTTTGGGAAAGAAAAAAATAATCAATTACAAAGACGCCAGGTTGAGCAATGGGACATGTGTATCACATCACTCCACACAAAGGCTCAGAGGTCAACACAGAAGAGGGAGCAGAATGACTAGAAGATCCAGAGACAGAGGACTTTTGTAGTGAAACAGTATTTGCCAGGCATGACAGGGGTATTGCACAAATGAACTCAGGGCAGCTGGGACAGAATGCACGAGACCAGCACAAAATCCCAAATCATCAAAGATCCCAACAAGGAGAGGGGAGGGGCACAGGAATTCCCTCCTCTCTCTGAGGGGCTATTGGCAATTGTTGGGCATGGGGAAGTCAGTGTTCTTCAGGGATGAAGCCCCCGAGGCTACCCATGCTCCAGTGGGTGGTTCTCTACCCATGCACATACTGGCAGTGCCCAATGAACTCAGTGGGTTTTCAAAAGTGAGAGGGAGCTCACATAAAGCTGGGAAGGGGAAAATGGTGGGGAGAATAAAGCAGAAATTGGAAGGGAGGGGACTTGGGATGGATTTGATTAAAAACATTAATATGCACGTATGGAATTTTCAAACAATAAAGAATAATGTAAAATTAATTATAAAAGATGGCAGGTTGCCTATGCTAGAACTGTGTGATGAGCCCATCAGATATTAGAAATTCAATTTTCATTTCTGCCTTCCCTCTCTCCAAGCTCTTAATATGGGTGCAGTCACGATTCAGGAGACACTTCTTTGTTGGTAGAATTATTTTCATTATTTTGTGTACATACCTACATAATTTCACACTGTCAGACTTTGATTCGTTGATATTAGAAAGCTATTCCAGTGCACATACCCCATCTGATGAGTCATCAGAGAGAAGCTAGTAGAGCCTAGCAGGGCCACAAATGAGGAAAAGAAACAGGATGCTGTATGTGTTGAACAGGCTGTTTGTGTAAGGAGACAGAAGCGGGGGGCTTTCCTCAAACTGGGAGAATTCAGAGTGGGGCAAACTGAGGAAGCCTCTTGGTTTTCTATGTGAAAACAAGGACAGTGTGGCAGCAAAGGGCTGTCATGTTTGACACGGCAGGGAAACCTGGTAGTTGTCAACATGGCACCTGCTGTCCCATCTGAATCCAGGTGACAACATCGAATAGTAGCTGAAGAAGATGGCCTTCATGAGACACCAGAACAGGGCTCCTCTGTGGATCGCTTCTTGGTCTTTAGATGTCTCACTGAACAGTAAGAGATAGGGGAGATGACGTGTATTTCATAGGCTAGAACTCATAGCAGTCATCCTATTGAGAGAATAGCCCGAGGTCGTGGTTAGGATCAATCTAAGGTGGGGTGGAGGCCTCAAAGTCTGCTCCGGAGTCAGTGGTCCCCAGGGATTCCAAGTCAAACTCGGAATCTGTGCGTGGGCAAAATGAGTGCTGCGTAGGTGACAGGACAATACAGAAGATGAAGAATCTTGCAAATTAACAATTTATAAACATGCCGGAGATAACACTCTCCCACATTCGTCGTCTTCAATGGATTAATATCTCATTGAACCAGAAAACTTAACCATATACCTGAGACTGTACAAAACCTTCTGGTCTCATGTAAGCCTATTTACTGAACTATTAATTAAGAATTGGCACTTTCATCTAGGGAAGATGAGGCTTACATAAATTGAATAACTTGTCTAAGACCCAAATTTTCCATTTTGATCTAGTTTTTATTTTTAATAGCAGTAGCTGCTGCTTAAAAAAAATGTTATACTTGACTGCTTTGGTGCCTCGGCAGCTTGGTAAAAATCTTTCTTTAAGACCATATTGGCTTACAGTGCTAAAACCATAAATTTTAGGTATTGGTCTGGAGCCATTATGAAGTGTGGGTCACAGGATGCCAGGTACAAAATTCATTAAGAAGGTTGAGATGCCTGTGGGCAGAACACAGGAGTCAAACGTCTGCAGGGGTCTCTTTGGGGGATATCAGTGTCTTGTACTTGACAGACAGAACCTGTCACATAATACCTTAGGCCAGTGCTATTTGAAATAAACAATGCTTGTCTTCTCTGTGCAGTTAAAGCTAGAGGGTTTTGCAGCTTGGGTTGAGATATCCACAAAAAGGGGTAATTTACAAGCTTAACTTCCAACCTCACGTCAACCTCAAGTTAACACTTAACAACACTTTCAAGTATTTCAGAAACTAGATTTTTTTTTTATAATTGTCCAACCACCCTTCTCACATAGTGGAAGCTACATATTTTTCGCCTTGTTATATCCTGACATCCTCAGAGTGAAATAATAAATAATAATAAATTTGGTCTACATTAGTGAAGCTTTACGTTCTTTAGAAATGATCATGGGTGGAGAGTTGGGAGTGGCTTGCCAGCTGATGCCTAACAAAACACAGCTCTAACTGTGATGGAGAGAGTTGGGCTGCTCCTTCTAAGTCTATTTTCACATGTGGTGAAGTGGTGTGAGCAGTGTCAGACTCCTTCTCTATCTGGAGGACCTTGGCTCCATTGAGAAGATGACATAGCTTCCATCTGAAGGGTGCAGATAGAATTTTAAAAACCAAGAGTCACATTTGGATCAGTCGAAATAAAATAAAACAGAAATTCGGGTAAAATAAATAGCTCATGTTCCAAACTGCTTAATAAGAAGCTGGCATTGCATGGGCAGCCTTTCCCAGAGCCTGAGAGGGACATGTGTGGTCCATTGCTTTCTATCTAACAGTGTGGAAACAGCCACCTCACCGTGTGTCACAGGACTCTGATCATCAGGCTTGTTCATGTTCATGCAGTCTTTGATTCTTTATTCCTGTGGGGTTGGGCTATGCCTGGCTAACAAGCAACTTCGAGTTAACCCTTGAAACATATGAAAAAGGATTTGATTTTGTTGGTATGAATTACTTAACTTGTCAAAGCAAACAGTCTTCATATTTAAGTAAATGCTACTCTTCAGGTCTTATGGTTTGACTGTATCATTAGATAACATTATCCTTGATGTGCCCAGTTGTATGTTAGGCACATGTTATTTACTGAATAGACACCAATGGCTGCAGAGATAAAAGAGAAAATAGAGAAATGCTGTTAGTGTGGCCTCTTGCACTTCCAGGGGTGTAGCTGAGAATTTGAGAGTGTGTGCATGCTGTTCTAGTATGAATACAGTGAAGGAGCCATCCATCTTTAGACCTGTATGACAAAAAGCCACACTTGAATGAATACCATAGTCAGCCAGTGGACGAGAGCAGAATGGGGAATGATGGAAAGGCTTTGGGTGGAGGCTGGAGGTTCTTATTTGAATGACCTTGTGTTACTGCAGAAACTCTGTCAAACCTACCTTTTCTGCTTCAGGAGCTTCTGCCCTGGGGCCAAGACTCACCTCAATGGCTTAGCTTTGCTGAAGTCTGAGCAAGGTGGAAGTCACCTGGGTAGACATCATGTATGATTTTAGAAGACCAGAATACTAACCACTGCAAGAGCCTTTCTATGTTGGGTCAGGCTCATGAAATTAGCAAGACCAGTTGTCAGCGGAACAAGTGCAAAGCCAGCATCAAAACAAAACAAATAACCAGCAATGTGTTATGAGACTGTTTGGAGAAGGTTGGAAAGCTGAGAGGACTAAGCTCACTTCAGGACTGGCTGCTTACTGGGCCTCTCAGAGATACAAGGTCTGGTGTGTGTGTGTGTGGTTGCATGGGCATGTGTGTGTGTGTGTGATGTATGGGTGTAGGCAAGTGCGTGCATGCCACAGCCCATGGGTGGAGGTCAGAGGACAATGTTTAGCTTTGTTGGAGACAAGGTCTCTTCATTCCTGTGTAGGCCAGACTAGATCTGAATGCGGCTGCCAGGCTCACATGGTGAGTGCTTTAATCCAACAGCATCATCTCCCCATCCATTAGGTATGTGTTTTACAGTCTCCCTGCTTCTCTCCTGTGTGGCCCATGTTACCTTCTAACCCAGATCTTCTCTGCATCCCCTAGCTCCCGCTTCCCATCCTGGGACCTTGGTTTGCCATGACCTCTACTCCCTTTTATGTCTTAACTGAAAGACCTGCTGTCCTTTCACAGATCCCGAGAGATGAAGGATTCCACAGCTCACACCAAGATGGGTGGGCTCATTCATCCCAGTGTCTGTTCTGAGTAACAGTGGCTATGTCATGAAGAGCAATACCTGAGGCTGAGAGCCAGAGAGATTCATCTCAAAGGAAGCCTGTGCAAGACAGAGCGTAATGTAGCAAAGAAGAGAGTTTAACTAACTGTGATTCTAGAAGCCATTCTCTGAATAAAGCACAACCACTCCCCAATTCCCAAAACATGTTTAGTAAATAGGCCAAAGTGATGTCTGAAGAGACTCATTGTGACCAGAACAGGGAATCTACTGTCATATGGAGGGACAGATAGTAGAATTCAGGGTTATTCTAGAACAGAGAAGAATTAAGAAGTTGACAGAATTAAGACCACTAAGAGCATTAAGAACTTGGCACAACTAGATTATTGATACAATGCAATCCCTTGGTGGAAATTTTATTCCTGTTTTCAATCGATAGTAGGTTGACATACAAAAGAAAGGATTATGTTATTTCATACATGTGCTATAGTTTGAGTTATTTTCCCCACTGCCTCCCCCACTGCCCCCCTATTTCTCCCACCCCTTCTCTTGCTGGTCCCCTTTCTTCTCTCTGGTCCTTCTTTCTCACTCTGCCTGCTTTCATTTCATATGAATTTTACCACTCTCTCGTCTCTCCTCTCCATCCCTTAAGATCTCTTCCTCCCCTGTCATAGGTTCCCTTGCTGCCTCTGTGGACCCTCAGCCTAACATCTTCATTCAGATCCCAGAACCCATGTAAAAGTGGTGGGCAGTAGTACAGGAGTCTGTAACCTCAGTGTGCATCTACAGGAAGATGAGCAAAGGATCTCTAGATCTTCACCACCTAGCTAAGCTGGCTTACACAGCAGTGAAGAAATCATGTCTCCAACAAAGCTGGATGTTGTTTTCTGACCTCTCCACACATGGGCTGTGGCATTCATATACTCATCTGCACCCATACATCTCACACACACACACACACACACACACACACACACACACACACACACACACGCACCTAGATTCTACATATGAGAAAAAAATATGGTGTTTGTCTTTCTGAACCTGGTTTATTTTATTTAACACATTGATCCATCCAAATGTTGTGATTTGCTTTTACACATGAATAAAATTCTATTGTGTATGTGTGCCATACTTTTCTTTGTTCACCATCAGTTGATGGACATACAGGCTGATTCTATTTCCTACCTATTGTGAATGGTGTAATAATAAAACAGGGATATAAATGGATATATGTGTCATATTTGAACTAAGTCTCCTTCTGGTAAATGCGCAGGAATGGTATAGCTGGGTCATATGGCGATTATAATCTTAGTTTTGGGGTAAAAAACATCATACTTATTTCCATGGTGGATAGAGTAGTTCATGTTCCTTTAGTAAGAACTTTATGGGGACTCTTGTCTAGATAGTTCTGATAATCTTTGCATCATTGAGGAACACAGAAATATGAATGAGTCATTTCTTTATGAGCCAAAGACATCTTTTCCTCTTTTCTTTGAAGCATAACTTGCAAACTGAACCCATGACTTTTAATAACTGTTGGAAAATAATTGCATATGTCAACAGGTAGACAAGAATATTATGCCATCTTTCATTCTCGGAAGTGTCACGAGTTCAGATTGTGCTGTTATTATGAAAAAGGTCAGATATTGTGTTATATCACTACTACAGTTACTGTTATTATTGTTATTACTAGTGTATCAAGTGTAGCATTATTTTTGGGAGACAGTCTTCTTGTGTAGCCTTGAATGGCCCAACATTCACTATATAGCTCAAATTCACCTTTAAATCATGAGAATTCTCTTCCTGAGAAACCCAAGTGCTGGCATTACAGGCAAATATCACCACATCTAACTTTGCCACATGTTCATTTAATTTCATTTAGCCAAGAATAAAAGCAGTTATTTTAAAAATTGATCTTTGCTTAATCAGTAAGAAGACAAGAAAGATAGCCATTACATTTCTTTAATAACCAGGCAGGCAGCTTTGAGAACTGATAGCATTTATGCATTCATCTATCTGTTGTCAAGTGGACGAAATGCAGGGAGTAATACATTGAATAGAGGAAGAATTTGGCATCAGGCTGCTTTTGCAAGTTTCTTAGATATAAATTTGCAACTTAAGTCATCTCTACACAGCACTTAAATAATTGATTGGTCTGCTGGTCAATGTATCTAATTAAAGGCTGTTGTATGTCCAGGGGGGAAAAGGCAGCAGAAAGGAAAAGGAGAAGAGACTTGAAATGATCGTTCCTCTAGAAGGACGGAAAGAAATGGTCACGCACCCCCATCAGCTTCTCCAAAGGAATACTGAAACAAAATCTTAACAAAACCAATTTGCAATCATTTGAAGGGAAGAAGCCCTTTTAAGCAGGAGCCTGTCTTCATAATGGACAGGTCCTGTCGTACTAATCTAATCTTCTGAGATGAAAATGAAAGACTGGGGAGATCAAGGAAGAAGATTTATTTGGAATTCATTTATGCTGCAGATATGATTTGGATGTGTTGCTGTGTGCAACGTCCATCACCCTCCCCCTTGCCATGTGAGACTGCAGAAACCAGAGCCTCACTGTCTGGTGGGGACAGATGTAAGGCTAAGTTCGAGGCCCAGGGTTATCTGTGCTCCTGACCACTGTCTGGCACTTGGGTGGCAGTACACACACATGGGTATTGTTTGTTCACTATACCTACTGGAGGGAAAGATGGCACTTTTCTAAAAAGGTATAGAAAGAAGGTTTAAAATGGTAGCTGTCCAGGGCACTCAGTAAACTACTTGCTATGGATCACAAGGACCTGTATTCAGATCCCTAGCACCCATATAAAAAGCCTGAATGCATCTGTGGTCCTAGTTCTGGTTGCCTGGGGGAGTTGGGGGAAAGAGTGGCAGCTCTCTGAAGCTTGGTGATCAGTTAGTCTAGCCTAATTCACCGAGAGACCGTTTCAAAAAAAGAAAATAAGGTGGAGAGTGACTGAGGACGACACTACACATCAACCTCTGACCGCACAACACACATGCACACTCACAGAAACTTCTACACATTCACATACTCACCACATGTACACAAGAAAGGAAATTATAGCTATCCACACATTCTTTCCCCATCTTTCTTAGGACACATTCCAAAACTAATGTTATCATTTAAAGTAGATGTTTATCCATGTTACTTTCCCTTCAGCTCACTGGAGACTGAGGACATGTGCTTCATTTTTACCTCCTGCAACATTTAATGATATGTGATTGATTGGCCAGTGGTAAGGTTTTAATAAACTTGTAAGGATTTGCAACAAAAGAATGCTACCAAGGCTCTTGCTAGCTGGCAGAGGCAATAGAGAGACGTGTGAAAGTAAGCATGGGAGCCTGTGTAACTAGCTCTATAGTGTCATGGAGATTAGCGTCTTTCTGCATGGCTGTGGCCATTCTGAGATGAAGTGGGAATGTATACATAGATGATTCAGTTAGGAGCTTCTACGGTGACTGATGGACATTCAAGCACATGTGTGCTGCAGTGGTTATGGGTACAAGCACCCTGAGTTGCATCTGTCTACCTTCTTTCCTCCCAGCAACCTTGAGCAAGTCATTTAACTTTCCCAAACTCACTGTCTCAATTGGTAAGAAAGAGAAGGTAATGGGGCTTACTGCTTAGGGATATGAGAATTAATTTGCATAATGCTTAGACAGCACAGAACACACTGTAAGCACCTCAATAAATATTGTTATAGGAACTATGAGAAATTAGCTATGCATGAAGATGCATGTTTGCAATCCCGCTCTCAGGAGCAGGATTCAAGACTGTCCTTAGCTATATAGGGAGTTGAAGAGCAGCCTGGGCTACACAGAGCATCTTACTTAAAAACTCAAAGAATGACAAAGCCCTAAGAAATGGAAAAAGAAAAGATGGTTGCTTATGTCTAGGAAGAAAAAGGCTGAGTGGTTTAATAGTAATCTTTGTGCAAGACAAACCATGGCCCCTCTGGATACCAGTTTGATTATTAGATGATGTTACTTACTGTTATTCTGGGTCTTCACCAAAGAGAGTATGAGAATGAGAGGACTTAATCTTCAGCATGATGGAACTGGGATAGATACAGAACATATTTCTGCTGGGCTCACTGGCCTGTACAACTGAAGGAGGGTGATAATTTCTTTCAAGATTTAGGAAACCATCTGAGCGCACCTTATGCATCTCTTGTGTGCTTAGCAGAGGTCCTACTCAGTACTGGACATCAGCTTCTTCAGCCATTGTGCATATTTATTCTTCATGATTTGACCATCTTAGCTGGAATGAAGTTGAACACATGAGCTGAGGCAGTTCCAAAGGTATATGAAAATGTAATCGCTGAGCCATTAGGATGCTTCTGTTTGGTATATCAGCAAAGGCCCATATCCATGTCCTGATGGTATACGCCTGATGAGTTCAGGTGAATTTCTGCAGTTCCAGGTCTACAGAGGAAAAGTCATGTGAGCCTCAAGTCTGTCTGCTGATTCATTTGTGGACAGAGACCCAACTGTGAAGATGCAGATTAGCAATTAGTGAACTCTGGTCAGATCTAATTATAATGCCAACATTGCTCCAGGGAGCTTGAAAGGAGTAGACCAAAAAAAAAAAAAAAAAAAAAAATCCAAGTTTCTCTGTTTGAAATAACAATTGCCAATTGCTATTTTCTTTTCTCTTCTTTCACCCACTAATTCTTTCTTTCTCTTCTGTCCTTCCTCTCTCTCTTTTCTTTTCTTCTTCCCCCTTTCTCCTCATCCTCTTCCATTTTCATCGCCTACCCCATTTGGCAGTCAGAGCTGTAGAACTCATGGTGACAAAAACATAGATTACCAAAGTGAAGGCAAGAGCTCATTGGATGAATCTATGGAGATCCTCATTATGTTTCCTGGACAAATGCTTGCACAGGGGTGTGATGTAAATGCAGGGCTTCTCTCATTCCTTTGGCCTAGGCAGCTTTGTTGAGTGTAGTATTGTTGCATACATACATTGGGAGTCACCATATCCTTCAATGCAGATTTCCATATATTTTGAGTGACAGGTTTCTTAAAGCACAGCTCAAGGAGGGGCTTGTGAATGACGATGGTGTATCCTCAGGTCACCATGTCATGAATGACAAAATGGTCCTTAAGTTTCTTATCACCTTCTTCTATAGGAGCCACTCTGCTGGGCCCAAGTTGAAGTGGAAGAGTATTGGGGTTTTGGAAAACAGTTGGTGTGCGTGCGTGCGTGCGTGCGTGCGTGTGCGTGCGCGTGTGTGTGTGTGTGTGTGTGTGTGTGTGTGTGTGTGTGTGTGTGTGATATGCAAGTGGAGGCACAGGATAACCCAGGTGTCCTTCCTTGGGTACTGTCTACCATTTTATTTGTGAAAGAAGCTCCCTCATTGGCATTGAGTTTATGTAGTAGGCTGGACTAAATAGCTACTAAGCCCTTTCTTAGCACTGGGATTACAAGCAAGATCCTGAGTTTGAGATCAGGCTAAGGCAGTGGGCGTGTATCACCACAACCAGCAGATGTATGTGGGCTTTTGGGCTCAAACTCAGACCCTCTGACTTTCAAGGTAAGAACGTTACCAACTGAGCTCTAGTCTCGCCTGTCTTTTTTTTAAGCCTTCTTTTTCCTACTTGGAGTAATCAGGGAATTTTTATGAACTGGGGACCGCTGAAGGTAGTATAGAAACAAATTTCAAGGAGACTGGAGAGCTGGCTCAGCCATTATACTTAATGCTCATGCAGAGGACAAGCTTTGTTTCCCAGCTCTTACACTGAACCTTACAATCTGTGTAGCTCTATTGCCAGGGGATTCAGTGCCCTCTTCTGACTTCTATGGGCATTGTACATGTGTGGCGCAAATGCAAAGACACAGGCCAAGTACACATAGATAATAAAGCAAAAATAAATAAAGCTTTACATTTTTTTTAAAATAAAAACATGTGGGATATTATTTTACTCATCAAATCCTTAATTCTAGGAAAGATTAGAACACCTATGTTTTCTCCTTGAGAGTTGCTGGTGCTGTTGCTATCCCTGTCAATCTCCCAGCATCAAGTGGAGATGATGAAGATGTTTCTGTTTCCTTGGGTCCCAAAGGGGACAGTGAATACATGGTTCCTTGGAGTAGTGGGGGTTTCCCAATCATGTCTTGATCTGACGATTTTAAAAGGAGGCAAATGAAGAAGTCTGGATCTGGGCTGCAGCTAGATCACAGTAGCAAAGGTGACACTTGGGAGGTTGGTAAGGTCTATACGGGTGAACCAGAGAGGACAACCAAGCCATAGGAAGTGACTCTGTTTCAAGCTAATTCTGGAACATTCCCAACATTCCTTTGTATGGATAGATGGGAAGGCTCTTTCCTGGGACTGTAGACAGGACTCATGTGGCTAGCAAACAGCTTCAGTGTGGTTCTCCCTGTGCTGGGCTGAGAGCTGGCATCTGCCTGGCACGTGGTCCCTGTTTACACTCTCTAGGTAGCCATTCCCATCAGAGTTAGAGTAACAGACAACAAAAGACAAGAGTTAGTAAATCTGAAACCTTTGATTTTTGTCTCATCGCATAGCCCAGGCTATCCTCAAACTCATGATCTCACTGCCTTGGCCTGGACTTAATCTCAGAATCTTATTGTTTCAGCCTTCCAAGTGCTGGGATTCACAGGAATACACTATTAGTCCTGTTGGAATACTGATACAGTTTTTCAGGTTTTATTTATTTATTTATTTATTCATATTTATTTATTTATTTATTTATTTATTTATTTATTTATTTATTTATGTATTGTGTGTGTGTGTCCCCCTGTGTGGTACACATGTGAAGGTCAGAGAACAATTTAGGAAAGTTGGTTCTCTCTCTCCACCATGTGGAGCCCCAGGGAATCAAACTCAGGTTGTCAAGCTTAGCATGAGTGTCTTCACCTTCTGAACCATCTCACTGGTCCAAGGATCTCTGAACTCTTAAGAATTTGATTTTTAGTGCTAACTCACACTAAGAATATGCCATCAGAAAAAGCACTGGTTGATTCTGGAAAAGGAGAGGTTTTCTGTTTGAAGCAAACAGCAATAACAATAAGAACAACAAAATTCAGAGAAACATGTGCAGCTAACCCAACACAGGATGCCAAACGTGGGATGCCATTGCACACCATGGTGTCTACGGGTATGAACAATGGATTTAGGGAGAGTCAGAGAGAGCTTTCTTACACCCAACTCCAACACAGGATTGCCTGCCACAGGGCAAAGGTCACCAACCCTCAGTACCCTATGTAAGATCAGGTATTAACACTGGTATGGACATACAGGCCAGGGTCTTCAAAAGTCACAAATCAATGCAAACACATTGGCATTGGTAACTTGATAGTAACCATTCTGCTTAACAGGAGCTGGAGCTGGGAGAGATAAGTGGCATCCGTAGCTATAGGGAACTGGGTTTAGGCAGCTTTTCAGCAACCATGCAAAGTAGTTGGAGGTTCTGTATAGAGCTCTTCATCTGGCAGAGACTGGAATGAAAACCAGGACACAAGGTAACAACTTCTTCTTTGGACTGGGCACATGCACATGGTAGGTACCCTGGAAAACAGGCTTAATCTAGATGGCCAAGAATATCCAGCCGAGATCATTGTCAGCTTTAGGTGTTGTGAGGGTGGTTCTTGGCCAGTCCTGGTTTAAATAATAGCATACCTGCTGGTCAATGTTAGTCATCTGAGTGAGGCTAGATAGGCAGGTACCACAAGTTGTTGCTGGCATTAAAAAACAATGATAACAACACAACAAAACCAAA
Organism: Cricetiscus sungorus; assembly: GCA_030556225.1. Classification (NCBI taxonomy): domain Eukaryota; kingdom Metazoa; phylum Chordata; class Mammalia; order Rodentia; family Cricetidae; genus Cricetiscus; species Cricetiscus sungorus. Next base: position 41,640,961 of record JANBXA010000735.1, on the reverse strand, counting down.
ATCACCTTCCTCTATTCTATTTTATTCCCATTCCTAGAGCAAGAAGACAGATGGACAGATGGGCAGATTTGGTTTAGGGATGTGGATAGATTCTGAGCAATTTTGATTGCAAATACCTGTATTTTACTGTCTGCAGTGAATGAGCGATCTCTTTTCCAAACCAGAGACACAGGGAAATTAATCATTGATGTTTAGTGGGGGGAAAAAACTTTCTCAAAAAACTTCTTGCTGGGTTTAGCCATTGGAGACAATGGCTTGTTAATTGGTGCCAACTGAGTGTGACTGATCCACATTCAGAAGTCAGCCATGCTTAGTTTTTCTGCTCTCTCCATATGGAGCAAGCAGAGGACAAAGATAGCCTTGTTTTCCAGGGATCCTTAAAGAGACCCATGGGGACAAATATAGTCGCTGTACCTAGAAGCAGGGCTTTTGTTGTGTTTGGCCTTTCAGGAGGCCCCAGCTTAATCAAATAAAAAGTGGAAGACTTCTGCCTTTGTCAAGGCCTTTCCCCCTCCATATGGGAACATGATGTTCCCATCAAACACACACGAGGAACTGGGAATGGTAATTTGTTGGAGACAAATGTTGGCCTATTTACTCGGAAAAATGTTGCACGTACGTCAGGGATGTCGCTGGCTTGTACTTAACTCTATTCTTTAGCAGCAATCAGAATTCTGTGGACTGTACCCTTCTGGTTTAAGCTAAATGGAGAGAGTCTGATAGAGTAAGTGTTTGGGGTTTAGTGTTTCATATTTAATAAGAAGTGGTTTGTGTTCTCTCTTTGTAAATAGGTTTTGTTTTCTTTATATCCTGTCTGTAACCATATCTACACTGGAACAAGCGTAGAACACATTTAATTTTAAATACATTTCTCTAAATAAACTGAGTCTGATTACTGATGACTTTATTATCTAATTAGTGTTAGTTTAATATTTACACTACTTTGGATAAAAAATACTTCTCTTCTCCCTCTGCTATGTTCCACCCCATCCCCCATTTGTTTAAACGTTACATCTATGGCTGGACTTAAGTTGGGAGTGAAAATCAGTAGAGAGGATGGGGGAGGACCTGGAAGGAGGGGAGTAGAATAGATTTGATCAAAACCCATTATATGTATTACAAAAATGCCTGTCTTCCATCACAGAGCCTGGTTGCTGCTGAGATTCATCAGCCTTCTTCTTCTCCTTCTCCTTCTCCTTCTCCTTCTCCTTCTCCTTCTCCTTCTCCTTCTCCTTCTCCTTCTCCTTCTCCTTCTCCTTCTCCTTCTCCTTCTCCTTCTCCTTCTCCTTCTCCTTCTCCTTCTCCTTCTCCTTCTCCTTCTCCTTCTCCTTCTCCTTCTCCTCCTTCTCCTTCTCCTTCTCCTTCTCCTTCTCCTTCTCCTTCTCCTTCTCCTTCTCCTTCTCCTTCTCCTTCTCCTCCTTCTCCTTCTCCTTCTCCTTCTCCTTCTCCTTCTCCTTCTTCTCCTTCTCCTTCTCCTTCTCCTTCTCCTTCTCCTTCTCCTTCTCCTTCTCCTTCTCCTTCTCCTTCTCCTTCTCCTTCTCCTTCTTCTTCTTCTTCTTCTTCTTCTTCTTCTTCTTCTTCTTCTTCTTCTTCTTCTTCTCCTTCTCCTTCTCCTTCTCCTTCTCCTTCTCCTTCTCCTTCTCCTTCTCCTTCTCCTTCTCCTTCTCCTTCTTCTCCTTCTTCTCCTTCTTCTCCTTCTTCTCCTTCTTCTTCTTCTTCTTCTGCTTCTTCTTCTTCTTCTCCTTCTCCTTCTCCTTCTCCTTCTTCTGCTTCTTCTTCGAAAAGAGGTCTTTTAATAAAATTACATACAGCCCACCAGAGATCTGTTTTGATCTGTGCAATGGAGGCCATAGAGAGGAATTTTAATTTAAGATGAAATGGAATAGGCTTGGTAAGATTTTGACAGTGGTACATCGCTGAGCACAAACACATCCCAATAATTCTCTTTGTGTTCCCAGCCCTTTCCCAGGAGTTAGTGCTGGAGCTCAGCTGGGCATCCTAGTGGGGGCAGGGATCAGAGTATGCATTCTCCCCTCTTCTTCCTCACAGGCTTCTTAGGACACAATTATCTGAGACCTAGGATGTGAGGAAAAAAGGAGACACCCTCAAAGTGAGTATCTTCATGTTGTATTCTAGCGGCTCACATTGTTTAGAGATACAACAGAGTGCAGATCAGGGAGGAGAATGGAGCGAAATTCCAGGAGGAAGCAAGCTTGTCTTTGGAAGCACAAGAATGCTGGCTTCTATGGGAGGGAATTAATTACCCAGAGTGGCTCTTAAAGGGCCCCTACAAAGCTGCTGGGATATATGTGGACCTTTGGATGCTCAGTGCTTTTTATGCCCAAGGTTTTAAAAAACATGAGTCTGGCATTTGGCAGGTGTGGGAAACTCCTGATCTCCAACTGAGAACTCCAATTGTGTACTTAGGTTGTGGCTTTTTTACTTTTTGAGACAGGGTTTCTCTGTAGAAGAGACCGGCCTCAAACTCACAGAGATTGGACTGCCTCTGCCTCCCGAGATTGCTAGGTGTGACATATTTAAGTAATGGTGAGACTGGAGAGGATCAGAGATGTTCCCATATTGCAAGGCATGGTAAACAAAACAAGCACCGTTCAAATTTACCCTAGGTAGCCCGCTCAAGCCTTGGTGAGCTGAAGAGAAATAATGGCGTGGTCTGCGGTTGGTCACCTGTAGCTCAGGTAGAGAAAGTTTCTTTCAGAAAAGATCCCGTCTCTATGTAACTTCTGCTCTGCTGGGAATGTAGAAGAAATGGGAAAGGACACCCAGGAATTCTCTCAGAGCTGTGGGGGTAATCTGGATTCTCGTTCCACCATCTTATTCTTGCTTTCTAAATCTGGTGGAGTGAAGATTTGTCGGTGGAAGCCTAGCAGATCTAGACTTTCAGAGACAGATTCCTCTCCAAGGGGACCATTAGAGACTGCTGGTAAGGATGTAAATTAGTGTAGCCCCTGTAGATGTCCATATGGAGGACCCTTATAAAACTACAATTAAAAGTGCCCTATGATCCAGCTGCAGGGAGTGAGACACAGACAACTGGGCATCCGTGATCATGGCACTGTTCACAGCAGTCAGATGTTGGAACCAGTCTGGGTGTCATAAAGAAGAATGAGAAGTCATTGGCAATGAATTGGACCTGGAGGTCATCATGTTAATCAAGATACACCAGACTCAGAAAGACAATGACCACAGGCTTCCTTTTCCATGTGGCATCTAGATGAAAATATATGATGAAGCATGAAGGTAGAAAAGGGACTAGGAGGAGGAAAGGGGAGGGGTGGAGGTAAGGACTTGAAAGGCTAAGGAATGGTAAATATGAGCAAAGGATATGATACACATGAATGTAAATGTCATAAGGAAACCATCACCTTGTCCTACACACACACACACACACACACACACACACACACTTATATTGACCCAAATGTCCTAGCCAACCATTATCCCTATGTTCTCATGAAGTCCCAATAATAATTCAAAAGATGTTAAGATACTTAAAAATAAATAAATAAATAAATAAATAAATAAATAAATAACCAAAGTAGTAGGCTAACAGTAGATTTTAGATTGCAGCATCTGAGAAAGCAAGATTTTGTTTATTTACTATTTATTTACTCACCTACTTATGTGTTTGTGTGTGGTGCATGCACGTATGAAGAAGCAAGCCGTTTACCCACTGGACTATCTCCCCAGCTCAGAGAAAGAAGGATTTTAGCAGGAAGACACATGAGTTAGCCCTGTGGATACCTGGTCTGCTGGAAGGCTTCAAGCAAAGTAAGGAGGTGAAATATGAGGCCATGCGGTCTGGTGATTCCGTGGTGGTCATGGGTAAGGAGATTCTGAAGCAAGTGCATGGGCTGCTTTTAGTGACTAGGGAAGCCATGGGGGGCTGGCTGGGGCCAAGAGCAGCATGATTGATTTAGTTCTGAAAGAATTGCCCAGCTTCTTTTTCAACACAGAATGAAGGGAGTTGGAGCAGGAGTGGCTGGGCCATTCAGTAGCTTTTATGGTGGTAGAGTTAAGGATGCCATGTCCTGTTGGTTGGAGGCCAGGACTGCACATTGACCTTGGAGTTGGCATGTCAAGGTCACCACTGCCTTTTACAGGAGGAATGGTGGTGCTGGGAGCCTGGAGTCAGGTTAAGAAGAGTGAAAGGAAGGGGACTGGCTAGGAAAACAAAGATGATACACTCAGCAAATGGGATGTGTGAAATTGCTGGTAGCACTCTGGCAGCATGGTGGCCTGCCGCAGGGGTCTCCTCATATTTAAAGCACAGCCTCAGGGTGGCTGTTTGTGCAAACCTTATTCCCATGACATGGATTTGCACCATCAGAGCAGAAATAGGAAACTTGATAATCAAGATCATTTCTGTCAACTTCCCGTTTCATAAATAACCTTTCTTTATACAGTATTGAACAGACAGAGTTTGTGTGTGTGTACTGTTTAGAGTTCCAGAGGTAAATAAGGACTAGACCCTACTCTTGAAAAACACACATTTGATAGGAAGAGAGATGGCCCAGTCAGTAAGGCACTGTGGTTTAATCACGAGGACATGGTTTTAAGTCCTAGTACTCATGTAGAACTCTGGGCATGGTCGGTCACATGCTTCTAAAAACCTGGCCCAGGGACAAGGGTGAAGACAGGCAGATGGATTCCTGGATCATTTTAGCTACTCTAACCACTAGTGAGCTTTAGGTCTAGTGAGATACTGTCTAAGAAAAATGTGAAACTTCTATCTTACTCATTGTTCTATTGCTGTGAAGAGACACAATAAAGCATTTGATAATTGGCATTTACTTACAGTTTTAGAGATTTAACCCGTTATCACCATGACAGGAAGCATGGCAGCATGCGGGCTGGCACTGACTGGAACAGAGAGTTGCCTACTGATTCATAGGCAGAGAGAGAAACTCTGGGCTTAGCATGGGCTTTTGAAATCTTAACGTGTACCCCCAGTGACACACTTCCCACCCCCAGTGACACACCTCCTCCAGCAAGGCCATACCTATTAATTCTTCTAATCCTTTTAAATAATGCCACTCCTTAGTGACCAAACATTCAAAGACATTAGCCTATAGGGACCGTTCTCATTCAAGCTTCCACAGGAGGGTGATTGAGGAGGACACCCCTGGCCTCCACACATATGCAGAAATACATGCATGGGCACTTGTGTGGTGTGTGTAGGCACACACACACGCACACACACACACACACACACACACACACACACACACACACACACCATGTAGTATCTGCACACACATACAGAAATCCCATATTTAAGAGAGACGAGGTAAATGTGCCTCCTATCATGTGATCGGTGTCATGATATGGATACAAACGCACACTTGAAAAGGGGATAAACACTTTAGGAGGGGATAAACATGCTCCTGGGAGTTTAAAAAAAAAAAAAAGACCACACAACGCAATGAACAACCCATGGCCTAGGTCTTGAAGATGAGAATAAAGTTCTCACTGGTATTTATATACCAGTGAGAGAGCACTGGTAAGGAACCCTTCATTAGATAAGAATGAAGGTTCTGTTTCTTATGGTAGTGGAGAGCTCACTACCTTAGGAGGCTCATTCCATTAAGAAATATGACAGCTACTAATGCATTTCTGATATTCAGCTAATACCTTTCACCCTAGTTCTGACATCTCCAGCCAATGGGCAGAGGATTACATTTCCACTGCATGAATCACCATGATATTTGAACTTAAATATTATGTTTTATTTATTTATTTATTTATTTACTTACTTACTTATTTACTTATTGTGTGTGTGTGTGTGTGTGTGTGTGTGTGTGTGTGTGTGTATGCATGCATGCAAGTCTAAGTGTATGTATGAATCTGTACATGTGAAGTCCTAGGTTCTACATTGGTTGTCTTTCTCTATCACTGTCACCCTATCCTTTGAAAAAGGGCCTCTCACTGTACCTGGTGTTCATCAACTGGCAAAGCTGGCCAGCCAGTGAGCTCCAGGGACATGTCTGTCCCTACAGTGCTGAGCTAGGGTTACATTCAGGTGCAACCATGCTCAGCTTTTTTCTTTTTCTATTTAAAGCATGTGTGCTGGAGATCCAAACTCAGTCCTTCATGCTCATAAGGCAGACATTTTATCAACTGAGCCACCTTCCCAGCCCCTTAAAAGAGGTTGAAATCCTTTAAGGTAGCTCTTCCATATTTATAAAGGAGGAGAAGTGCAGTTAGGCTCCATGGAAAGCAGGCTGAAGGTGAAGGCAGGGTACAGGTTGATTAAGGAAGGATCTGGACATCAACACTAAGAAAGGGAAAGGAAGGTAAGACCAGGCTCAGCAGAAAGAGAAGTATAGGCAATGCGGTCATAATGGACACTCTTTCTAACCTTGTGGGGAATTCAGAAGTGAGACAGAGCTGTCTGGACTTAGAGCAAAATACCCAGGACTTTATACACCTTGATAGCCAGTCATGCAAGACTCCGTGTCCCAGGAAGAGGATTGTAGACAAATGGCTCATTTCATCTGAGAGACAGTGGTGAGTGTGTGTTAGGGCAGGGTAAAGAGATGAAGTCTGTTGCCAGGGGCACTGCAGTCATTGGGATATTAGTTCTTCATTTCAGAAGTGGATCAGTAGGGGATGTGGATAATGAAAATCTTCTCGTGCTGCTAATTCTTTAGGCAGTTATTTTCTGAGGCAGATAATGGGATGAAAAAGTACTTCTTTTTATTTCTTTTTATTAGCAAACAAACACTGTGAACATCAATGTAATGGAAATACAACATAAAGGTTGTAGACTGATGGGGTCTAACATACGACTCTACCTCCCCTGTGCTAATTGCCCATATCGGTTAAGGAAGCCTTTTGTGCAGGAAGACTTTCAAGATGCTGTCAAGGCAAGTTGAAGTGCATCATGCAATAAATTTGTCTGGGAATTTTCACTGGGAGGAGGTGGCTGCTCCAAGGACCCCAGAGTGTCAACATTTTGTAATATCATTAGGAGATAAAAATGCTCACAGGGAAGCAGAGGGAACTGCAAACAGAATTACGTCTCTGTCCTTCATCCTTGATCACTATTGGGCGGTCACAGTGTATGCCGGCTGCCTACAAAGATGGATGCGTGGCCACCAGCACTTTCCACTCCACACACATGTGAAGATTGTGTTTTGATTTGTGGCAGAGGGCATAATTTGCAAAACCTGTCACCATTTGCAAGTTAGAGTTAGATCAAAGCTTTGTTGGAAAAAAAAAAAAAAAAGATCTATTCTATTACGGACCACTGTACACCAAACCTGATGTGTTAACTAAATGAACAACACCATACTCCTCATTATACACAAAGCCTTTGCCCAAGTCATAACTCTGCCTCTTGATTTCTATTTGGCATCACCGAACTTGATTTGTTGAGAGATAAAATGGTTGTAGCGGCCATCCTTATTGAATGAGAAGGATTGTCAATACAGAATGGGTAAGGTGAGCAGAAGGAGGGCTGTACAGAAAAAGTGTTTTATATGATGATGGGGTTAGAAGGTATGCTCAGAGTGCAGCTGGGGTGTGATACAACCATGTTGAGTTTTATTTTCTTACTCTCATTGGTAGGTTAATTGTCTTTGTTTCATAGCTGGTAGTATCTTTACAAGCCCATTTATAACCATGGGGAGGCATTAAGAGCAAATAGAAAGAAGAGAGAGTCAAGTTGTTGTTTAACAGATTTTTCATTCTCTAAGTTCAGTATCATTAATGCTGGTCATCTGAGATGAACAGCCATGAGTGTCCCCAAAGCTGATTCTTGCTGTGCATTTGAGCCAGTTTTGGCGTTACCATATGTGGGACATTGTGTGCATTCAAGAGTCTCCTTGTGATTAAATCCTGTTCACCCATCACAGAACAGGTAGGTTTATTTCATTTGCACTTGGGATCTCCTTCTGATCCTGAATATCTTAAAGTGTATTGGGAGCCTTTTCACTTTGTATAACCATTGTGCCTGTGGAAACTCACAGGATGAGATTTCCCATTTGAGAATCTCCAAGACTGTGTTTACCAGAAAATCAAGTAGACATCTCTACAGAGCAGTTTCTATTCTAGATGAGCTGTTCTGTCAATGAGCTTTCTTTTCTGTCTTTTTTCCCTTGTGGTTTTCTGTGGGTCCCTGACAAGTATTGGGATAATTAAATTTTATTGTCTCCAATATCCACTCATCTTAGTCCTTTTAAGCTGCTATAAAAATGTCATAAAGGAGACAACTTATCAACAAGAGTTTAGTTTTTACCATTCTGAAGGCTGAGAAGTCCATGGTCATGGTGCTAGCAGATCTGGCGTCCCTGACTACCTTTTTGGACTGTTGGGCAGCTTTTCTCTGTGTCCACTCAAGGAATAGTTGAGGCAACTCTCTGGAGTCTCATTTCTGAGGTATCTGCCTGCAAGAGCTTGCATCTCTGAAAGGACAACACGTTCTACTATTCTCATTTTGGGGCTGGGATTCATTAACAGAGAGAGGCAACATGTAATCCACATCACAACTGTAACCTACACCTAAAGAACAGGTCATTTTCCTCTGAAGAACAGTCCTTGTGTTATAGGGAAAGGCCAAGAGCAGGGGCTGGGCAGCGTTTGGAATAGCGCATCCTGCATGAACTATTATAGTCTGAATTAATTCCCTTTCCTCTGGTTATCTATTCTTGTTGTTTCATCTTCCCCCCTTCTCTGACTTTTGTAGCCCTTTGGAACTCATCTCTGGCTGTATGTTTAAGCTCAGAAGAGATAGGCACAGTAAGGGTAAGCAACATTGCAGCACAGGCAGGAAGACTTAGCACCACTGGATGAACATCTCCCCCATGCTGGATAGGCTGGGGTCAATGTCACCAGTTCAAGCATGAGAAGCACACATTTCTCTGGCAAAGCAGAGGGGCTGGCAACTCTCACTGCCCAACGAGGTCTTGAGATAAAAGTAGAGTATTCTCCAGCCTGTATTATTTTAGTAGTTGGCACTCAGGAAATACTTGGCTGTTTCTTGACTGTTTATTCCTGAACTAAGAAATCTCTATATAATGTTGCTTAAAGGCCCAATTTTTGACCTCTTGTAACTACACTTTAAAGCTCAGGTTGTTGGGACTGGGGATGGGGGTGGGAGTAAATGTCTTTTCAAGAGAGAGACAATTGGGTTAGCCTAGACTATTTTGAAATGGACAAGGGGGCTAAGAAGTGACTCCATTACCAGGGACAAATCAGGGGAATGGCCTGAGAGGACAGGCTGAGAGGGCATCCATTTTGTGCTTTCAGATTCTTGTAGCTAAACTGCAGACTTTGACATGGCAAAACAGCAGGTAAAATGCAGCTTAAAATGTATGGAATTTAAAATGGCTTCTCCCTCAAAAGGAAGGGGAGGAAAACAAGATGCTCAAAATTGACTCTCTCTCTCTCTCTCTCTCTCTCTCTCTCTCTCTCTCTCTCTCTCTCTCTGTGTGTGTGTGTGTGTGTGTGTGTGTGTGTGTGTGTGTGTAAGACTTGTGGCATTATATGGGTTAGAAAACAAGCCCTCTTCTGTAGGTGGCTCTAAAAATCACACAGGGCCACATGAAGAGTCTAGCTACCAGTATTTTAATGTATGGTTTAGAGGTGCTGTTGGAACCTGGCTCTAAGTTGTGTATCTTGTTATCCAAGCAACAGTTAGAGAATAAGCTATGTTAATAGAGACTGCTAGTAAGCCTGGACTGGTGATTCAAACATCATTTTAGTTATTCAGGAGGATTCCAAGTTCAAAGCCTGCTGAAACTATAGCGTAATTAAGGTCCAGGCTAAGAAACTGAGTGAGAATCCGTATCAGATATTTTTTAGGAGGAAGGCACTTAGTGGTAAAGCATAGCATATGAGATCCGGCTTCAGTCTCCAGTACTATGGGGGATGTGTTACTAACGGCTTTATGTTCTCTTTGGTTTTCACAGCCAAATAAATATCACTTACATTGTGTATGAGTGGACTTAAACCAGCCATGTCAAGTCTAAGAGCAGACCCATGGTACTTTAGTTTATTCATTCTGATGTTGAATAATACAAATCTGCAAACACAGAAATTTAAAATCTTTGAGAAATGGAGTGTGTGTGTGTGTGTGTGTGTGTGTGTGTGTGTGTGTGTGTGTGTGCTCGCACGAAGGTGCACCTGTCTGCGTGCATGAGGGCAGCTCACCTAACGGAGAGGTCTTAGACTCTTCTTTCCATTTCCTGATTATTTGATGTTCCACTGTGTAAATATCAGTGTGTTTCCTTCTGAGGAGCTATCTTAAGCTAAGACCCTAAGGAGTTCATACAAAAAGACTCATAGACCGACGCAGTTTCCTTTCCTAAATACCAGGAAATACTCTTAGGAATGAATTTATTATAAATGTTTGAAATTCAAAATCATTTTTTTTTACTGAAAAATTGGAAAATGAAAAATTCTATGAAGAAAAAAATGAGCATGGACGTATATGTCCAGTTCATTCAGAATCCCCGTGGCTATCTTTGATTTTTCTACTTCTCTCTTTTTTCTTCTACTTTGACTACTCTAGGATGAATCCTCCATGTTCTTCCAGTTTGGCCCATCCATTGAACAGCAAGCCTCCGTCATGCTCAACATCATGGAAGAATACGACTGGTACATCTTTTCCATCGTCACCACCTACTTCCCCGGCTACCAGGACTTTGTGAACAAGATCCGCAGTACCATCGAGAACAGCTTCGTGGGCTGGGAGCTGGAAGAAGTCCTCCTGCTAGACATGTCTCTAGACGACGGCGACTCTAAGATCCAGAACCAGCTGAAGAAGCTCCAGAGCCCCATCATCCTTCTGTATTGCACGAAGGAAGAAGCCACCTACATATTTGAAGTAGCTAACTCGGTTGGGCTGACTGGCTACGGCTACACATGGATTGTGCCTAGTCTGGTGGCGGGGGATACAGACACGGTGCCCGCCGAGTTTCCCACTGGGCTTATCTCTGTGTCCTATGATGAATGGGACTATGGCCTTCCTGCCAGAGTGAGAGATGGGATTGCCATCATCACCACTGCTGCTTCCGACATGCTGTCGGAACACAGTTTCATCCCTGAGCCCAAGAGCAGTTGTTACAACACCCATGAGAAGAGGATCTACCAGTCTAACATGCTGAATAGGTAAGTGTGGAGCACAAGGCGGGGAAGCCAACGGGTGGGGGTGCAGGACCAGGGAAAGGCGGTTCAGAATGGCAACAGGATGAAGGCTCGTCTTGCAATGGCACCTGGACACGGTAGGGGGAGCACTTCAACGTTGTTCTTGTGTTCTTATTCCGAGAAATAGCAAATCCACTGGTAGAGTGCTCGCCTGGCATACACAATGCCCTGGGTTCTATCCCCACCACCACATAAAACTGTGTAGTGGTACACAGAGCAGGAGGATCAGAGTTATCCTCAGTAGGCAGAGAGCCAGCTTGGGCTATGTAAACCCTGATTCATACACACAGGCACACACACATACACACACACACACACACACACACACACACACACTCATGCATGCACTCAAAGCTTTCATTTATTGAGCACCTAATGTGTCCTCGATGTTGCTATAAGAGTTTTCATATTTTACCTCGTTTAATCTCTCAGATAATCTCATTAGTAAGGATTAAAAAAATACTGACTTTCATTTTGTACTATATGAGAATAGGGTGTATAGATAGAAATTTGTCTTCAATCAGACTTGACATTGAACCCAGACATCTGTGGTCCCCAAGGACTTGACCGTTGGATTCAGTAGACTTAGAAAAGGGGGCAGCAGAATCAAGTTCCCTTTGGAACGTTGCTACATCAGGAAGGCGTGGAGAACAACCTCCATGGGTCTGTTAGCGTATGAAGTGTTCTTCTCTTAAATAAACAGACATGGTCTCCTCATCTTTGCTCCTCCCTGTCTCTCTTCATGAGCTAGCACGCTGCGGTAGAGGTTCTGTTTAGTCTGGTTTGTAGCAAGGCCAAAAGAAAGGACTTTGTTTTAGTCGCTCTGTTTTGTTCTTGCGAAATACCTGGAAGAATCAATTCAAAAGGATGGAAGAGGTATTTTGGCCCATGGTTTCAGAGGTGTTAGTCTACGATGACTGGCTCCGTGGCTCCTGACCTGTAGTGTAGGAGGACACCATGATGGAGAACGTGTTATGGCAAGGCAGTTTACCTCATAGTATACACGATTCAGAGAGAAACAAGAAGGTCTCAGGTATGTCCTTCAGAAACATGCACCCAATGACCTTCTTCCTCAAGAAAGGACACACCCTCCAACGTTCCTTCCACTTTCGAAGACAGTGCTACCCACTGGGTACCAAGTGTTCATCGCATGAGCCTCTGGGGGAGTACTTCACATTCAAAACACCACCCATGGGATGCTGTGCCCCTCATCTCCTCATCTGAGGCATCCGTGCCTGTGCTACACTCTCCTGGAAGTCCTGACTGAATGCATGGAGGCAATCTTATACTATGCCTTTGTGGTTTTCTTATTTTGGTAAAATGGCTTATGTGTGCAGGCTATAAAGACCTGAACAAAACAAAACATGAAGAAGGAAGTTAGAGTGACCTTAACTCCAACTAACCATATATAATTATTAATTAGGAACCATCCTGGACATCTTGCTATACATCCATATCTATATGGGTCTAAATATATATTTTTATACAAATGTAGCTATCACTGCTTTTTAATACTTTCTTTGTTCAACAGCAGGTTTTGAACAATCCACTTAAAGATTTATTTTGAGCTATTTGAATTGGGCATACAGAACGTTCCCTAGAAACACTGCATCCTCGGGCATCTGTCACCCAGTTCATGAAATAAAATACAAGAATGTGCCCTGAGAAAGTTAAGCAGCCTTTGGTGAAGAATTGTGTGAGTTACCCGCATTTCACCTCTGGAGGGAAGCAGATCTATAGTCTCTAAGCAAAGCTTTTAATTTGGAGTTAAAATGAGAAGCAGCTCTGCTGTAGCCATGGCTGTGACCAATCAACCCTAATACCCTCCTGCTATGAGCTTTGCTCTCCCACCAGCCATTGGTGATATGGAGGGTCCTGGTTGACTATTCCTCTCAGGTTTTCCTGTCTTAGGCTCCTTGGTACAGTCTTTTTTCATTCTAGGGGCCTTTCTTACTGAGAGCTGCCCATTTCTGTACTAACGGCTTTGGACTCAAGGTCTGCATATTCCCATAGTTTGCATCTCTGCTCATACCCTCAGCCCAGGTTCATATTTTATACATTTTATTTTGAGGTACTAGGTACTAATCATGATCTGACTACGTTGTCTAGACTGGCTTTGAATTCTCTCTGTGGTTCAGACAGTCCTTGAAGTGGTTCCATCCCAACCTCCTAAGTAGCTGGGATTATAGGTCTCCAGGCTCGAACCTCAGCTTGTATTTTAAACTGGGTAAGACATTTCTTTTGATATCATGGGTATTGAGAGCTCACATCTGGGAAGCTGAATCATTCATTTCTTTTCCCACTCCTTTTCCAACCTTCTAGCCAAATTTATAGTCTCTGAGATGCGTCCTTTTAGTATTAGTATTTCATTTTGATGAGTCAAAATTCCCAAGATTTCCTTAGTCCTGTGTGTCCCTGAAAGCTCATGGTCAGGATGCTGATCACTGACTTATGTCTCCCAGTGCCTCTGGGATGCCATTGCTGTATCTTCATCTTTCCTACCATGCTCCAGCCCATCTTGTTTGAGCTGCTGCAGCCTTCCGTGCACCCAGTTATGCTTCTCTGAAATCTATGTTGCACCCAGAGTGATCTACAATGGAATGTGATTTTATCACCTGCCTGTTTAATGCTTTCCAGTGGCTTTTTATTGCTGCTCTAATAAGGAACCATCTCCTTAATGTGGCTTATAAAGTTTTACCCAGCATGGGCTCTGCCTGTCTCTGCAAAACTGCTTCATGCCTTTTCTCCCATCAACATGACCTTCTTAGACTGCTGAGCACACTTCAGTTCTTTGGTTTATTTATTTATTTATTGCACTCTACAGTCTCTCTCAGTTCTAACTCCCCTTGCTGTCTTTGGATCTCATCATGTACCCTAGGCTGGAACTGCAGTGTTGTCCAGGGAAGATGATCATAGATTCCTGATCGCCCTGCCTCTATGCTAGGACTGTAGCTATGTATATATGGACACTCCCACGTCCAGTTTATGTATATATGGTGCTGGGGATCAAGTCAAGGGCTTCACACCTGCTCAGCACTGAAGGCGGGGTTTAAATGAGTCAACAGGACCCAAGATAAATCATTATCAGGTATTTATTAGGGAAGCACTGACACAATTAATAGAAAATAAATGCCACGGCCTCCCTGCTCCTGAAGATGCAGTCTCTGCCCTTCTGAGGCCCTGACCACAACCCAAGAGAGCAAGCCAGCCCTTCCTCTTTCTTATAAGGGGTCATGTCTACACACCTGAAGCCACGTCCCTAGGATAAGGTCACCAGGGCAAGTTCACTGGCAAAGTAAGATGCCTTTACACAGCAAGCCTTCTTTCACCAGTAAACACAGGCAGATGGCTCTCTATTTGCCCGGGGCTAGTCATTCTTAGGCTTCCATTGTCTTGTCTTCCCCCTGAAAGACACTCCTAAGCCTGGGACTGGCAACCGCATTATATGTCTTTATTAAATCAATGATTTCCTAATTAAGGTATGTCAAAAAAACAAAAAGCCTCCGTGAAAGCAAGGAGCAGCTTTCTGTCCTTTCCATTTCTCCGTCCTTATTCCAACACAGTGTGTGACACGGGGACAGAGGTGATGAGGTCCTCCTTTACTCTGTGCACATGCACTCTGCAGAAGTGGGTGCTCTTTCCCAGGTGAGAAACCTTCCTGTTGAGTCGGCTCTGTAGACCCATGCATTCTTCTGTTATTTTTGGAGTTCAATTCAATCTGAGTCATGTTAGTTTCCCAGGTATTTGCTGATTCAAACCAAAGCTACTGAGACGACACATCTGTCTAACAACACAAATCAAGGGAACATAATGTTAAGCCTTCGAAAGCAGTTTAAGCTTGCCCACCTTAAACCTTCCCCCCCCCCCCGGGGTAAACAGCAACCTTCGGGTGTATTATTTCTGGCTTAGTTCATCTTACACTAGAGTGTAAATGTCACCTCTGGAACATGGGCTGTCTCCACACCCTGAGACCACCATTGGTTTAACCTTTGTTCAGCATCTCTTGGGTCTGAGAGGCCTTGTGTTAGCCATTAGGACAGTTGCTCTTCCCAGCTCTCATGCATTTCCAGTCTTTCCTTATAGGTAAGTCAACATGATGAGCCAGTACCTCTCTGGAGGGTGCTCTGAGCTCATTGTGCTAGTGTGAAGCCAGCTCTGGCTATATAGTGGGTTCCAGACTAGCCTAGACTATAGTATCAGAAGATCTTGTCTTAAAAGTATTATGCCCCACCCCAAAGAAACAAACCAAACTAATGAGCCACTAAATGCACCTTTCCATTGTCTCAGATACAGCTAACCCGACGCAACCAGGTAGGGTCTACACACTGAAGATGGTTGGCAAAGCTGCAGGCTCCAGGGAGAAGGAGAGAGAGCAGGAGGAGAAGGACAGACAGGGTCCACTGCCGCCTGGTATTTCCAGTGTGCTGCTCGGGCAGTGGCTTCAGTCCGCCCTCCCGACTTCTCTACTTGGTGGATATATTCTCCTGCCTCAGACCCTAACACTCCTTCCCCCAAGTGTCTCCCTGCTGACTGGACAGCTATCCCCAGGCTCTCATATACACTACTGCATCCCTCACTGGTCTCCATGTCGTCCTTCCCCCCTTTCCTTCAAATACAGCTTTTGGTGGCTCTTGGCTCCAATTCACGACCTCTGCTAGGGATATTTTAGTAGATTATTTTAAAGAAGTTCAGAAATGCTTGGGTTTACTAGCTGGGACGTATAAAGGGGTATCCTCAGGCCTGGGGTACTGTCTGTCACCAGGCATGGATGTCTGGGGACCTCCCTGGGATTCAATTAGGCACTCTTTGTCTTAGCTCTTCTCACTCCAAGAAATAAGACTTGCCCCTCTTCAGAGCTCTGGTCTCTTTAGGGTCACTCTTTTAAATAACAAACCAAGCAGCCACACTATTTAGCCACAGCAGGAAATCTTTGCAAATGAAACAGCTGCAAAGGGTTGGCTGCTTTATGAGGAAGAAAGGTCTCTTTGGCAGGCTGCCCCTTTCTCAATCACAGCCCAGGAAGGCAGGCTCCCTTGGAGGATTCTTGGAGGGAGGCTCATCCCAGATGCCAGAGGATGCTAGCGATGAAGAGTAGGAAAGGGGCTTCTCTTCTCACCTCTTAGCTCCTTAGCTCCGAGGAGGTGCAGTTCGCACTGCTTTTCTCACATGTGTGCCAAATTCCTCCATCCTGACTCCAGGAACCAGAATAAGAGGTTATGTGAGGAACAGGGCATATGGACTCATTCAGTAAGGTGTAAGTTTGGATCCCTAACACCCAGGAAGGCAAGACATGGTGCAATGTACCTATAATTCTAACCCTGGGTGGTGGGGTGGGGGAAGGCATAGACAGTAGAGTCCAGTGGCTTGTGGGCCAACTAGTTAGCAAAATCACTGAGCCCTGGATCCAGGAGAAGACCCTGTTTCAAAATCAAAGTTAGCCAGTGATTGAAGGGGACAACTCATGATGACAACGGGGCTCCACACATGCACATAAGTACCTGTACACACAACATGTAGGTATGAACATGTACACACACTTACCACACACTTGAGGGAGGCGTTATCTGATGGGCAACCAAACATGGTGGATCATGTCTTTAATTCCAGAACTCAGGAGGGTGAGGCCGGCCTAGGTTATCTATTGAGACCTTGTCTCAAAACCCACCAATGAAATAAACAAGCAAAGCATCTCAGTGAGCCCTGCATAAAAAAGGAACGTGTGATCTTGGTGTAAGTTTCTTCAAATACCGCACAGGATGTACTTCTACTGGAAGAATAGTTGTTTTACATGAAATTCAAGTTGAACAGGCCTCCTGGCTTTTTACTTGCTAATCTAACAACTCTAATTTGTACATTAATAAGAACTAATTTTCTTTGGAAGCATGTCACATCCATTTATGTCTTATTAGTAAATACAGTACAATGCCCTGCCATAATGCAGGGCATGCTGAGAGGGATTTATTCCAACTGGGAAATTCATTTGACTGAAAGAGCTGGAGAATGTCTTGTGGCCAGCGATGGATCCACTACTGAGAAAAGTCTACAAATTTTCTGATAGCAGGCCATCTGAAACATTTGGAAGAGAGTGACGAGCTCCATTGTTTCAACCCTATCTCAATGTGCCTGAAATAGAGAAGAATTGCCAGTCACTAGTAGGCATGGGTCTATATTTCTTCCTTCATCCTTCCCCAGGGAGAGGTCATGGCTATTTTCCTTCCCAATGTACTGGCTAACACACTGAAGATCGGTTTCTGAACCCAGTGCCTATGCTCTTTCTGCTCAGTGGCATGTGGAACTTGGAGAAAGAGCAGATGCTATTTGAGATAGATGGATCTTAATATAGTCATCCTTTTACCGATCTCACCTAATGATTGTTTCCCCAGTGTCTCCAGCGTTCTTATTCAACACTGCTGGTTCTGCACTCTCCCAGTGTTGTTCCTTCTCAGTGAAAGATGCCGTAGCTAAAGGACTGGTCTCTTCCTGGCCTGGCCTTTGGGGAATGGGAAACGGTGACTTTGAGTTAAAGATATAAAGAAAGGTGCATCGTTAAGGATGAATATAATCTTCCTGCAACCTCAAGGCAGATGCCCAGTTTTTGGAATCACCGTGATAGCTTGGGATGCCCCCTTGACTCTCTTAGTCTGGAAAGTGCTGGGAGGTTAAGAAATAAGCAGAGAATTGAAACGTTTAGATTTACACAATATGAACAAGCGCTGATTGGTCATTTTCATTTTAGTTGTTATTAAGTGTTTACTGAGCACCAAACATAGGCAGATTCACGCTAAGGCAAACAGATGCATTCAATTTATATAACTTAATCCAGTGCACATGTTAACCAGGGGAAAGGTTATATGAATGTGCGGTTACAAGTGGTGAAGCTTAACCTTGTCACACGAAGGCACCAAGGAATCTGAAGAAAGCATTTTCATATAAGATGTTTGAAAAGCGCCATGTGTACCGGGAGGGAGACTCTACCCACTCAGTGATTTAAAAGGGCATATAAACTGGAGAACACGATTGAAGGGAGGGTCTTTTAACTATCCTAAAGGATATATTCAGTGCTTATATTGCAGGTATAGCCAAGCAGTTGTGAAGAATAACTGGATGTAATGATTATTAAATTTTTATTTCCTGAGTCTATTATTCCCCTAATATTACATATATGAATGATTATTCCAGTCAAGTGATTTTTTAAAACAAATTATGTGTTTGCTTGTGTGTCGGTGTGTGGGGTATATGCATGAGTGCAGGTGCCCAAGGAAGCCAGAAGAGGGTGTCAGATCCCTTTGGAGCTGGAGTTACAGGAAGTTGGAAGCCAACTGACATTGATAATAGGAGCCAATTACAGTCCTCCACAAGAAAATGAAGTGTTCTTAACCAATGAGCCATCTCTCTAGCCCCAAGTGATTGTGCTCTTTCTCTTAGGCATTCACTAATATGTAATACTGAGGCCCTTACACAATTATTTTCTTGATCATTAACTCATTCTATGGTATATTTGCAAAATCTAAAATTCACCCATATCACAGGTGGAATTTATTTTTTTCTTCCTTTTCCATTTTTTGCCTTCATTCAGTCCTTTCTCCTTCTTTACAAAGTAATGTATAAGAGGGTCAAGGTGAAGAGGAAAGGAAGTAGGACAAGGGTTCTACTTCAGTGGGAACAATGGATCAAGGATATTGTGGGAAGAAATAAAACACTCTTGGAGAGGAAACAGCATCAGAGAAGGGCAGTGGTCCTTGGTGGATTAAGCAGATCTCACTTAGCAGAAGAGATTCTGTACACACTGAAATACAGTGTGCACCAGCCAGGCAACATGAGTGTTCTCATTGCAGACTTGAAATCATGCTATTTGACTTATAGAACAGTCCTGATGCCAATTTCCTCAAGAGACTTCCACTGATCACCATGTTTAAAAGTTTATCTTGTCCTTCCCACCCTCCAAAGCATCCCCTGTCCTTTTCTACTGCTGTGTTTCCATTTATGACATGTAATAGACAACTTGTCTTTAAAGATTTTCTTAACTTTTGCTTGATAACCAATTACAAGCTCTGCATGTTTTGTCTTAATGCTTGCATTCCTAGAATAGGAGATGATAAGCAGGTAGTTGGTGAATGCACATTAGGTAATAGTATGAGCAAAGACAGGAACCATTATTGAGAGAGAGAGAGGGAGAGAGAGAGGGGGGGGGAGAGAGAGAGAGAGAGAGAGAGAGAGAGAGAGAGAGAGAGAGAGAGAGAGAGAGAGAGAGAGAGAGCAAATAGCAAAAATAGCTGGCCTAGAACTTACTATGCAGAACAGGCTGGCCTCAAACTCATAGCGGTCCACCTGCCTCTGCCTCCTGAGTACTGGAATTTTTAACCATTATGTATTTTTAAGAAACCTGAAGCCCAGGGAGCTCTAGCCATGGCAGGCCTGGGCTGCATCTCTCTGTTGAGCTGTGGCACAGCCCCTCCTGTGTGGCACAGAATGAAGCTTCAGGAAAGTCTGGCTTCCCTTTGCACGGCTGGTGCTCATCTAATCCAGCCCATCTCTGTCTGTGTCTTCTTGGTGAATGGTGCAAAGGTGCATCTCATGAATTTGAGAATAGACTCGCAGAGGTCACCTTCCATTAGAGGCTGGCAGGCCTGAAACCTAGGGGTCCTGATGATCCGCAGGAGCAGTGTGAGCCTCTTCCCTGCATGACCTGGAGCCCAGGTTGGCTGTAACCTTTGCCCTGGCCTGGCTGCACCCCCATGACTCCACCCCCATGCCCCACCCCATGCCTCCACTCTGATGCCCCCACTGCCGTGGCTCCACCCCATGACCCTACCCCCATGACTCCATCCCCGTGGCCCCATCCCCATGATCCCACCCCATGACCCCATTCCCATGACCCCATTCCCATGACTCCACCCCTAGAACCCCCAGGACTCCATCCCATAATTCCACACCCATGACTCCTGCTGTTCCTTTGCTTCTTAACACAGACTAGACACACATTCACATTCATAAGGAGAACTGAAGCCGACACCATTCAGAGATTGTGTGGGAGCTGTTTTTCTGTCTGCTCTCTCTTCCCACCAGAGGGTAAAGACAACTGGGTGGGGTTTTCCAGGAAACGAGGACACTGTCATTTATGGACATGGACATGGGCTGGAACCCTGAATGAGAGCTGGATCCCAGCTGGATATGGTTAGTGGGACATAACAGCCTTTGCCGTTGTGCGAGATCGTGTGTGTTTTAGACAAATAGTAGTTGCAGACTTCATGTCTGCTTGCTTTCTGGTGGTAGTGATGGGGGGCTGGCGAAGGTAGCCATGTCCTAGAGACAGTCTAATACACCTGATGTGCACAATATGGATTTGGAAAAAGTGGGCATCCAGGATGACTACTAAGGTGGGATAAGCAGTGCTGTGGATTCTGCTCGAGTGGAAACCGAGGAAGGGCTAGGTTGGTACAAGCGCATGGAAGGCGCCTTTCCTAGGCTTTCAAAGGTTTCCCAGTGGCACCGTCTTCTGCAGGGTCTGGAGGGGTGAGCACAGCGGCCTGGCATCAGTCCCCAAGCTGGGTAGGCTGGTCACACAAGGAGAAACTGCTGCCCACAGATTAGAGCTCCCTGTTGCTCCCTGCTTTTCTTGTCCAGCTTCCAGCAGCAGCAGCCAGCCGGGGGCTGCCCACAGCGCCCTCACTGCTTGGGCTGCATCTTCTCACTCATTATCGCTTCACACACACACACCCTTTCTTCCTTCATCCTGTCTCAACCTTTTTTTTTCCTTCTAGAGGGCGTGCTGTTCATTGATCTTTTACTGCCCCTTCTCTTCTTTTTAACCGGTTTCCTCTGAACAGCTCTGAAGGCTTTCTGTACTCATGAGTGACCACTTGTGTAATTCTCTCTCTCTCTCTCTCTCTCTCTCTCTCTCTCTCTCTCTCTCTCTCTCTCTCTCTCTCTCTCTCTCTCACACACACACACACACAGATAGAGACAGAGAGACATTAAGTGGCATTGCATGTGCAATGAGCACCTGTGTGTGTGTATGTCCAATGGAGTTGAGCATCATCAAGAGAAGTGGGTAAAACAGTCACTGTTGTTTACCTAGTTCTTCCTACTGCTAAGACTGTGTTGACTATGGGACAGAATATGAAGGAACCCTTTAAAATAGAATCCACTTCCACTCTGCTAAATCTTAACAGGGTATGTCCTTTCTTATTGGATTCTCGTTTTTAAGTCTTGATGGGTGTAAGGATGGTAGTTAGATAACCAAACCTTTTAGTGTTCGGTCAAAAAATGAAGATACTTGGATGCTTGGGCTGGGGATATACAACTCAGGGGTAGAGCACTTGCCTAGCATTCCCAAAGCCCTAGGTTCAGTCTTAGTATTGGAAGAAAGAAGGGGAGGGGGTAAGAAAGGAGACACAGTGACCTAGTGGCTTTATACATTTCCAATAAGACATAGATGTCTTGTTATACTTAATAGTTTTCTTCCACTTTTTCTTACTCTTCTTCTTTATGAACAAAAATCTGCCAGGTACGTAGCCTAAGAAAGCATCACAATAGAAGGCCGTCAGAGTGTACTTAGTTGTTACATGGGCTTGAGTGGTAAAACATATTCTTTCTTCCCACTGTCTATGCAGGTAGAAAAATGGGAGAAATTGTGTATGTGTTGTAGATAAATGTGCTATAGGCTACTAGGAAAACGACCTCCATGGGACACACAGGACACTCATCTGCATCCACCTGGTGCCATATCTCCCATGTCTTCATACACAGCTGGGTCCCTTACTTTTGGACAGTGGTGGTGGGGTCACATAGTCCACAACTTTTTCTGTCTAGAGATAACCAATGAGGGAAGGGGAGGCCACTTCCAAGTAACATCCCTGACAGAAAATTCTCGTGGATTGCTTTTTAACTCAGAGCCATCTTACTATAATTGTATATGTTTCTAAGGAAGTCTGTGCAGAGTGTCCATAACCAAATTTAAACAAAAAAAAAAATGATCATAGTCAAGTTATCTGTCCAGAGCTGCATGGTGTCTGCATGACTCCCCAGACCTGGTTCCTGCTAGTTCCTTTCTGTGTGTGATCTTCAACCTTCTTCCCAAAATGGCTGCCAGAATCCAGATTCAAGCAGTAGGTTGATATGGGAAAACAGAAAGACACCTACTTCTCTTTTTAGGCCATTCCTAGATTGCCACACTTTACTTACTGTTTATTGTCCAGAAATCTCTCTGCAGTCCCCACCAGCTGCAAGGACAACTGAGTAGTTCACTTTCTGACCTGGACAGCGATATGCTCAGGTTAAATAAAACAATCCAAGTTCTGTGAGCCTGAGAGCATCCAGAACACCTTTCTGTAGGCAACAAAAAGTCTCTGACATGTGTGCTTATGTGATTTGCCAGAGTACAGCAGCCTAGGAATAACAGAAGCAGTGATGAGGATCAGGTGGGTCAGCTGACAGCAGTAATAAAGGAAGAAGGAAACCCAGCAAAAGACCTTGAAAAGCACAGTGGGAAAACCATTTGGACTGAAACTCAAATCCATCTTGGAAGTATGAATGATCTCCATGTAGCAAAACAGTATAGTCATTGTGAAGTCATCATTGGGAACTTAAATTATTTTGATTATCCTTGGTTTCAGGAGTCCAAGAGCTCTACCTTACCTTTATAAAATTTCCATGAAAAGACTTCCTATAATCAGGGGGTAAAGAGTCTTGGTGCTTAAAAACATTGAGCTTCAGCAATTTAGAAAAATTACTTTAAAAAAAAAAGGGCTATTGAATGACTGCTATGTGCCAAGTGGGCTGGATGGAATCATTTAATCTGGGGAGGACTGCCCAGGGCATCACTGCCTCCCTTCTTTTCAGGTGACGCTGGAGTCAGTCATGTTCACACTTGACATGCGGATGGGGTTTCAAACCCACATCGCACAAATGTCTGAGGCACTGGGCCCCGGGTGTCTATCCACCTCAGACTACTTCCTTCCTGCAAGGCAGAGTCAAATGTGAAGGACTTGTATGTGGATGAGCACAGCACTAACCTAAATGACAGAAAGGCTTAGAATCGTGAACTTTGTCTCTTTGGCTGGGCAGATGCTTTGGTGTGCAAAGTACTTGCTGTGCAGGGTTCAAATCCCAAGAACCCACACAATGATGGGGGTGGTTGTGTGTGTCTGTAATTCCAGCATGCCTTTGGTGGGATGGAAGGTGTGGGTAGAACAGGAGAATCCCTGGAAATTCCCAGGTCAGCTTACACACAGCAGGGAACAAGAGACTGACTGCACCTCAAACAAGGTAGTGAGGACTGGCAGCCAAGGATGTACTCTAATTCCCACACGAATGTGCCACACTCACACAAATGAACACACACACACACACACACACACACACACACACACACACACACACACACACACACGACACCATCGCTAGACCATGACAGAGCCTGGGAGTGACATCTAGTACATGGAAATAAATGATGTCCTCACTGAGGCTGGGGACGCTGTAATTGTCACCACCAATTGTGTGCTTTTCTATGATGTTGTGGGCATCTTCCTTCTCACACAGGGAAGGATGATGTATGCTTCTTAATCTGTCCCTGTATGTTCCCAAGTTCTTTACCCGTATGTGGAAAACCACACATGATCATCGCATACCCAAGAATCTTGTGGTGAAAGAGGATGCAAATGTTCTGCTCTGGAATCTGTTGGGGGCTCAGAGAGGTCAGAGGAACATTGAGAATGCCGTCATGGATAATGTGATACGACAAAAACAAGACCTTGACCTCTGTCTTGATTTACAGATGTCCTGAAGGGACACTGTTCGTTTTTGACAGGTGGATACGTTTGGGTTTGTTTGAAGCGTAGATACTAGAGAAAAATGGAGGGGGGAGAATGCTGCTGGGGAGAGCTGACTGGTGGGGCCAATTTTCTGTGTTTCACAAAATGACATTTACTCTTGTTTCCCTGGATAGCATAAGCAATAGGTGTTTGAACCCCCCTTTTATATACCGGAACTTGAGTAAGTTTCTGGAAGATACAAATACCATCTAGCATTCACTTTGATTGGCCTTGGGAGGAGTGAGGGCATCTACAAAAAGATTCTCTTAATTTGTAGGCTTAGACTTACTCTTCTGGCGACACTAAGTGAATCACCCAAGAGGATGGCAAAATACATGGAAGGAACCAAGATCAGCATTAAAACAGATTCTGGCTGAAGCTATCCAGAATTTTCTGGTGCTTCTGACACAGGACCTGAAAGATCTTTTGTGACTGAGACCAGAGTAGTGAAGTCAAGGAGAAAACAGACATTCTTACATCACAAGTTTCAGTTTAATTTGTTGACCTCCTGGTCACAGATTATTAGCCCCTGAAAACTCAAATATGCATGGAGAAAATTCCTCCGAGATGCAGCTCAGCCCCTCCCCCCATGCACATACACGCACACTTGGTATGTTCACTCACCCACAAGTTTAAAAATAGGAGCCATGGTGTTGCCATGACTCCCAGTGCTACTCAGGGCTTCTTCCCTAGGATGAGATTTCAGATTTAAGCGAGACTCTGGCTCAGAGCGGCCTCTAGTGGCACAATCCTTAGGGACTCGCTTCCTTACCCAGTCCAGCCCAGACCCCAAACTAACCCACCAGGGGCGAATGGAATTCAGAGATATTCTGAGTCTTTCTCCAAGGGCTTGGCTATTTGCAGATCTGTCCTCATCAGTCACCAGTAACAGGCTAGTGCCTACTATGTGCTACAAAGCTGGGGTAAGGCAGCTGGCAGATTTGCTGTGCACACTATTGGTAGATTAGTGTAGGTTAGCAATGGGTGCTGGTGGTAGAGTGGTGGCCAGCGCTGTGCACCAAGTAAGGGAGATGATAATCATCAGCGGCTAACGTTCTTTTTCAGACAGGGGAGTCCTTTAGACTGTTAACCACCTGGGCATGAGTCAACAGTCCTGGGGGAAGTGTGACAGGCTGGCTTCCTTGCCTGCTGCCCTTGCTGTCTCCCTTTCCCTGTGTTTGCACGAAAGAACTTAGGAAGATGGATGGATGAAACCCCGTACAGAACCAGGGCCCAACCTAACACAAGGTCTAACTCAGAAGGACTGGAGAGGCAAGGGCTTAGGGACTGATGTGCATTGGAGCTCGGAGGTTGATGCTAAAGAGCGGCCAGGAGCTCGGGAGCTCCCTTTTGTCATTTGTGTGGCCCAGATGAATAGAACTAAGCAAACTGAGGTGGCCTTTGCATGGCTTTGGAATCTGGTGCTCCTGAAAGAACTTCTTTTATTTGATTCTCTCCCAAAGACCAACCTAAAACTTGTAATTGCCACTGGTGTTGGGAACCTAAGATTCTGGAAAGGCTGCCAGCTATGAACTTTTACCTCGTGAGTGGTGATCTTGGTCCTCTCACGGCCTCTGTCCCTTTAGCTGACACTCCGGGTCTATTTGATGCAGAGAGATGAGTTTCTGACAGTACGGTTGGCAGCATGAACATCAGAATGAATTAGTTTTAAACCTTCTTCGGTTCAACTTGTATACAGATTACAAACACAAAATCCACTGAACTTTAAAGCTTCGGGTGTGGTGTGTGTCCTGGTCTTAGTGAGAAAGTGAAGCTTTTTGAAATGGTGGAGAACACGAGTAGCTTTAAAATGAAAGTTTTTACTGCTATTAAATGATGTATTACTACACTGTTATTTTATTTAATGGAATTGCAGCCTGAAGTGCTATAGAAGGAATGGAAAAATAACACTTAGAATGAGGAAGAAACAGGTTGGGACCACAATAAGGAAACAGTGACATGTCTGTCTTCTACCCCACTCCCAGCACGTCCTCCTCTGGAGGAGGCAGTTACATTGGTCCTGATCCCATGGTGGCAGGGTCTGGGAGGTACTTTTATAATGTATGGCATTTAAATTTTTATGGTTCTGACTGGGCTCAGTCTTGGCATGGTTCTGCGAACCAGCAAGGCCAAAGCACAACTCTGTAATTGTATTAAGAAACACAATTAAGGAATATTGCATTTGCAGAACAGGCAAATGCCAAGTATCTGATCAAAGACTTGGGGAGACGTTATGTTTCGCCAAGGAATAAGAAGACAAAGAAAAAATTACTGCGTTATTCTTACTAGTGATTTGTAGGAGAGAATCATGGCAGAGCCTCCAGGCACGCTTACCACAGAAGTGTCATTAGGTGAATGTTGCCATTGGTTTTAACCGGGCTCCCACCTATCCAGTCATCTCCCCCACATGTATCACAGAGATATCTGGCTGAAATGGGCAGGATTTCTGCAGCAGACCCTCAAGCCCACCAGATTTTGGCTTTATGGAATTAGTAGGAGGGGGTGAATCTAGAGTCCTTGTTCTCTAAACCCAGATTCCAGATCAGGGTGTTTATATGAGTTTTCCTGCATCCCTACACCAATGGCACACCACTAAAAAGAGCTAATCACCATTCATAAATAGCATTTATTAATTGCTTTACAGTGCTTGCTCTCCTTTTGGAGCCTGCCAGGCATTTCTTGTGTAGCATATTCTAATATTCAGCTAGCTTCTTGAGGTTTGATAGAAAAAATATCTTACACAGGCAGACAGTTGAATTTTTATTTTACACACCACTTAATGCCAGGCACTGCAAGCAGAATTATGTATTTAGTTGTTTGCTTATGAGCATTTCTGGATCTTATATCCATATGCACACATTCTTTACTGGCAGTTAAAGATGGGTGAAAGAGGGGTAGCAGCCACATTACAATCTAAAACCATGACGAGGCCATGGGTTTTAGTAGCTCAGAGCCTGTGACCATTCTTTAATGCCTCTTGTCCTCTGTAGTTTCCTTTCCTGGATGACATGATTGTCTTCCTGCCTGATGTGACCTGAGGCTCAAGCCATGCTGGCCATTTGGTAGTGGTGTTGTGGGAATCGTGCAGGAAGTAAAGAGACCCGGTACTTGCCCTGCCCAGAGCGTCTCACAATTGCCTCCACACTGCTAAGCTTGCATGTTCAGTTAAAGAAGGTGACTCAGAAGTGCCATATGGCATCCTGGGGGAGCAATGGTGTATATGAGCATCAAGTGGTCACCTGCCATGTCTTCTCTCTCTCTCTCTCTCTCTCTCTCTCTCTCTCTCTCTCTCTCTCTCTCTCTCTCTCTCTCTCCCTCCCTCCCTCCCTCCCTCCCTCCCTCTCCCTCTCTCTCTCTCTCTCTCTCTCTCTCTGTTTGTCTGTCTGTCTGTCTGTCTGTTTCTCACTCTGCCACGGACCATAGTTATGGGTCTTAGTGCTGGGAGGATTGGGGACTGTTTCTGTTTCCTACTGCAAAGGTAAATATCAGAAGTGGAAAATGGCAGAAAGCACCGCATTGGTTCAGTCTCCCAGATCTTTTGGGTCTTGTATAAAGGACATACATTCTCAGTCTGTCGGTCTGCCATCTCCAGACTTGCTTATTTATTATTTCTAAAAATTAAAAAAAAATAATCTTGTATCTTCCATTCCTTCTGAGTCCCAGGAAGGGAACCTACTTACATGGCTGTGCCAGCTGTTAAAATCAGTCGTTTTGGTTATTAGTAAGCAACTAATGTGTCTATAAAAAAGAAAAGAATTTGACAAGCAATATAAAGGAATAGAATCGCATGATAGAGAAGATATGGCAGGCCTGAGCAAGATCAAGACATAGCCCACAGTGCCCAGGCACAGAGCCTGTGATGGCAGGGTCCCAGAACATGCCTATAGTCCAGATTGCAAGAGCCATGGATGCTGCTGCAGGGGAACCAGCCTCTTGGCAGGAGAATGGCATACTTTAGCCTGGCAGCAGAGTGCTGGGGGAAAGAGAAAAACCTTGCTTCTGTGAGTTTAATTTAAGGAATAGAGGCTGTCCTCCGGAAGGGACATGAGCTCAAAAATCCTCAAATATGTTTTTCATTTTCTCACCAAGGATAAAGAAAGAAGTAGGGCCCGCTCAGATACCAAATCCAAAAGCACGGCATAAGTCCCCATGAGGACTTTCTGGGAAGCCAATGCTGAAAACCCATCAACTTGGGAGCTTCACTTTTGTGGACAGAGACTGTGACGGGACTACAGGCATCTTCTCAAACCAAATCTGGAGGAGGAGGAAATGGTAGCCTCTGCCTTATTGAATCAAATATGAATTTAGTATGCTGGACATACTAGAGAATTAGATATCTAGAGATGAAAACTCATGTCCCCCCCAAATCTCTGGTGACTCCCTTCCATGAACAAGATGAAGCTAGGGTCTTCAGCTAGCCGCAGGGACATCTGGACTTGCCCTTGCTGATTGAACGGAACTCAGTTAAGATCAGTCTTCCACATCTCCTGCTTTCCTCAACATATGCTGGGTCAGGTCTGGTAATGCCAGCGTGCATAGCTGACACTGCCAAACACTCTCTAAACACAGTCTATGTCTCCCCACGCTTGCGCCAGCTGCTGTCACTCATGTTCCTTTCTTTTTATCCCACGGGAAGGATGGGGATGTCCTTTAAGACTTAGCACAGCTGTGTCCTCCTCTATGCAGCCTTCTCTGACCATTAGCCAACGTCCGGTCTTCCTTCTGTGTTCCCATTCCCATTGGTTCATTTCTCTATTATAGCTGTCCAATGTGCCTGTAGGTTAAACGGGAATTTTGATGGATTGGAACATTTTGTTCATTTTTACAGTCACCTTAGGTAGGTAGCAGTGCATGGTAGGCACCACCATTTTTTTTTTTTTTACTGCATTTCATTCTTTTACAATTTCATACATGTCAGTAATGCATTACCTCGTCCACCCCCCATTCTTGCTACAAATGCCTCTCCTACATTTACAGCTGGCTCACTGATTTCAACCAGGGCTCTCTGAGTGATCACAGGTTTGGAGCTAGCCGTTGGAGCATGGCAGGTTGACTATTGGATGTATAACTGAAGACAATAATGGTCTCACCCCCAGAATCTGTCAGTAGCCAATAGTTCTGCTGGGAAGGGGTAGAACCATGGATAGAAGAAGAGGTAAGGGAACAAAAGGCCAGGTTTGTGCCTGTGAAGTGGAAAGCTTATCACCCTCTATAAAGATTAACTATGCTGTCTTTCATGTGTGAAGGTGATTTTGCAGATTCACCCATAGGAAAATGAAGGCTTTGGATTTTCAGCATTTGTTTTATAAGAGAGTGTTCACACAGACGTATGCCTAATCATTAGTATCTTGTGCTTGGAAGCAGTCCCTCCCTGCCCTTCCTTCTCTCTATGTGTACTTCTGATCAGACCCCGTCATCCCTGCCCTTCGTTCTTTCTATGTGTACTGCTGATCAGACTCCATCATCCCTGCCCTTCCTTCTCTCTATGTTTACTGCTGATCAGACTCCATCATCCCTGCCCTTTCTTCTCTCTATGTGTACTGCTGATCAGACTCCATCATCCCTGCCCTTCCTTCTCTCTATGTGTACTGCTGATCAGACTCCATCATCCCTGCCCTTCCTTCTCTCTATGTGTACTGCTGATCAGACTCCATCATCCCTGCCCTTCCTTCTCTCTATGTGTACTGCTGATCAGACTCCATCATCCCTGCCCTTCCTTCTCTCTATGTGTACTGCTGATCAGACTCCATCATCCTTGCCCTTCATTCTCTCCATGTGTACTGCTGATCAGACCCCGTCATCCCTGCACAGTGCCCCTAAGTGAATTCAGTCTCCTCTCTCCACTTCCATCCTCACTAGCCTGTGACTACATCCTGTACCAAGATCCTCGCAATCTCTTTCCTATCACAGAATCATATTACCTACCGTCCACTTAAAAAGTGTCCCGCTTCACTTGGATCATTTTACCCAGGTGCTAAAGGACCGATGGTAACTTAGACAACTGAAACTTGGCTAGGTAATCCACCTCCCTGCATCCTGTCAGTCCAGTCTCAGAAGGGACTTTTCCAGGCACTCCCTCTTCATTGACCAGCCAACCAATGCCCTGTGGGGGGAAGTGGCTCATCAGGATGTAGGAGAGCATGGCACTTCCCCGCTCTATGGCAGCTCAGTAGAGTTACTTCAGGCAGGCAAGTGATTCACCTGTTCCAGGCTCCTCACAGTATCACAGGAGAGATATCTGCTTGGAAGGAGTGAATTTGGAAGAGCAGGGTCTTCTATTTCTCTAATTCTGAAGTTCCCCAACTCTTTCATTAGTAGGAGAGATTGAGCGGTTTCCTTGAACCATGCTCAGTGAGGAGGCTTGAACGGGAACCTCAGTCTGATTCACAGGATTTGGACAGCGGCTGGCCACACACTGGGAGGGAATGAAGGTTTAAGGCCTCCGTGTAAGCCTATATCTTGTACCTACAGCACTGGGCGCACTCTTTTCTGCAATTGGTTTTAGTTCTTCTCTCGGCCATGCTTTTGATTCACTTGATAAAAGAAAATAAATAGGCCAGATTTGATTTTCTTTGATTGAAGGGTTCATTTTCTGTTCTCCCTGCCTCAGCAAACGCTAACGCACAGTTATTCAGTCTGCTTAGTGGGTGCTGATCTGAGCTCCTTGCAGTACCTTCCTCTTCTCTGAGGAGTCTGTGGAGGTGCTTTGGCTTTTTCAGAAACTCTGTCTGCAGGCAAGCAGGGTGAAGGTCAGGAGACAGACCGACAGTGGCCTTGGGGTCAGCGTCATAGTTAGCATTCCGAGGACTGAATTTTCATGGAGGACCTCATGAATCTCTGCGGCCTTTCTCTTTCACAGGGACTAGCATGCTGTCCTTTCTTTGCCTGTGTTAGGAGTGTCTGAGTCACCTTTGACTTCTTCCCTCTCATTCCCTCACTCAGTTTTAGAATTTTACTATGTCTCTAACTGAGCACATCTCAGGTCTGTCCACTTCTGTTCATTTTTACCTACAACCCTGACTGACCTCTACACACATGGGTCTTCCTCTGCCAGGATGGTTGGCTCCACATCAAGAGGATGCTTAGAGAAAGCCTTCATTACGCATGTGTTGATAAGTGAGTTAATTTCAGCTAACTGTGAAATAAAGCTTTGCATTATCTATGGAGTTGATTTCCTTTGGGTTTTTGGATGTGTATTATTAAAGGCTTGGTGTCAGATTCTAGTTTTTATTCTTTGCATTTTACACAAGGGGTGAAGTGTCTATGCTAGCCCAAAGCTGTCCTCAGTGTAATAGGCTCCTAATCTCAATAGGGAAGACACCATCAGATTTACTGCACAAGTCAAGTTCAGGTCAAGAGACAAAGTCAGCCTACACAAACATGTTGATCAAGATGAGATAGACAGAGCATAATGAAGCTTCAAGAGGGTGATATGAATCCCATGCTACAGAGGAGAGGCTTGCCTGCATTGGCTAACGTTATATAACCTGGACCATTTTGAAGAAAGTGGAGACAGTGGTATTTGACCCAGACTTGAAAGAATGCACAATATAAATATGTGAGACGCTGACATTTGTCAAAGTGAGAATAATCATATGAACAAAGATGTAGACTCGAAACTTGACAGAGAAAGATTATGTTGGGATCAACTTATCTTAATGAAAGTGAAGAGGAGAGATGACAAATGAGTATGGGGCCACAGTGGGAGAGCCTTACTCTTTTCAAAGACAATAGGCTGTATTGGAAAGGGACCGTCTTGGGAGTTAGCTTCTGATTGTTCAAGTTGTATAGCTTTAAATCAAGTCACTTATTCCCTTTAGGTCTTGTTTTTTTGTTTTTTTACAGAGAGAAGTGAGAGGGAGGCAAGAAAGGAGGAAGAGAGAGTGGGGTGGGGTGGTGGGAGAGAAAGGGAAAGAGTAAGTATTCCAAATGTGAAGAGACAGGGACCAGTTGGGGATCACAAATGTAGTTAGGGGATGTTGACTTATTTTAGAATCTGGCAGTGTCCTGTAGAGTGCCAACACAGGCTTGAACAATCAAAGCAGGCTCTTAGACTACTAATAAAGGCACACATGGAGGGGAGTTGAGATATTGACATAGGAGATGCTTTCACAGAAGATGCAGCTGATCCTGAGCGGAGGCTGGGCATACTCCTAAGGGTATCTTGCTGTGCCTACAGCTATGAATGTGAACTTCCAGATTTGATATTCACCAGCATTGAGTTGGCACAGCTGTCTGATGCCTGGCTAAGAGAATATGAGCTCCCAGGAGAGCATGCAGAGAAGAGGAGGGTGTGATTCAAACTGAGCACCCACAACTGTGGGAGGGGAAGAGTGGGGACAATGCTGGGCCAAAGACGCAGGCGTGATGGCGGCAGGATGAGAGACTATGGGGGTCAGCCGGATTGAGGCAGCCTTTTGAAGCCAGTATGGGAAAGGGGGAGAGGGCAGTGGTATTTGATGTGTTACGTGAGGCAGACGTGTTGGGTCATGCACATCCTTAACTTTTCTTCTGTTTTATACAGCTATCATTAACCAGGAGTTGATTATTTATGGTTTTCAAATTAGGCAGTGCCCAATTTCTGATCACCTTACTTGTTTAAATAGCACAGGGCAGAAATTAAAAGGACCAACATGGTTTAAAACAACCCCCCCCGCCTCGTTCACCAGGTACAAGAGAAAGATCACGCACAGGGAGTTTAACACTCAGCTGGTGGCTAAAATGAGATTAGGAGCCTGTTGAGTAGGACAGGAAGCCAGAGGGATGCCTCACTATCCTGGCCTTTGCGCCAGTTAGCCAAGTGTCTGTGGCCAGCTAACCTGATTTCTGTGAACTTGTTTCTGCAGCTGTCAATCAGAGGTAACACTAACCATATCTCACTGCTCTTGTTACCTGCTCAGTGAGACTATTCCTGGAGCTCCTTGCAGAAGGGCCATGAAGAGCATTCAAAGCACAGTCAGCTTTGCTCGTAATATCGAATCTTACTTGTTTTATGACACTGACTCTGTTCCTATTGACATTAGTAACTGAGACGTGAGTGCAAATTATATTTAGAGGGTATGCTCATTAAAGATGATATTTGCCTTGCTTCTGCGGGGTGGGGGGGATTCATTTCTTTCATTATCATCTTGTGAGATGTAAGTTGATATGAAATATAGACTCTTGTTTGTCCTTTAATTTCCCTTACCATGGGATCTGAGGACAGAGGCCAGGGAAGGGCCCAGTGATATCAGGGATGAAGCCATACCAGTTTCTATTGGGAAGTTTTTACTGATATTGAAATAGGGAATCGTCTTGAAAGGAAAAAAAAAGTGAATATTTCTCGGAGCAAAGACGGGTATGCTGACAATTTCAATTCCTGCCCAGAGATGCTGGCATTTCATTTCTGGGGGTGGCTCTTATGTTTCCAACAGTGTTGCTACTGCATAGCTTGTTCTCTCCTCCTCGTTCGTCTCCTCCCACCCCCCTCCCCATATGTCTTCCTCTTTGTCTCGCCCACCCTACTCCTGCTTTCTCTCTGTCTCTCTCTTCTCCTGTAGCTTATTTCCCTTCAACAGAAAAGTGAATCCTCTTGCAGATCAGAGTATTAACTTCTCTAAATCCAATTCTCCATCCCTTTAGCCATCTCTCTTCTGGAAGTGTTCTCAGCCTGTTCCCCGTACCTCTGTGTTTCTCCCTCTCTCTTCATCTTTCTCCATAATAACAAGTCCTTCCCTGCTCCTCTAAGACTGTCTCTCCATGAATAAATTACACTTAGCCCTTGATTTCTCTGGCTTTGGAAATCTTTATTATTATCCAAATCTAGGGCAAGCAGAGAGTGACATAGATTAAAGGGGCAAAGTTGGGTGTGGTGGTGCAGACCTGACCTCTCAGTCCTTGGAGGGTGGAGGTGGGAGGAGTAGGGATTCAAAGGTAGCCTTGGATACATAGCAAGTTCAAAACTACCCCAACTACTTGATGCCCTATATCAAGGCACTTAAATTAACAAAGTTAAAAGATCAAAAGGAAGAAAAGACCCTTGAGTTTGGAGGTAGATCAGGATGACTGGGCAAGCTGGTGGACTTAGGAGTTGGTTTCTAGTTGTTCTAAGTGTGTAGCTTTAAATTAAGTCATTTATCCTCTCTAGGTTTGGGTTTTTACACACAGAGAGAAAGATCTATCTATCTATCTATCTATCTATCTATCTATCTATCTATCTATCTAGATACAGAGACAGACAGACACACACACACACAGTGATAGAGATATATAGACATACAGACACATACACATAGAGAGACACAGAGAGACAAAGAGACAGAGATAGAGAGAGAAGTTTTGGTAAATATTCCAACTGTGAATATGAAGGAACAGGGACCAGAATTTTGGGGTTCACAAAGGATATTTTAGAATTTGGGAATGGCCCCTATAGTGCTAGCATAGGCTTGAACATTCAAAATTGGCTCTTAGATTACAAATAAGGGAACACATGGGAAGCAACAGCTACACTTCCGGATGGATTAAAGCACCTGTAAGACAAAATGTGTCTTGGTTTCTAAGACTCTGATTTGGTTTTTATTTGTCTAGCGTAAGTAATGCAAATATTCCGTTGCCCAGGGAGAGGTGGGAACACTGTGGGTTGCTTAAGTGATGAAGCATTAGAAAAACAAAGGTCAATTCTTAAAAGCTGATGCGAAGAAATTTCCAGTCTCTACTCTTTTCATTCATCCTGAAAACTGCACTGACTCCTCCTCTCTGATATTGGTCCCACTCTACCCACAATTTCAGGAGGGTCACTCAGAGTATCATTCTCAGAGTGCCTTCAGCAGCAGAAGGAAAATGATGACCACCAAGGCGATGTACAAATCAATCATTCGTTCATTTGTTCATCCTTTTATTCTTCAACCCCTGCTCCCTGGGTATCAGCCATGCTTCTCAACCAGGGAATAAAATGTACAAGTTCCTGCCCCTTAGAGGCTCATGGTCTCTAATAACGCAGGTGGCTAAGAACCCATGATGATGCTACATTAGGGGCTGCTATGTAAGGGCTAGGGACAGCATTCTCCCATGGCCAGGAGAAGAGAGACATTCAGAGGTGTGCTTCTATGGCTGCCAGATTCTCTGTTATTACAGTTTCCCATTCTGTGCCACAAGGCTATCATCTTGAGCCATTAATGAATAGGGACATGGTTTGCATTTCTTAAGCATTTCTTTACTCATTGCCTCCTCCGTTCCCAGCAGCGATCACAATACCAGGCCCTCCCACCTTGAGAAACAATGACCGTCTGAGTCTGTATTCTTGTCACTGTTTCACAAACTCTGCTGAAGGAACGAATGCAGTGTGCTCTTAATCGCCATCATTACTGTAATAACAAGATTTACATTCTTTTTACGGTTTCTCGGGCACCCTCACATCGAGCAGTTAGGCTTTTCAGAGAGTTAACACGGTATGCTGTGGCTTCACAGCTAATGAGTGAATAGCTGGAAACTGGATTTTGCTGTTCCAATGCCCCACGTGCCCAGGGACAATCTTAATAATCCCAATCCCAAATGCTCCTTTTACATGGTGTGGGTAAAGCAGAGGCACTGTACGATGATGAACATGTAAATCAGTTGAACAGCTCAAGGGTAACTTCTAAAAGGCCCAAGGTGCTTGCTATGTGAGCATGACGACCAGAGTTCAGACCCTTGGAACACACATAAATCAGAGTCTGCCATTGTGTGCTTGAACCCTAGCTCTGGGAGAAACAGAAGCAGAGCTTGCTGTGGCCAGTCTAGTTACTGATAAACTCCAGGTTGAGTGAGAGACCCTGTCTCAAAGAAATCAAGCGGACAGGCAGAGAGGGAGATGCTGAGCATCAACCTCTGGCCTCCACACACATTTGCACATGCACTCACATATACACAAATATAATCAGGCATATATAATAAAAATAAAACAAAAAGTGTAGACCATGGATTGGGGTGGGGAGGCTATTGTCTAGAAACAAAGTTATGTATGGAACCAAGAATTAAAAGGCTCGCATGTGTCTAGTTGGCTATGCCCTACCTCATCCCTACGTAAGTTACTAGGTTCATTGCATTTTACCATCTCAGCTGCAAGATAAAAGAAATGGATTAAATTATTACTAAGAGAGCAAACTGTCCCTAACTCCAGCCTCTGCCACTTGCAGGTGATTCTAGTCCTTTGTACTTTTCACACAGATTGAAAAGTGAACACCTATTGCATCTTTCTGAGACCGTTTCCTCATCTGAAAACTGAGGCTAATGACCACACCTATCTCTTTAGATTGCTATAAACATTGGATAAAAATGGTTAACAGTCTTGAGCGATCAAACAGCATGTGGCTTGGAATCAGTGCTGTGTAATGGCTTCTGTCCTTGAAGTTGTTATCACTGGGGATGGAGAGAGGATGTAAAACGTACAAAAGAGCGGGCTTAAAAGGATGCAGGACCTGCAAAGGGTTGTGACGACTTCAGCAGGAACCCTCAGAAGGGAGACAGTCTAATA
The DNA here is from genome assembly GCA_030556225.1 of Cricetiscus sungorus. NCBI lineage: Eukaryota > Metazoa > Chordata > Mammalia > Rodentia > Cricetidae > Cricetiscus > Cricetiscus sungorus. Next base: position 41,604,487 of record JANBXA010000735.1, on the reverse strand, counting down.
AGCAATGACTTGAAATTCCGGGACAAAACTCAATAGGAAGAAAGTGTGGGATGGACAGGTGGCTAGGACCCTCCAGAAACAAAACAAGGTGATCGCGGACACTCAGCAAAGTCTGTCTACCTGCTCACCAGGGCTGTCAATGTTAGTTCATCTATATAGCCAGCCACCTTGTTCCTCTCTGTTCTCATGTCTGTGCTCGCCTGCAGCTCCTCCATCCTGGTCGCATTACAATGTAGGGTCCAATAAAGTCATTGTTCCACACAAGTCTTTGGGTTCTCAGCCATGGAAGTCAGTCCATATGTGCTTGTTCAGTTTCCATCATTTACAAAGTAGAGGGACACTGAAAATACTCTGGTTATCTGTGTTCCGTTTCTGTGATGGCTTCCCATGTATTGGTACACCCAAGTAAGTTCAAGCTGTAGGGAGACAGAAGCCCTCATTCTTGTGTGAACTTTGTGTTTGGCTGGTGTTGTGGCACCTGTAACTCTCACCTGCCAGTCTGGCATGAAATGGGTTAATTAAGGGTTGTAGTGATAATGTAGCAGGTGGCAGTATCTACTGCACAGGGACTTGAATGTAGATTCCAATATTTAAGTAAAAGAAAAAGTCAGGTGTTGTCGGGTATACCTATAACTGCAAGGTTGAGGGGCAGAGCCAGAGACAGGATGCTCGCTGGGGCTTAATGGAACCCAGATTCAATGAGAGATGCTGATTTAAGGGACCGAGGCAGAAAGTGGTAGAGCACAAGTGTCTCATGTGGCTCTGAGCATGCACACAGACATACATGCCTGAACACACGTGTGTGTGCACCACACACACACACACATACACACACACACACACACACACCACATACACACCACATACATACACACACACACACCACATACACACCACATACATATACACACACACACACACACACACACACCACATACATACCACATACATACACACATACACACACACACACACACACCACATACACACCACATACATACACACACACACACACACACACACACACCACATACACACCACATACATACACACACACACACACACCACATACACACCACATACATACACACACACACACACACACCACATACACACCACATACACACCACATACACACACACACACACACACACACACACACACACACACACACACACACATGCCCCTTTTCTGTCTGTGTTTCTTTCTGCCTCTGTCTCTCTGTCTCCCCACACCACAAGCCTTGACATCTCCCTTGTACCATTAGGTGAATGCTTTGCAAGTGCTAGTTAAATAAAATAAATAAAATAAAATGTGTGAACCTGTCAAATCAAGTACTTCTGCCCTCTGCCTTCCTCCCTACCCCCTCACCCCTGCCCACCTTCCCCTTCTCTTCCCCCCCCCCGCCTTCTTCCCTCTCACTCTTCCTTTCTTCCTTATATTCCAAGTGACACGATGCAGTGACTAATTCCTCATCTACTCCTTGATTTCCCCAGGAGGAGATTTGATCCCTCTGGGGGACACAGCTCTCCTGAGGCCAGAGAGGGAGGCAGAAAGTGTTGGGAAATGAGAAACCAGCTGAGTCCCACTCTAGAGGGATGGCACAGGCAGGGGACGCGGACACTTGCTGCTGCTGCATTTGCCTTACTCCTCTGCCTCCAAAAGCTCTTCGCCTTTCTCTATCTGAATTGATTGACTCAAATGGAGAGGGAGGAAGAGGAGGCGGAGGGGGAGGGGGAGGAGGTCATTATCTCCTGAGGGCCCAATGTGTCTCAGACTCTGTAGTGGACTGCATTGCACAGCCACTTTCAGAGTCAGTGGTGCCCACCCAGAGCAGTGTTAGGAGGCTTCAGCTTGCCTGTAATTTCTGCTCGTCAGGAACACTTGTGCAAGCAGTTTCTGAGGGATCCAGACTCAGGGCATGGAAGTCAGGGGCTGGGAAGGAAGGAAGGAGAGGTAACCGTAACTTTGAGATGCCAGTCTCTAAGGGTGACAGCTGAACCCCTCCAGGACTTTCTAGGAGGTCCTTCTGACATGACATGTGCCCCGGAACAGTCAGAGAATCAATTCTCAGCCACACGTAGCACTCATGCTGTTGTGCGGTATCCTCCACAATCTTTGGAACCACTCTTACAATAGTTTACCCAACTCATTTCATCCAGTGTCACCCACTTTACTAGCCTGTCATCCCAGGAGCATGTTGGAACCCTTGCAAGAAAACTTGAATCGTTTCACAAGAAAATGCCCCCACACTCCTAGCGCAACCCCTGCCCATGACCTTCCCCATTGCAACGGGTCTATAACAAGCCAAACTTTTCATTGTGGTTCCTTCAGCATGTAAATTACTCCATCCCAATGATTTGTCCTACTTTTGGGAATGTGTTTTGCAGCTATACTTATGGTATGCCCTGACTCTACCTGCCTGGAGGTCTGGAAAGGAGGAACGGGCACATAATCCAGGAGAAAGAGTCATGTTGAGTGACACATGTCTTGTGTGAGCTTTTGCAGCGTGTCCGGACAAGGACAGATTTCTTTCCTCTGGACAAAAGGGAGCTTCTTTTCTTGTCTTCTGGGAGATTTCAGGAGAATGTTCTCTCATTGTATAGCTGAATGTCCCCATATGGGTCTTACAGTCCATTTCTGTTTCTGTCGGGGTTTCTCCACCCAAGGACCAAGGTTCTGCATGGAGTATCGCTGGTGTCTGTGTGTGCCTTCGCCATTATGCTTTTGTAGTGCGTGTGGCTTTCAACACTTTCCTTCAATTGACAGTTGGTTGGCTTAACTATTCCAGCTTCCATTCCCAAGACTCATTCCCAACGTTTGTATGTTTTTGATTCCAGAATCTACATGCCTTTAAAATATTAAGGACCTAACCCAACCCAACACATCAACCTGTATCCCACATTACTGCAGTCTGCTAGGTGAAAGACTTGGAATTTGTGTTGCTAATGTAGGCGAGTAATTGCCAACATTATATATACTTCCTCCCACCCCTCCAGCGTGGTCTTCACAAGAATCTATAATCCTGCCTTAGGGGTATGATTTCTTATTTTAATATATTTTTGTTCATTTTTTGAGACTTTCATACAATGTATTTTGGTCATGTTTATCCCCCACTCCTCCCAATAACGCCTCCAAGATCCACCTTACCTCCCTCCCGATGCAACTTTGTGTCCTCTTTTCCAAAAAGCCTTGGAGTTCAATTTGTGCTGCACAGAAATTGACCACAAAGGAAGGGTCCAATTTCTAAAGCAATTCCTGACACTAATGATCATCCCCCGACTTCTCTTGGAGCAGACCATGAAGTAAACAAACAAAAGAATTTTAAGCAACTGTGGGCTACATTCAGAAACCAGAAGAGTCATTCAAGGATGAAGAAAGTTGATATTAATGGTTTGGGCACTGGTGGGATAAAGCAGTCCTTCATCATGCCAGGAATCTCTGAAGGATGGAAGCATTAACTCAAGACTCCCATTTAAATCCATGCACTTTCGAGTTGCATATGTTAAGATATCCAGTAGCTACTTTGGGACTGTTTGATATCCCCCTGACAGAGAACACCCAGGACAAAAAGCCAAAGCTACAATAAGCTTAATCTGGTCAGCACATCTGTAGGTGAGATGCTAAATGAAACTGGCTAGGGCTCAAGTGGAAATGGTCACCATGGTCACACATAACTAGAATGGCAGGTGTAGCCAGGGTATTTGAAGGTGTGCATAGCAGTGCCTGGTACATAACCCTGATTAAACCAACTTCATGTATCTTGCATGCTTTGAAAGTGTGTGCAAAACTCCCCTGTATTTCTCCAAGATAGATAAATACAACCACTGGGACAATGGCACTGCTCTCAAATTGTCACTTAGTCCTTTCTGGCATGTTTGCTGCATTCTCTCTCATCCCAGAGTAACCTTACATTCTCTTGTCACCTTCAACATCTCTCTCTCTCTTTCTCTCTCTCTCTCTCTCTCTCTCTCTCTCTCTCTCTCTCTCTCTCTCTCTCTCTGTCTCCACCCTACTGATAAATCAGCCCCTTAAGTCATTAAGAAAACGGACCTACTGCAAGGAACTTGACCATTTTCATACCAAATCTGGCAGCCAACTGTGTCCCGCTGCTAGGACCTATGTTCCCCCTTCAGGCCCATGGAGTTCTTTGATATTGTTAGGAGCCAATCTGTACTTACAGTCTGTCCCTCAAGAAAGCAGATCTTGAATCTAGTTCTAAATTCTCAGATTTCAGGTCCCAGCCTTGTTTCTTTCCAAACTCTTTCCTGTTTCTCCTTCTCGCCTATACCATTTCCACCAGTTACAATTAAAAATGTATGTCTCCTATATGTATATTTAAAAACAATCCTTCATCCTCCATCTTCCATTGCCTATTTCCTCATATCATTATTTTTTTTAAATGGAGTGAACCTGGAACAATGTCAAACAATAACAAAACAATAATAACTCTCACCAACTCTCTCAGTCGTTGAACTAAATAATTTTTCACTCCATGCATAACAAGGAAAGAGAGAAAGGGGAACTTTAGGACAAAGCCCTTTGGGTTGCCACATCCATCTCCATTTAGAAGTAGAAAGAAAAAAATGAAAAGAGCTAGTCAAGAATATTGAAAGAAAATGTATCATAAAATGGGAGTAAAATCACAAGAGTTTGGCTTCATGGGAGACGGAAAAAGGGGGAAGTTGTCAATTGCATCGCACATTGCAGAGAGACAATTGGTGTACACAAACTGCTGGAACTGGCTGTCCCTTAATTAGGGATGAATGGAGGCCCGTGTGGAGTGGGCTGGGGGGACAGAGGTGAGGAAGGAAAGAAGGAACTCTTTCAGAACTGATCCGGCTACACAATAGAGAATATATGCTTAAAAAAGTAGTGAAATTTGTTCATGAATCTGGAAAGCTTCCAGATACTTCCTTCACTCTACACTACAGTTCCTCTTCCATCTTCCACTCCTAGTTCTTCCCAATCAAGAGCTCTAGAAGGCCTACTTATGAGTAAGGCGTTCACTTAAGTCTTTGCTAAACTTCACAGTGTGTGAGGAGGCCTTTGAGGACCTGTGATAGAGCTGCTCTAAGGCTGAGGCTGGAGGCGTCTGGCCCTTATGATCCCTGCGTGCAGCAGGAAGCCAATCAGAAACCTTCATTCGTGTTTCTCCAACAGATTAGGCTTTTCTTACAAGAGTGCAAACCTCAGCTTCATGCACTGTTGGTGACCCTTCAAGGAACCTAAATTTGTTGCTGAACTAAGTGTTTTCTACAAAGATGACTTTTGACCCAAACCAGTGTGACTTGTCAAGTACATCAGCACGATAACCTGGAGTTTAAGTACATGCTGTCCACATGTTGCTAGAAACAGACCAGCTTTGACTGGGTATGTAAAGAAACAAAGTCTGCTTGGCTGAATGGATAAGAGGAGAGAATCAAATACCCCCATGGCAGGTGTCAGGCCACAGGTGCCCAGGACATGACAGTAGCCAGGAGATTATCCACATGCAAATGCTAGTTTTTAATTAAACATAAATAGGCTAACTGGACACCTACCTACATCTCCGTTAGCTCAGGTGCAACACTTGTCGTTTGTCTGGACTTTCCTTATGCTGTATGCGAACCTCACTCTCTTTGTGGTCAACACGTCCCTGGTTTTACACAGGAACTGAGGGGTTGGGTTAATTATCTTTCCTATCTGTTTAAAAGTACCCAAGACAGTAGGACCAGAAGTCTTCAGCAGTTGTGTTGTGGTTAGCCAGGGTGGGTACTTGCAAGCAGAATTTCAATGGACAAGAGCACCAATTCATGAGAGTGATTGCCCTGAAAAATCGCCTTCCATTTCGGTAAAAGGATGGAATTGCCTCCTGACCCAGAGGCCCAGATAGCCTCAGCGCAAAAGGGACATGCTAACATAGAAATAGATTTCTGAAGTGCATGCAGTGTACCCAAAGTTGCCACATGGGTCTGATATCTGCATTTGGAGCATGCCACAAGTTTTATACTAAGAAAATTGATCTTTAGACAATGAATAGATGTGTTGGGAGGCTTCACCATAAGCCCTGAACAGTAGTATATTGTGAAGGTATCTTTCCAAGGGCCACTATCTAACTTCTGATGATGGATGATGTAGTGATATCATAGGGTTGTCATCATGTTCGTTATTAGGAAGGGACCGTTTTAAGGTGGCATTCCATACAAAACTAATATTTGTTAAAATGTATTGGAGAATTTAGGAACTTTCCTCTGAAAGGAAACACATTCATGCAATCTGTGTGAGTTACAATAGATGCAGAGATGTTCTATTGACAAGTATCTGATGAATGTGAGTGAACCAAGGAGCAGATCTACATTTGAGTGCTCACTCAACTGGGCAAAGCAAACAAGGGCGGGAGACTAGATTCATAGTGAGTGTTCATAGGAGCTTCATTCAGAAAGTGAGTGAATCATATCCGTGTACAAGGCTGAGAGTAGGAGGAAGGCCGTGCACAGGAGTGAAAGGTGATAGGCTAGATTCTGGCTGCAAATCAACTTCTGAACTGTGGCAAATGGTAAGTGTGAGTGGTGATGGGTAAAGGTCTCTCTCTCTCTCTCTCTCTCTCTCTCTCTCTCTCTCTCTGTCTGTCTGTCTGTCTGTCTCTCTCTCTCTCTCTCTCTCTCTCTCTCTCTCTCTCTCTCTCTCTGTGTGTGTGTGTGTGTGTGTGTGTGTGTGATGTCCATGAGTGAGGGTAGTTGGTCAGATTTGTGTAGGATCAGGTGTGTGTGCACCTGTGGAATGGCCAGTGGTCTCTAAACCACACTGAGCAGCACAGGCAGCCTGTGGTTGACCAGAGTGGCCAAGAAAGTGAGTGAGTGTGTGTGTGTGTGTGTGTGTGTTGGTGTATTGGGGTGTATTGGTCTATAAGGGCATCTGCAGCTACTATGCCTGTAGTCAGGCGTTTGGAGATACACGCTCACTGAAGCATGTTCTACAACTGTGCTTCACTTACCTTGTGAAGGAAGCCACATGTATGTGTTTGTCTGTTTGAATATGCACAGTGGCCGCAAGGATGACCTAGAGTAAGAAGCTGGGGCCATTACGGAGTCATGGTTGTCAATGAGGCAGATATCTTTCATGAGGAGAAGTGGGGAACCATTAGATTCAAGAGATAAAGGAGGTCATGGAAGAGAGAGGGAGGGAATGGGAGGACATGTTCAAAGGAGGCTCCTTTCTAGTTGAGATGTGTCCTTCAGGGTCCAAACTCAAGCTCTCGTGAATTTGTTGTCCTTTTATTCTCAAAGGGAACTAAGGCTGTAAGGAAGGCTCCCTTGGGGAACAGGGAGGAAAAGAGATTCTGACAAAAGGAGGATGTTATTTCCTCCTTTGGACCTTGAGACCCTGAGCTGAGTCTTTACCTCTGCTGCCAATGTTCGAGTTTTTCATTTATTCTAATAAAGGCAAATGGTAAAGTGGCCTCTGGGGTTGCTGTGGGGTGGGGATAGGAAATCTTTTAAAGCATCTAGTAGTTTGTTGTCCATTTTAGATTTGGGAGGAGAAGATGTTCTCATGGCTTCTCCCACTTCTACCTCACTACTGTTCCACAATTCCTGTGGAATCTAGAACATTTGTCAGAATGCCTCCTGGACCAGCTACCAAGTCAGGCACGGTCTCAGCAACGATCACGCCTGCCTTGGGTTCCTATGCTGCTCAGGTGGTTCTTATTTTCCTATTTACATTTTCCTGAGAAGACAACTGAAGCTAATGGGGATACTCTGTTCATGCACCAGAGACTCGCCTCTAAACGGCCTTTGTAAGTTTAACTCTAGTCATCCTTTTGCTATTTAGCATTGTCCTTTATTTCAAGTCAGATTTTTATCATCATTATTATTACCTCCAACAACTGTCATGCTCCACCTGTTTTCTCTGCTATTATCTATTTCAGTCAGCCTTCCATGGATATAAATTTTAATAGACTTGGGATGCATAACCATCTACTAGCTATTTAACACATGTAAAAGTCATCCTCACTTCAGATTTGCCAATAGTTAAAGGGCAGTATTCCTAGATTAAGCTTTTTCTGTGACAGTTGAGTGAACACACATGGTGGGGTGGGGGAGAACATGATATAATTCAAATGTTCTTATTACATAGGAAATGTCAGTCATCGCCCCTAACTTCTCCTTTTGAAGAGAACCTACTCTTCTTATTTTCTGTCTTTGCACATTTAGCAGTTTTTTTCTATATCTATTGTATAATTGAAGTACCATGACCAATTAGCATTTGTTATTGGTCACATCAAAGCCTTAACATCATATGTAGCAGTGAAGAATATATAAAATAGATTTTTTTTTTCAGTCCCAAAGAACCAAAATTGTACATACAGGTCCGACATAAATGAACATGGCGGGTATTCTTGGAATATCCAGTCCTCTCAATAATGTGCTTTTCTAAAGAGAAACACATGGCAATCAATGCTAGAGAACAACTTAACCCTTCAACTTCCAATGAGAGATAGACCTCTTCTTCAACTGGAGAATTTCTTCCCTCCCACCTTTACTTTGTCCACCTTCATTTGCCTGACCCTGTCTTTTATTCTTCTTTTTTTTTTAATCTCATATTGATCTCATCTATGGAATTCTCACAGTATTTCTTCACCAAGAAACCTGTATTGCACCCTCCAAGTGTCATTGTGACCTTGAGTGTGGTTCAGTCAACCAGCGTCCTTCTCAAGAAATAAGATGCTAAGGGACAGACAACCTCCTGTAAAGTGTGAGATTGCTTGATCGCTAAGCGCTTAATGCTTTTCCGAATGAGATGCATAGTTTTGTGCTGATCTCTAGCACATCCGTTGAACCCATACCCTCCATGGAGCCTCTCTGACCCCTCACACTATGCTACTCTCTCCCTCTCGCCTTGCTCAGTATTCATTCTCCAAATCTGCATTCTAGCTCCATCCCTCTATTTAACAACTAGCAGACATCTACTAAGATTCTGTTTTATATTGAACCTTCTATTAATCTTACTGTCGATAGAGGCAAATTTGACATATTCTTGGCACCACAGAGTTCCCAGGCTAGTGTTGGTGTAGGTTACCAGTTCTCTGTTGAGACTTCAGAAGTTAGGTTTGAGTCTCTACAGAAGAGATTTAATGGTTATTAGCTTAGTGGCTGTGAACACTAATCGTCAGAGACAGGGTGATGGAATGGGGAAAGCATGCTAGAAAGAACATGACAATGTTTTATAGGGATAAACCCCTGTGTTTCCACAGATACTCTAGTGACAATTCTTTGGGTATGGAGAAGAAATTTATAATAGCTTAATAAGGACTTGCTCTCATGACATCATCAATGTTGTTTTCTTCTGCTCTGAAATGGGAGTGGTGAGTCACATTTTGTGATATGGCCCTTGAGTTCATATAATGTTAAATTGTTCATTTGGAAGATCAGGGCTCAGGTTCTCTGAGCAGATACTCCCCTACAACACCTTCTGAGATGAAGTCTGACTGTGTAGCCTAGGTTGGCCCCAAACTTCAGATCATCATGCTTCAGTGTCCCAAGCGCTGGAGCCTCCAATGTCACCCACCACGCCCGGCCCAGGATTATTTTATTTTTAGAGCACAAAGCCAAAATTTGCTAAAATGTGTTTTATACTGGCACAAGTATTACCTATTATGAGAAATAGAGAAACATGATTCAATAAGCCCTCATTAACTCATTCATTCATATGCTCTTTTATTTATACAATCATGCACACATTCATTCAAACCACAAGCTGAGTGTTTACTACACGCTACTTGTCTTGAAGGTCAGAAATGAAGAAAACGGTTAACCTTCTATGTAAGATTAATCATGAAGAGCCTTATGATGTTTAGGCCTTTGGTAATCATTACTTTATTCATTTCTACTGGAGAGGAAATATTCCTTAGTCTAATCATGAAATTGCTTTAACTGGAATGTTACTATCCAGACTCCTGAAATCTGTATTATTCTAGTGTGACATGGCACATGGTAACCGAGAGGCCCCAGAAATGTGAATGGATGACTACATACATAATAATTATTCTCAGAATATTTTCACCTTGTTGGCTCACTTTAAGAAATTTGCCTCAGTGTTATAAGTGGATACCATAGTCACCTTCATTGCTATCATCCAGCAGCATTTAGCATCATAAGCCTCACAGTGACTACCATTGTACTGACACCGTGATAGGGAATATCCGGAAAGACAAGAGTGCAGATGTTAGGAACCTGGCACCTAGGTTGAACTTAACAATGTAGAGCTAGAATTCAGAAACCTCTAGGGAATCCTGCTTATTTCTCTGATGTGCTAGACGCTTTGTGTTGTGCGATGTGTCTCTAGCCCCTTTGATCTCATCAGTCATCCATTATCTTTCTGGGAAAGGAAGGCTGGGCAACCTCCCTGAGCAACTCTCTTTGGATTGAGATTAAGAGGAAGCATCAGTATGAATAAACCAGGTTCCGGACACACAGAATACCGAGGACCCCCAGGGCCCATCGGAATGGGGCAGTCTATGGAGGAGATCCAACCTCCTTTTAATAAAGAGAGTGGAGTCTAAGTCAATTTTAAACCACAAACACAGAAGTGTAATGCCTCTTAGAATCCCCAGGTCCCTTGGGAAACTTTTCAGTTTCTATCTCTAAAGGAGGAGCTGCTTGTAGTTTAAAAGTCTCTTCTACATCAAGCCTCTGTCGTCAGCCATTTCTCCACTGCATTGGAGGAAGCATCGTCCTGAGTGATCTGCTGTCCTTTTGTTTGCTGGAACTCATTAAAAGAGCTGACTGCAAACAGATTTTCACTGCCTCGGTGTGGACTTCCATCAGGCAGCACCCAATGAGACCTGACAAGCTGACTTCTCCAATCCATCAACGGTGATGGCTCAAAGAGGAGGGAGGGCAGGAAAAAGAGAATTTTATTCCCGCCCATTTCCTGAGAGACATGAATGGTACAGGATCCAGTTTTTAGTAATTGGTTTAATTTTGGAGGTTTTTCTTTTCTTTTTTTTTCTTTTCTTTTGAGGATTTCACTTTTGGAATCTAGGGATAAAAATAATACTCACCTTGTTGATGCTAAACAGAAACTGAAAATGATACCCTCTAGGTCACAAAGGAGCAATAGGGTCTGTAAGAGGACGGGGAAGCATCCTCACAAAGAACCGTGCGTCTCAGATTGTGTGCATTCTTTCTTCAGTGGACAGCTGAAGGGAGCCATGGGATCTCAAAATGATGTTCAGAAAAGGAACAGTCCTGGAAACCAGATTTCCAAATGTACAGGCTTTCTTGCCTCAGTTTCCCCTTTTAACCACTACACACTAATTGTACAAAATATTGGGTTTCATTATGATATTTTTATACATGTTTATAATATGTTTTAATCATATAGACTCTCATTAATCTCATTTATCCACCCTCCCCTTTCTGGTCCCTTCCTCTTCCCAAATATTCAGACTTTACTTTAATCACATATATATATATATATGTATATATATATACATATATATGTATATATATATGTGTGTGTGTGTTGTGTACACATACACAACACACACACAGATATATATGTGTATATATATACACACACACACACACACACACACACATTCTAGATTATGCATAGGAAAGAATGTATGTGTTTCTCTGAGCCTGGCTTATTTCATTTGTCATGTTGACCTTCCAGTGCATCCATTTTCTTGCAAATCACATAACTTTCCTCTCCTTTAGAGATGAGTACAAGCCCATTGTGTGTAGATATGCACTCCACTCTCTTTAGACATTCATCTGCCTGCAGGCACTTCAGGCTTTCCTGTCATAACTTGTGTAAATACTGCTACAGTGAGTGTGTTGCATAGCCATGTGTGTTTTGCTGACCATGATTTCCTTCAGGCACATGCTCAGGAGTGGTGCACCTTGATTGTTCTAATTATAGCTTTGGTGAACCCTGTACTGATTTTCATAACAGCTGGACTAATTTATATTCCCACTAAAAGTCCACCAAGATGGCTGCCTAGCCAGCATTGTTACTGTGTTAACAGCTCTTCTGACTAGCATGGGTTGGGATTTCAGTGTAGTTTTGTTTTGATTTTTCCTTTCTGGGTAGATTGGGGAATCTTTTTTTGTGTTGCCATGGTCTTCTCTACCCTCTCCGCATTGTTCCCACTGCCTGTCTTGCAGAGGCAAGGCTTCTTGGTATGTGAGGTTTCTACCTTACATACTGACAATTTTCAGGATCACTTGAAATGTTACTAAGACTGGTAAAGATGGAGAGTTGATGAATGAATTAATCCACGCCTGCTAGTTACATTCTTCAGCAGTGCACTAAATTGATTAAGAGGGGACTTTAAAAATCGTGTTACTGCCTGGCTTGGTGGTGCAAGCCTTTAATCTCAGCATCTGGGAGGCAGAGCCAGGTGAGTTTGAGGCCAGCCTGATATACAAAGCGAGTTCCAGGACAGCTACACAGAGAAACCCTGTCTGGACAAACCAAAGAAGTTAATAAAAATAATCAAAAGGCTAAAATTTCTCAAATATGTTGTACAGGCTTCACATCTCATTGATACTGTATCATAATCTTTAAAAACATATTCTGCCTATAATAAAGTTGTTTTGTGTTTTATCTCATGCTGCATGGGGTGACAGGAGGGACTGTGTGTCACCTGTCTTAGAATTCCTCTGTCACTTACTCAGTTGCTCTGAACAGCATTATGCTCTTGATATTTATTTACTGAGATGAAGCAAACTGAAGCAGAGAAATATTTTCACCAATTTTTATTCTGAATGTAAGTTAAATGGCAATAAAAGCTATTGCTAAGGACTATTTGAAGAAGTAAGGATGGCTGGAACCTTGGGAGATGTTTTAACACATGAAGTTAAGGCTTATAAATTGAAGTTTAAAAATATAGCTAATATTCCATAGTAAGATATTTCAAAGAGTTGACAGAAAATATTAGCTTTTCATGATGATCAAAGTCTTTAAAACATTCCCTAAAGATAACATTCTGACATAAACAGTCAGCAGTCTAATGTGTATCTTAGGCACTTAGTGAATGAGTTTTAATAAATGCCTCATGAAATGCTGATGTCATTCTAGGTTGCTTTTCTGTTGCTGTAATAATACGTTCCAGCCAAAAGCAATTGAGAGGAGGAAAAGAATTATTTAATCTTACATTTCCAGGTCACAGTTCATCACTGAGGCAAGTTGGGGCAGGAAGTCAAGCAGAGACTGTGGGAGAATGCTGCTTACTGGTCGATTCTCATGCTCAGTCTGCTTTCTTATATGGCCCAGATCCACCAGCCTAGGGATGACACTACCCACAGTGGGCTGGGCCTTCCCACATCCATCATCAATCAAGACAGTTTCTTATAGACATGGCCACAGGTCAAACTGTCATTGGCAGTTCTTTAAGCATGGTTACCTCTTCTCAGGTGACTTTAGGTGATGTCAAGTTGACTGTAAAAAATAACCAGCACAAATGAGATGCCTGGACACCATTAAATGTTTCCTGTCCACTCTGACCATTCACCTATATTACATACAAAAGCCATGATTATGATTTCATTTGCTATTGCTCAATTTTTGTGTGTGTGTGTGTGTGTGTGTGTGTGTGTGTGTGTGTGTGTGTGTGTGTGAGTAGGTATATACAAGCAGTTTTAAGAGTTGTATTATTTTGTATCTGGCTTCCATAACTCATCATAACTCAAAAAATTAAAAGAACTTTAAAAGCTTAGCAGTTCCTGAGGAACAACCTTTGAGGGTGTTCTCTGACCTCCATGTGTACAACATACAGTATTGAAATTCATTCATATTGTCATACTTACCAACAATATGTTAGGCTTAAAGCTAAGTATTATATCATTGTACAAATAAACCAGAATTTGTTGTTTTCTGTTGATAGACATTTAGGTTGTTTCCCCTTTATGACTTATGATGAATAGAAATGTTCTAAAAAATCTTGTTGATGCTGTTTTGTTGATTTATATTTCCATTTCTCCTGGGCCAATAGCCCAAAATTGAATGGATGGTCATAGAATAGGTAGGAATAAGTTGAAGTTATGTGTTCTGGTCAACATACTTTTTAAAAACAACTGTATTATACATTTTCACTAGAAATACATTCACCAAGAGGTACCATTTTAGGTACCATTATAGGCTCTAGGGAAATGTCCAGAGATATACAAGGATGACTCCAACTAAGAAACCAAGAAATAGTGGAGAGGCTACCTTAAATGCCCTTCCCTAGTAATGAGATTGATGACTACCTTATATGCCATCCTAGATCCTTCATCCAGTAACTGATGGAAGCAGAAGCAGGCACCCACATCTAAGCACTGAGCCAGATTCCTGGAATCCAATTGCAGAGAGGAAGGAGTGATGAGCAAAAGGGTCAAGACCAGGCTGGGGAAACCCACAGAAACAGCTGACCTGAACAAGGGGGAGCTCATGAACCCCAGACTGATAACTTGAAAACCAGCATAAGACAGAACCAGACCCCCTGAAGTTGGGGGTCAGTTAGGAAGCCTGGGCAGTCTATGGGGCCTCTGGTAGTGGATCAGTATTTATCCCTAGTATACGAATGGACTTTGGGAGCCCATTCCCCATAGAGGGATACTCTCTCAGCCTAGACATATGGGGGAGGGACTAGGCCCTGCCCCAAATGATGTGACAGACTTTGATGATCCCCCATGGAAGGCCTCACTCTTTCTATAAAGCATAAGAGAAATGGCATGGAGGTCAGTGGAGGGCATGGGAGAATGGGAGGGAGAAGGAACTGGGATTGATATATAAAATAAAGTTGTTTCTAATTTAAAATTTAAAAGGAAAAAAGAAACTAAAGGGGATATAAAGCAAAAACAAAAGTAGTAAAAATTGTAGATACAAGAAAGTGGGCTGGCAAAATGATTCAACAGATAAAGTTACTTCCAACCAAGCCTGGTTATCTGAATCTGCCCCTCAGAACACACTTGGTGGTAGCTAGAGACCTGACTCCTCCTCCCCAAAGTCTTTTGACCTTCACATGAGTCCCCACTTCTCTCTCTCTCTCTCTCTCTCTCTCTCTCTCTCTCTCTCTCTCTGTGTGTGTGTGTGTGTGTGTTCACAGGTGCACATATGTGTGCATGTAAGTTTACCTACACATGGAGGTCAGAAAACAATTATTCTTTCTCAGGTACTGTCCACCCTTTTTGTTTATTTTTTATTGAGGCAGAGTGTCTTACTGGCCTGGAACTTTCTATGTAGGCTAGGCGGGCTGTCATCAGTCTGTGTAGACTTCCTGTCTCCATGCCCCCAATGCCACACTCACAAGCAAGTGATCCACTGTGAGAAGATGTTTCCTCCTGGGTTTTGGTGATTAAACACAAGTCATTGCGCATGCAAGGTAAGTAGTTCATACTGATCTCTTTCCCCCTCCCAAGGGATGGTTTCAGGAAGAAGTTAGGGTCCTAGGATCTTAGTACAGCATCTGGGGCTCAAGAGGAAGAGTCCCCTTAAATAGCCTTAAAGTTCTCAGCTTTCTCTGTCGTCAGCATTCTGGGTACACCTTCAGCCACAGGGTATTTTTTATTCTGTCTGCTTTATATTTTGACTTCTAAAATTTCCATTTGGTTTTCCTTCATGTCTTCTCTGCCTTTGCTGATGCTTTTTGTCAAGCATGTTCCTGATTGCCCGTTTAACTATTTTTGTAGTAGCTACATCAAAATCTTTGCCGTATAATTCCAGCATCTGTCCCATCACATTGTTGGTGCCTGTTGAGTGTTATATATATGCTGAGATGCATGTGGTTCGCTTATGCTGGGTAATTTAGCAGGGTATTCTGGATGGCTTGAGTGTTGTGTTTTGTGATTTTCGAATCTTGATTACAGCCAGTAAGTTTGGTGATATTTTGAATCCCAGTGTTCTTCCTAATCCGCTTGTTGATACTTGATTTTCTGAGCCCCGAAGGGGCTGTGTCATGCAGTCTGCCCAGGCTTTATGGCTGCCTCAGTGGGAGAGAAAAGTTGGCATGTATTTAGTTCATCTTATCCTGAACCAGAGCATGGAAGTTTGGACTCTGAAAGCCCACACTCACAAGAGAAAAGAAAACCTACTTGCTCACTTGGAGCTTAGTGTGAGCATTTTTTCCCAGGCTCCCTCTGTTAGAGGTGAAGCTTCTCAGGTAGAAGGGTATCTGTTCTCAATATCCCCAGTCCTCAGAACAAAGCCTGGGACATATACATATCTGAAGCACTCAGTAACAACTTTTGAATGAACAATTACAACAAAAAAAAAGGCCAATAAATAAGGAGGTATACAGTGGTGCACAGTGAGCAATTAGCAGTGGCAAGAAGATAATTAGCACAACCAATCCTTGTGACCTTGGACAAGTTGATTAACCTCTCTGTGTGTATGTGAAGTTTTTCTTTTATGTAATGCTACAGTGACATTTATTTCACAGGGAGAAATAAAATATTTAGAAGGCGGTACAAGCTTAAAAACACAACTCCTAAATTTTCTATTACTTTTCAAATGTAAAAATGATGAAAAGTAGAGGTAGAAGAGAAACCAGGAGGTAGGCTTCTGTGATGGGTCAGTTGCTGTTATAAAGACAGATGACAAACAGAAGTCAGGAGCGTCTACCCTTCTGACTCTTCTCCATAAAGAAAGATGCGTTGCAGATCAGGGAAGATCAATGATTTTGAAGTTATACGGGCATTGAGTTAGCCTTTCTTCCCCACTAATTGCCATATAATCATATAGAACAATGGGTTTCATTATATTTTTATGCTTATACATCACAGTTTAACCATAGTCATACATTCTCCTCCCCCCTCTTCTCCTCCCCCCCCCACCTACCATCTTGTCCTCGTCCCCATAGACACCTTCTATTTTCATGTCTTAGTTTTTAAATGCTGACTCAGGGTAGGAAAAATAAAATGAAATCTTCATCTTTCTAAATGTGCTTCATTCCCCTTAATATGATCCGTTTATTTTCCTGCTAATCATTTCATTGTCCTCCTCATTGTAGGCATAGAAGTCCCCCATGCATGTGCGCCCATTTTCTTTACCTGCACGTCTCTTGATGAGCACTAGGTCAATTCTGTAACTTGGCTATCGGGAACAGTGTTACCAGATACACAGATGTGCTGGCGTCTCTGTGGCGGAAGCTAAGTACTTTAATCCCGCCTAAGTCAAACCTATATCTCTGTAGAATGGGCACACGAATGCTGACTCCCAGAGAACTATTTCTAGTATGACAGAATAGAATTCGAGGCATAGGAGAAAATGAGCAAACTGCTCTTCTCACTCCCCAGCCCGTCAAGGAGAGGCTTGTAATTGCCAGATCAGTAATTGGCAGCCTTATTAGCTTTGCTGCTGCTGACCTTCTGGTCCAGTCTAGCTGGGCTGAGTTCGACACAGCTCCACGCCTGCTGCTGAGTCACAGTCTGCCTCGCCTCATTGCCTGTGACTTCTTTGGTTTCTCCAGTGTGTCTGTCTCCTGCTGGGGATTTCAGCCTTGGTCCTCCGTGAGGACCCACGGACTCTGTGTGCCTCATTCACTCAGAGTTCAGTAAGCTGCCTGACTGTCGTTTACAGATTCTGAATGGTTCACTTCTCAGGTAAAGACTACACCTTCATTCTTTGATCTCCGGCACAGAATAGAAATATTCCAATGACAGTCCTAAATACCTACGACGGTCTTCATTTTCTCCTCAAATTTACTACACACCAAGCAAGCCTCTGTCTCATACTCTTGACCTATCCTATGTCTCGCATACTAGGCGTTATATGAAAATGTTATTTTCTGACTTGTGCACTGATACAAAATACCTGGTAAAATACCTTTTCTTTGGAAGCCTTCACTGACTTAATTGAGTTGTTCATTGATATACCATATTCATTTTTTCTATAGATCCATAAAATCCTAAAGACTACAAACATAGCATTAATTTACAGAGAAATTATACAAATAAAGAGCAACTAGACATCGCTGAGTGTTTTCAGCACTGAGCTTCTGAATTCAGGGGAAAGTAGCAATTAATTATGGGAGAGGACCAGAAGTCTTCCCCGAAAAGTCACAGGTTGTCTTTTATAGTCTCTCCTGTGGAGACTGTGAGGACACACACTGATTTGAGTGCTGTCCCTGTGAGATCTGCAATGCCACCTGATGCTAGGATAGATCATCTCTCCTCTGAATGAGCCTTTAGGGAATGAAAAGGGCATGACAGGCGAGAGGTGCTAGTTTGACATTTGTTGGGTTTTCGCTTCGGGAATGAAAGCCAAACAAGATTCCATTTGCCATGGCAGAAGGGGATTAAGATTAAGGAACCAAACCAAAGCCCTAAGAATATTTTCATCTCATTATAATTTTGTGCTTTTAAAGTCCATTTCCACCTACTTACACACTCAGAGAAAAAGACTGTCAGGCTTATATGCTGACCCTCCTGGGCAACAAAATACGAGGTTTGGGGCGGCTGGTTTGCACTGATGACCTGGCTCCGGCGAGCAGGTGACATAGGCAGTTAAGTGTAAAGACAGCTTCCATGTAGGAGGAGGAGGATGGAGACATTGTTCCGGGAGCCTGCATCTGAGGAAGAGAGAGAGAGAGCCTTCCTGGGGAGTTGTTCATCCTGAGATAATGCCTTGACGAGGCAGGTCAAAGCCTGTCTCACTGCGGCCGATTTTACAAGTCTTTAGTCTTCATAGGGCTGTGGAACTAATGCAGAGGGGTATTACGTAGCTCTGGAATTCCAACTCAAGGGGTTGTGAAGTCTTCATTTAAAAACTGACATCTGAGGCTCACTGGGCTATCTTAGTGGAGAGTACTTGTCTAGCATATACAAAGTCCTGGGTTAAATGCCCAGGGTGGGAAGAAAAAGAGAAAAAAGTAGGTTTTATTTGTTTGTTTCTTTCTTCCTCCCCCCTCTCTCTTTTCTTTATCTTTTTTTGTTTTCTGAGACAGGGTTTCTCTGTGTAGCCCTGGCTGTCCTGGAACTAGCTCTTGTAGTTCAAACTCACTCGTGGCTTCGAACTCACAGAGATCCATCTGCCTCTGCTGCCCCAGTGCTGGGAGTAAAGGGTTGTGCCGCCACCACCCGGCTTTGTTTCTTTTTCTTAAAGGGATTTATTTTCTTTTCATTTTATGTGTGTGAGTGTTGGCCTACTTGCTTGCCTGTGTACCACATGTATCTAGTATCAGAAGAGGTCAGAAGTGGGTGTCAGATTCTCTGGAACTGGAGTTACAGATGGTTGTGAGTCACCATGAAGGTGCTGGGAACTAGACCCAGGTCGTCTGCAAGAGCAGCCAGTGCTCCTAATGGTTAAACCATCTCTCCAGACCCTATTTTTGTTGTAGTAGTAATATGGTCTCATGTAGCCTAGGCTAGCCTTGAATTGAGTCTGAAGCTATCTGCAGTATTATAACCAAGGATGACTCTGAACTCCCAGTCCCTTTGTCCCTACCTGGCAATGCTTGGAATATAGGTGCCAAGCTCTACCACACACGATCTCATGTGGTATTAGATATGAGAACTAAGGCTTCAGGCACTCGCTGTCTGAGCTTCATGTCCAGCGCCCAAGTCCAAGTGTTAAAAGGGGTTGGGACTTTGATGGCCCAACATGAGAAGGTTGGGAATTCCACATTCAGGCTGGTGTAAGAAGACTTCTTCAGGACACACATGAGCTGGGCTTTCCATCTGTGGAAGGCATGTTGGTGTACTAGACTATGATTACACTGCAATTCCACTGAGACCTTTTTATTCTCTCTGCTGATTGAGTTCTGCTTAAGTCACAGGAAGAAACGATTTCATTTCTCAGCATTTAGTCCCCCACTGGGAAAGTAGGAGTAGATGCGTTTTCCCTTTGATCTCAACAGAGCTAGAATATGATCATGTTGGTTGATGGCACTTACAGCGCCTATTCATGAATTAGCTCTGCCTCTAATCCCTGCTTTTCCTCTGGCTTATTGAGCCTCTGCCTTTTTCCAGTCCTAATTTATTTCCATGACCAATGAGACACACCAGTGGACACCGTGAGACAGCATCAAATCAACACTTGAAGTGACCCTAGAAGCCACCCTACCCATATGTAGACATGTCCCCTGCTAAATTCATGGTCACCTCGGAACGCTTCAGATGTAGAGGATGACAGCATTCTTTGTGTCCCTCCCTCCAGTATTTAGCCAGCTGAGCTGGGGTGTCATTGTGTAATTGAAATCTTGATGGAATTCATTTCCTCTTGTGTTGTCCACTGAGGCCATGAATAGCTGGCGATTAGATCATTAATAGCAATCTTTCATAAATTTGGAGATAAAAACAATCACAGCCTTTCTGGTTCTTCTATCTCATGGAAACAACCTTAGTTTTTCACCAAAGAGTTTGTTTTCTTGTCTTTGGCCATCTTCTGAAAAGTCCTCTGAATTCTTGCAAATGTCTACATTATATCAAAGCAATTGTTACAGTGAGCACAAATTTAGTACTGATGGCAAGTACTGTTTTGGAGACCTTATCAGTGACTTTCAATGTCCCCAGATGTTAGGGGTGACAATAAAATTTCCTGGTTTATGGGCCATGTTATTGGGGGGAACCATTGATGTTACGTATTAATGATTTAGACTTGATTTTAGCAGAGGAATTCTTATGAGCATAGCTTGAAGTATTCTGTCTTAAAATTACTTTTAAATGTAAAGTTAAAGAACTTAAGGCACTATGCCTTATATGGCCTTCTCTTTTCTTGTCTGATCATTTTTGGATTTTTTTCCCCTAGTGTATTTTAGAATATGTTGCTTAAAGACTCTGAAATAACGGATGATTGCTGGAGATAACGATAAAGTCAAGTGGCATTTGTTTCCCTGTGAAATGGATTTGTGCCCTATGGAGAAGTTAAGGCAATAGTAAGGTGGGATTGAAGTAAAATGAGAGGAATGAAGGAGAATAAAATCCAGCATTTTTAAGTGCCTGATATGTGTAAAGTGCATGCTGGGTTCCATGGATATAGAAACAAGTGCAGAGTGCCTATTATTATGAGAGAAAAGAACCAAGGGGCTGGGATCGTTAAGTCGAGGGATTCCAGGGGCACCAGAGAATCCAGGAAGGAGTTCTACAGCATCAGTTATGGGGATAGTTCTGAATTCAATCCAATATGGACATTTCAGTTAGAAATAAAAAAAAACTGACTCCTCAGAATTTCAGTCTAAGTAAGTAGTTGGGGAACGAATGTTATCAGAGGGATAATTTCATTTATAAGTGGGAAAATTATTGTAACGATGGTCAGAAACCTTTGAACTTGCACAGGATTTCAGCCAGAGGATTGAATAGTCCATATATAATGGATGAACTCATTTAACCTCCACAGCAATGCTATAAAACACCCACTCCACCTGGAGGGGGCAAAGCCATGGAGACAAACAAGAAAAGACATGGCAAGAACTGTGGAGTGGTGGGTGTGTGCGACGTGGAAGGGTTTTGTGTAGAGATGGTACCAATAGGATTGAGAGATTGGGTCCCTGGTTCAGATGGGTTTAGAGGGTACCACCTGAGGGCTAGAATGGTACAGAGGGGATGCCATGATAATGAAGAAGGACATATGGCTACTGGGATTGTTTTAGGGTATTTCTGGCAACAGATGAATGCACAATAAGAGAAATCTGCTGGTTGTGTCAGGATGCGGTTCAAATCATTGAGAAATGTTAGCAAAGCTGCAGGTGCAGGCTTGGACATTTGAACAACATGCTTTATTTATAGGAATCAATCCCTTCTTCCTTCTGCCAGCTGTACCGTTCTCTGCTCTTCTTTCATTTTCTTACCAAGGCTCCTGTCTTCTAAATCCCTCCAAAGGCATCCCTCCTCGCTTTGCTTTTGCATGGGTACAGTGTGCCTTCATCTCTGGCTCAAATCCTCCTGTGCTTTGCAACCTCGACGAGCTGACGTCACTGTCAGCCTCCCAGGCTCTGCATCACTCTTCCTCACTGATGGCTGCCATGCCACCTTCTTTCCCATGACTAGGGTCACTGCCCTAAGGAACTCTTTACCGCTTTTCTGTCTCTGTCTTGGTTTCACCACTCACTCCTCCTCTTCGACACCCCATCTTTGTTCATCCCTTGCCTCATCCCAGCGTACCCCTCTCCTTCAATGGCAAGAAGAACTTGCTGCAGAAACTTTACACCGTGTGTGTGGGGGGGGGGCGGCTTTTGTACGACTCTGAGTTTGATTCTGGGTGTCCTTGTGAATGGATGTGATTATGTGAGGTCACATTTGTGGACCATGATGTAGGTTCCCTGGGTAGAAGAAGGCAGTAGAACAAATACTTTAAAGTGAAGAGAATCCTCTCGTCCCCATTATTTTTAAAGGAGAAAGCATACCAAGATGTGAGTGTGATCATCCAGATGTTGCAAATCGAAAACTCTGAACCTTCTGTGAAGAAGGGATTAATTAAGTTTTTAGTTAAGCATTCACTGAAATGAGGATTTTCAGTGATATACTGCATACTCCTCCAGGTACGTGTGTGTGGGCAGACTGAAGTATCAAGAGAAACTAAGTTAGAGTAGTTGTGTATGATGTGATATGCATTTTATTTCACTTACATATTTATACTTGCGCAATACCTAAGAAGGTTATTAAAAATAAGAATATGCTTATTTCTGGGAAATAAAATTCCTTTTCTTTACTACATGTGCTGATTTGTAGAGAATTTGGGGGCATTCCTTTTTTAAAAGAAATTATTTTATTTTTAATAATTTTTGATTAACATAAAAGGCTTCATTGTGACGTTATCATATATAACTACACTATATATGTGACGTATTCTATATAACGTCTTCGTTCCTTTCTGTTTCTGTGATAAAGCACTCCTCATGCTTCCAGGTCACAGGCCATCACTGAAAACTATTAGGACAAGGGACTCGAGCAGTAAGGGAAGCACAGACCATAGAGGGACCAGCGCCGATCTGCTCAGCTAGCTTTCACATCCAGCCCCAGCCTCGGGAGGGCCCCCGCCCACAGTGTGCTTGGCCCTCCTCCATCAATTAGCAAACGCAGCAGTGCCCCGCAGATGTAGCCACTGGCCAATCAGATCTAGCCATCAGGGCAGTGCCCCGCAGATGTAGCCACTGGCCAATCAGATCTAGCCAATATGTTTTTGGCCAAGGTTCCCTGTACTCAGGTGATTCTAGGTTGTATCAAGTTGAAAATAAGAACTAACAAGACGATCATTATGCTTTGCTCTTACTCGGCCTGCTCTCTCCATCCCCTCTCTCTTGTTAGCAGCCTCCTTCTTACACACAAAAACTCTTCTTCCTATCCTGCTTTCATGACACATATTCCAATGTCCTTCTTATAGGTATACAATTACATTTAAAAAAGCCTAGTCGTTAAAAAAAGTGCTTCCTACGATTTCTGTCCAATTAGAAATTTACTTGAGGTAATAAGCACATATAGCATTTGTCAGTGATCCCTGAAATATTTTAGCCCATTGGGCATCTTTGGACACATTAGGAAAAAAGGTATTGATCGTTCAAAGCACCTTATTGCCAAGTGTGAGAAATTAATGGAATGGAAAGACTATGATGGCCTTTGTGTTACGGGGCATGGAAGTGAGGGATGTGTCTTTCCTCGTGGTATGCTGAGAGACCTGAATGCCATGGGGTGGAGTTTTGATGAGTGTATGCATATGTGCATGGTAGGAAGAGAACAGAAGATGTTGATGGTGTCTGAAGGAGCTACACACCCAGGAATTCAGAGAGAGAGGGGGAAGAGAGAGAGAGGGAGAGAGGGAGAGGGAGAGGGAGGGAGAGAGAGAGAGAGAGAGGGAGAGAGGGAGAGGGAGGGAGAGAGAGAGAGAGGGAGAGAGGGAGAGAGGGAGAGAGAGAGAGACTCAATAGATAGAAGAGATGGGGATCCAAAAGCAGCACTTTAAATCCTTAATGCTGACCACGGTGTCCTGTATTCAGGAGATCCCTGGGAAGTTGTCCTTTCTGTCTTGAGGGGCACCTCCTCCTGGAGCCATTGGAAGTGAAGCTAAATCCCTGATTATGACGGACTTGCTTCCTAGGGATGGATAGATTTGTACTAATTGTGTATGGACCCCCATGGAGGGCAGATTAATGGGATCTGCTCTTGTGTTCAAAGCACAATGTTCATTGAACAGCTGTGCTTCTTGGATTAGTTCACAGCTACTTACGATAGTTTCGAGCCTGGATCTTTTCATCGATCACAGATGCAGTGACTTTTCCTGATTTACCAAAACGAAGAGCCCAAGGGCCAGCCAGGAAACCCATAGATCTCTGAACAGATACCGGAAGTCTGCTCCGGCTTTTTGGATTTGTTGCTAAGTGTTCCTTGGATCTGGGCCACACATCACATTATCAAATAAAAGCAACAGCTTGAGATCCCTTGTAGGGGGAGATCCTTAAACTTAAAACTGGTAAAGTTGCAGGCATTTTAGTAATTATAATACTTAGCAGTAGCTGGGGAGGGATCAGACAAAGGGCTTATGGGAAATATTTCCCAAGAATGATAATGGAAAAAACCCTTAACTATGTAAAGAGATCCATGAATTATGAAACCACTCGTTACACAAATTTTAATTAATGTGAGTATTAGTTTGCATATTGCTAAAGTAATATGATGCTGAGATCATTTAACTTAAAACAATAGTGTTCTTAGACTTTGAATCAACCCGCATTGGTAACTATAGAACAGATTCAACTTACTCAGAAAAAGGGTTGCATAGGAATTTGTCAGCAAGCCTTCAGGGTTCTTCCTTCCCTTCCTTTGAGCCTCTGCTTTGTTTTGCCTTTGTCTGTCATCCAAAGGCCATGAACAGAGACTGTGTTCCCGTGGAGGGGAAGAGTCCAGCCTGATCACAGTGCTAAGCCTAAGGCAAGACACAGCTCATGTGCCTCAGTTGTGTGGGGCTGGGTTTCTTGAAGATGGCTAGCCTCCACCACTGTGTAGAATCTTCCAGTGTAATCTGTGTGTCAGGTTGGCAGCAGGGGGTAGCAATGGAAGAGATACTGAAGGGAACACACGGAGAATTTGTCATTTTTAATGACAAATGAAGGTTCACTGGGGAAAAAATTCCATCATAAAGATTTATCTATCAACTCAAATTGACTGTTCCATTATATTATATTCTCATTCTTGTAGAATAGCTCCACAAGCAGATTACATAGGCCAAGGAGATAAGAATGGCATTTGGCTTCCTTAAAATTTCCTTCAGTTGTTGGGCAAGGTGGTGCATGCTTTTAATCCCAGCATTTTGGAGGCAGAGGCAAGTGGATCTCTGAGAGTTCAAGGCCAGCCTGGCTTATATAATGAGTTCTAGGCCAGCTGGAGCTACATAGTGAGACCTATCTCAAAAAAAATTTTTTTTTAATTCCACCAATTTTCCACTCAACATCTGGCAAATGGACTTATAATCCAAGTGAAACCAATATACTTACGTCGCATGTAATACTTGTTAAAAAGTACCAGCATCCTAACCTCTTCATCGTGTACCCTAACATGCTTATGACTGGATCATTTGTTCAACACCTCCACCATTTCAAAAGAGGTCTGTCTCATCCAATCAGAAGAAGATCCTCTGAAGGGTAAAGACATTAAAAAGGAGCAGACTGCCTGGTCTCTGGAACTGATGTCACCAATGTTGATAGAGTGTGCCTACCTTCACTGTTATATCCGCTGCCAAGTACTGATTGGGATTCCAAAGAAGCTTCCCATTCCATCGGATGGGTAATTTTTCTCCTCCTTTATGTTGCTGGAAAAGCCACTTTTTATTACACCAGTCCTCCTTCTGTAGGCTTGAAGGAGATTGGTTTCCTTTGCCATCCCTGTCTTTCTTCCGATCCCCACTTAACACCTTGTATATGTTCATTCTTGTGAATCCTTGCAGGTTGCTTATGGTTTCAGAACAACCTTGATTAGAATTGTCATAGCTTCTCACTCTGCTTGATTTAGGAGCCTCTAGTAATTGCTTATTAATTTCCTTTGTTCATAACATAATTCTGGGCTATAGGTTTCAGGGGACGTGGTAGCTCCAAATGTTGCCAGAGCCTGTATAGTGACTGTTACCAAGTAGGCACAGGATTATTCACATTCATCTCCCTTGCTCTTCTTTTCTTCCCCCTCCCCCTCTCCCTCTTCTTTTCCCTCTCTCCCTGTCACCAAGACAGTGTCTCGAATAGCCCAGGCTGGCCATGAATGAAATGCACCATGTAGCCAAGGCTGACCTAGAACTCTAGATCCTCCTGCCTCTATGTCTCAAGTGCTGGGATGACAGGTACATGCCACAGCACCATGGGTGGTAAGCTCATTTCTAATAGTCGTGGCTTCACATTGTTTTATGCAAATCTATTGGCTAGTTAAGTCACAGAGACAACTTATCATCTTTGCTAGAGGCAGTCTGAATAAATAAACAGACTGAATAGCCATGGTACTGATCCCATTGTAAAAACTAAGACAGGTTTGGTACGATGGCACATGCCTGTCTTCCTTGTACTTAAGACGGCAGAAGGGTGGAAAGCTCCATTCTAGCCTGGACCTGTTTTTGAATATGTGCATGTGAGCAGAAAGCAACAATAATACACTTTAAACAAAAGAAAACTCACATTCCCTGCCCTAATGAACACTGGCTTTTCATTCCCCCATGGTCTCTCTCCTTGTTACTGTTTTTGTATGCTTGCTACCATTAGACATCCAATTCATCATGCTTTTAGTTTTACTTTCCAACTCTTTAATTTTGCCATGACAGCAATAAGAATTTACTCTACAATGTCACAACTTGTATACACAGTCTGTATTGGTTACTTTGTGTTATTATAACAAAATACCTGAGGCTGGGTAACTTTGTAAAGACAACAGTTTTAAGTTCTGGAGGTTTAAGAGCCAGCTAGTGGTTGTCTGTGCTGGCAAAGTCCCAGTGTTGCACAGGGCAATGTTTTGAGGGATGAGCCTTTCCCCAAGTTTGTATATGTTACAATAATAATTTTTACTTGCTAGTGATATTCTATACAAATGATCAAAATAAATACTTGGTTCCTAAAATAAATTTTTATTTTTAAGATGTAAAGCTAATGTATGTATGCCACTTTTTTGATTGGTGTAAGTGTATGAATACAAAAAATTTTATTACACAGAGATAGCATTCTTTTTTTCCACATTGGCAGTTTTATTGAGAGGGAGGTAAGAAAATAAGGGAAGGAAGGAGGAAAGAGACACAGAGACAGGACAGAAGAAAAGGTAGGGCAGACAAAAAAGGTCCTGTCTGTCCTTCAGAGGAACAGTGGGAAAAAGAGAGTAAGATAGCATTCTTACGTTGTGGAATATTTTCTTCCAGGCGTTGAATATGTTTAAATATATTTTATTTATTTATTTATAGACTCGGTGGGGTGGGGAGTCATTTCACCATATACAGAGTTGAAATTATTCTCTCAAAAAAAACAACTCCTTTTGGCTAATATTTGCACGTTCTCACAAAAGGAGATATTTTTTTTAGGCATTCTTATTGTCTTGCCTTTCCATGGAAACTCTTCTTTGGGGTGGCTCATGGTTTCAACAAGCTGAGAATTTGCAGGGGTCTGGAGAAATTCCTAAATGTGAAACAATTTCTGCATGTGGTGTCCCACCAGTAGAGAACGGCTTGCATGCACTTCCTGCAGCAGCATGTGTTACATGCTCGTTGGCTCAAAAACCATGGCATGGAGCCCAACAGAGATGTGGGAGGTGACCTCCAGCTGAACACTGGGGCTGGCAGGGTGCTATTTGTGCAGCCCTGTCACATCTGAATAATGTCCCAGCTTCTTTAAGAATGCTACCTACCTAATGGAGGAGAATGAGAACGGTCTATTTATCATCCTACACGGGACATACAAAGGCAGATGTCACCTACCGCTTTGCTGATTCTTGGATACTTCTGTGGAACACTGGGTAGTTTCTAAAGCCACGATATCATCTCTCAAAAGTGCATTTTGTAAGATCGCTATTCTCTGTCTACATGCTGAAGCCAGAGAGCAGGTGAAACACAGCTGTCCTTTTTTTTCCCTACATAAAACTTTTTTAATGGAATTCTTTATATGTGATTCAAGTGCAGAAAACACAAGTCACCCACATATTGTATCCCTCCCCCTGCCCCCACGTGCACACAGATTTAATGCTGTTAACCCTGGCCATAGTCACTGCAGATCTCTTTAAAAGGCAACGTTGGATTGCCAGGTACACTGTCCTTAAGTACAATCTTAGAAAAAGCTTCAGTGAAGATTTCAGAGGCTGGACATTCCTTCCCATCCCTCTACTCTCTCCCTCACTTTCAGAATGTCACTGTTACAGGAGATGATTCCCTCTCTGGCACCAACAGGAGGGAGAACAAAGGTAAAAACGGAAAGGGACATGCAATCAGGTGTCACCCTAAGTTACTAGGAGACAGGAGGGAAACGGGGGTAGAAGATGGCTCAGCTAGATGCAAATTGCACCATCTGTGAGTGTGTCAGGCACACTGATAGACTCAATAGACTGTGCTATTTTTTCCCATTGCATTTAGAGACAAGCTTCTTCCTGAATTGGATGGATTTTAAGGTTATGCTTGCAGATTTCCAAAGTGAACATTGAGGCTTTTCCCATTCTTTGCCTGTCCCCTGGGCCATGTAATTCATGATATCTCAGAAGGTACATCTTGGAACAACCTTGCTTGCTGATTGGTCTCTGATGCAGTTAGGTAGGGAAGCAAAGCTCATCAACCTGGACCTGATTTTCCAACAGCTCATCACTCAAGGACTTATTACCCACTTTGTGAAGTTTCTGGGTCTTTTGCTTTGCACTCTTTCACCTCCTGCTGGGTTTGGGTCGTTTTTGTTGCTTGTTAGGACTTTCACCATCTGGTGAGGAAGAGGACTGAGAGCAGCCAAGGCATTTGCTTCCTGCTAGGAGATCTATCTGCAAAGGGCTGGGTGAGGGAGGAATCTGAACCCTTTGCATAGAATCAGGCGGGGGGGGGGAATCTGATAATTTGGGTTAGAATGCCCTCCCTACCTGTCCCCATTAGTGCTGATAATGAAGAGTTGACTTTGTGGGAAACAAGACAGAAATAGACTGCAAAATGCAGGGATCTTGCAGTGAGCTGTGTGACTTCACCATGCTCCTGTAATATGATATTGTAATGAGAGGAAGCCGGAGCCCATATGAGTTCGCTGAAGTATCAAATAGGTGTGCAAGCCTTCTAGCCATTCAGCACAGGTCTGGCCCATATTAGAATGGACATATTCAATGAGGATGTGAGTGTGGTGAAGGTAAAATGTACACTCACCCGTGGCAAAATGTATGCAAAGCACTTTCATATAGCAAAACTTGAGAGGAAGCCATGCCATAGACTTGGGCAAAATCCCCAAGATAATCATCCTCGGACCCTACCCACTGTGCTAAGGTGAGAGCTGTGATTTTGAGCGGTCTCAGCAAGCAAGATCAGTGAAAACAGTTTAAAGAGAGCCCCCCAAATGTGAATTCTCAGTGCTGAAATCAAGGTTCACAACGTGGCTTGTTGGGGCAGCTTCTCATGGACCATTCTTGCATCCTTCCCAGCAGGGCCTTCCAGCACACACACAGCCATTGATTATGTTGGATTCCTTCTTGGTGGTTGTTTGCACTCCAGGCTCCCTTTCCGTCTTGATTCTCCCATCTTCCTTCTTCCTCTCCCCCCCCCACTTTTTTAAGGACCAGTCATCTGACCAGAATCATGAAGCTCTAAGGCAGATGTAGATAGAACATAACCGGAGCATGACCTGCAGAGCTCTGAGCTGCACTCTGTCTCTATTGTCGTGGTGTAGAGCAGGGCAGGCATTTAAAATCCAGGCCACTTCACACTCTGAATCTTCTGTTCCATTCACAATGGGCGCTTAGACTGTCCTCCAAAATTCAATCCACCTCCACTATTGTCGTTCAGACTCACAGCGTTTTTCTTATCTGGACCGTGAGCCCCTTTCACTTGTCTTTATTCCAAGCATTATTTTCTTAATAATAAAAAATTAATTAGAAAATTAATTGATTCACTTATCATTCCTGTTGAAAAACTTTTCTTAGATTCTTCCTTATAGAGGGTCATAGCAGCATATTCAAGACCATTGGAAAGTGCGTACTGTCTTTGCAACCTTAACTCACTGCCTCTTTTCATCTGACTTAATTCTCTGTCCTCACCTGGCATTGCAACTATAGCTTCACCCTTGCCACAGAACCTTGACTTTGCACCCAATATGCTCTGGGCTATCTGTGTCTGTCTTCCTTGCCAGAAACTGTTCCTATTCTAGGACCCAGCTGAAATAGCCACATGCACCCCACCCTTCTTGCATACACTATACCTTCCCCTTATTAAACTACTTGAATATGTTTTGTCATTGTCTTGGTACAGCATTTCATTCTGTTGCCCTCAGACTCATGGCGATCCCTCTGCTTCAGCCTCCCAAGTGCTGGGATCAGAGGCCTGAGGCAACACAGCCAGCATCTACTGCACAAATGTTGTACTTGCCAAGTTTTAGTGTTTAAACCATTGGATTTATGGGGCTTTAGTATTCAAACGTTTGTATTTGTGGGTCACCTAGAGATGGTGCTGCATTCCTGAGAGATAATGCAACGTCAGGGCAGTATGTGGGGGAGGGGAGCAGAAC
Organism: Cricetiscus sungorus; assembly: GCA_030556225.1. Lineage (NCBI taxonomy): Eukaryota > Metazoa > Chordata > Mammalia > Rodentia > Cricetidae > Cricetiscus > Cricetiscus sungorus. Next base: position 41,573,889 of record JANBXA010000735.1, on the reverse strand, counting down.
AGAAGGCAGGGGACAGGTGAGTGAAGATTGACCGCTCCCTCTAGCCTCTAGGGTGTGATGCCGGCAATATAGGTTAGCTTGATTCCTTGCCAAAGGCCTCCTTCATGTTTGTCTTCTTGCTGAATGGAGTGGGATAATGTAGAAGCCATAGGGATTCCTGGTTGCTCTCCATAAAACAAGCCTCTCATTCCTTGTCACTGTCACCAAGTGAGAAATAAAGACACTTCACCCTCCTGTCTGCCCTCAGAGGCATATCTCTGCATTGGAACCTGGCCATGACAATCACAGACAGGCAAACAAGCCTTGTTGTCATTGGGAATTCAATTTTCTTAACTTTTAGTAATACTACCCCTTCCTCTGATGTGTGTGTGTGTGTGTGTGTGTGTGTGTGTGTGTGTGTGTGTGTGTGTTTATTTTGTGCTGCTGAGTATGAGACCCAGAAGAAGCTTCATTTATGGTAGGTGGATGCTATACCGACTAAGATATATTCCATGTCTTCTAATATAGGCTTATATAACCAGACATCAAACAGACATGTCTAAAGATAGTGTATTGCTTCAAGTCTTATGGATGAGGAAGAATGAAAGGAAAGATTAAGAGAGACCAAAAGAAAGCCATAACCCTTCACCCTACACAGGGGAAGATTTGTGTCAGTCTTCAGTTTGTAGAAAGACTGAAAGAGAGGAGAGACATAGACATGTGGTCAGCAACGTTATCTTTGATGTAGATGTTCCTGCTTGCATGCTAGGCTATGAGGAAGAGCTGGTGTAGTAGGGTTCAGAGGGATGAGACACACCTCATTTAAATTCTGACCTGGCATTTCCTTAGACAATACTAGTCACATAGCCAAGCCTGTTTCCTCATCTGTGACATGGAATCACACCCTGGAGCAGTGGATGCTTGGGGGACATGGTTTCTCACTTTCCTGTTCACACGTGGTCATTGCCACATGCCTTACCAAGTGAATTTCACTTTACTGAGAGGCAAGAGAGCCAAGGTACAGATTGAATGGTGTCATAGGTTCTTATGATTGCTTGTGGTTTCCATGGTAAGGTTCGCCCCTAAGGAGAGCCCCTGAGTGTATGTAGGTAGGCAGGCTTGGGAGACCTCATTTCTGGTTCAGAACATTAAGAACTGACTCCTCTCACTTCTTTCTTATCTTTATGCTCTCGTTCCCCAGTCCATGTCTTCCCCTCTCTCCCAGCATTTACTGGCCAGTGACCCTAGACCAAGCCTTCCGAGATGTGAGTCACGGATGACAAGAGCTGCTTTCAGATTTGTGACTTTCTTTTAACCCTGAATTATGAGCCTCCCAGGCACAATTCCCTGGTAGGTTTGACAACTCCGCCATTCCTGGGCTGGAGGAAGGGCTCTCCTCATCCAGGAAAAGAGTCACAGGTAGCAGAGTCACTGGGGTAGGAGAGGAGGGGTGTGTGTCCCTTCGGATGGTTTACAGACCCACCAGGAAAGCTTTATGACCCATGCTCTTGGACTCTATTTGAGACATTGATTGAGTCCTCATCTCAGGAATAGGGTGCAGTGAACCACATGCTCACCAGACTCACTGTGTACCCACCAGGGACCCAGCTTAATTCCTTTTTCTTTTCCTTTTTTTTAATGATTTTTTAAAATTTAAATTTGAAACAAGGTTGTTTTACATGTCAATCCCAGTTTCTTTACCCTGCCATCCTCCCCTATTACCCCCACCAAGCCCAAGTCCATCCCCTTTGTGCTCCCCAGGGAGGGTGAGGCCTTCCATGGGGATTCTTCAAAGTCTGTCATATCCTGTGGGGTAGGGCCTAGGTCCTCCCCCACGTGTCTAGGCTGAGAGAGTATCCCTCTATGTGGGATGGGCTCCCAGAGTCCATTCATATACTAGGGATAAATAGTATTCCATTACTAGAGGCCCCATAGACTGCCCAGTCCTCCTAACTGACACCCAGATTCATTGGGTCTAGATTGGTCCTATGCTGGATTCCAAGCTATCAGACTGGGGCACATAAACTCCCCCTTTTTCAGGTCAGCTGATTCTGTGGGTTTCTCCAGCATGGCCTTAACCCCTTTGCTCATCACTCCCCCCTCTCAGTAACTGGATTCTAAAAATTTGGCTAGTATTTAGCTATGGGTGTCTGCTTCTGCTTCCATCAGCTACTAGATGAAGGCTCTAGGGTGGCATATAAGATAGTCATCAATCTCATTACCATGGAAGGGCATTTAAAGTAGCCTCTCCATTATTGCTTAGATTGTTAGTTTGGTTCATCGTTGTATATCTCTGGGCATTTCCCTGGTGCCAGAATTCTACTTAAATCTATAATGGCTCCCTCTATTATGGTATTTCTCTTCTTACTCTCCTGCATTCTTCCCCTTACTCAGTCTTCCTGCTCCCACATGTCCTCTCTCCCCTCCTCTTCTCCCCTTTTTTCTCCTAACTCCCTCCCCTCTCCCTCCATGCTCCCAATTTGCTCATGAGATCTTGTCCCTTTCCCCTTCTCTGGGGGACCATGTATGTCTCTGTTAAGTCCTCCATGTTTCCTAGCTTTTCTGGCGGCGTGAATTGTAGGCTGGTGATCCTTTGCTCTATGTCTAAAATCCATATATGAGTAAGTACATACCGTGTTTGTCTTTTTGTGACTGGATTACCTCACTCAGGATGGTTTGTCTGCAAATTTCAGGATTCTGTTGTGTTTTTCCATTGTGTAAATGTACCACATTTTCTCCATCCATTCTTCAGTTGAGGGGCATCTAGGTTGCTTACAGGTTCTGGCTATTACAAATAATGCTGTTATGAACAGATGCCCTTGTTGTATGAATGTGCATCTTTTGGGTATATGCCTTAGAGTGGAATTACTGGATCTTGAGGTAGACTAATTCCTACTTTCCTGAGGAACTGTCATACTGATTTCCAAAGTGGCTGTACGAGTTTGCACTCCCACCAGCAGTGGAAGAGTGTGCCCCTTTCTCCACATCCTCCTAAGCATAAACTGTCTTAGGTGTTTTTGATTTTAGCCATTTCCAAAACATACAAAGAACTCAAGAAGCCAGTTACCAATACACCAAGTAATCCAATTAAAAAGTGGGGTATGGAACTAAATAGAGAATTGTCAATGGAGGACTCTAAAATGGCTGAAAGACACTTAAGAAAGTGCTAAACATCCTTAGCCACCAGGGAAATGCAAATCAAAACAACTCTGAGATACCATATTACTCCAGCTTAATTTCTTGAAGTAAGCCTACAAGGGGGCTGTGCCAGGCCAGCATGGACAGTCCAGGGATGCTTTCTTGTGCCATGCCATCAGGCTGCAATTTTTGAGGAGTCCCCAAAGCTCTAAAGATCTCGCCTCTCCTCAGTTGAATGTGAAGGAGAAACCATGAATCACAGCAGATCCCATGCTTTAGTTCTTGTGCAAGCTGGGCAATCTAAAATGGCTTAGGAGCCATATCTCCAACAATATACCATCTCCAGGGACATCCTGAGTGTGTTTTCAAGTAGGACTCCCTGTAGGCTTTACAAAGGGACAGTCTATGTCACTAATGCAGGACAGGGACTTGTGTCTGTCTTGGCAGGACCTTACTTTACACATTCAGTAAGTACATCCTTATCCATGTGGTTTCTCTCCTTCTGGGATCTGGAAAAGGAAAACAATTCATTGTTTTTCTCTTTGTCTCCAGATAGGGCTGCTGAAGCCTCATTCCTACCGCCCTGAGACCTTCCTGGGTGAGATTTAGACTTGGCAACAGTGATGCTTTAGAGGCATTCACACTCCAGCTGGAGCCTTGGGTGTGGTTAGGAAAAGAGATGAGAGGCATGAGATTCTCAGGATAATGTATCTCCTCCAGGTGGTTCCTGTCCATGGCTGGCCCTTAGCTCCTCTTTCTACAACACCTACCTACTTGGATCTTGACTTATTTTGGCAGTTCTCTGTATGTGCAATGCGGTTGCCATGGAAATGCTACCCAGCATGCTGCATGCTGTTTCATCTTCTCTCCATCCCTTCATTTCTCTCCAGTGTGTGCTTGTTTGCTTGCATTTCTACCTCCCAGACACCCACCCCAACCTTTTCTTTCTGATTGAAGACACCACACTTCTTCAAGCTATTTTGCCACCTTGTCTTCATATTCTTATTGAATGTGTTTTTGACTTCATATAATCGGAACAGCCTGATAGTGACTAGAGAAAAGGGAAGAAAGCAGCTGCAAATGTTAAATTTCCCTTGCCTCTGCTGAAGCCAGGGGACTCAAGCAAGTGTTAATCAAGTTAATTCTGACCTGCTTTCCCAGGGATTAAGTCTTTACTGGGGTTGAGGGAGACTTAGTAGCAACTCCTTTCTGATTTCCACTCAGACTCCTTCATGTCCTGCTGCTCTCTGGAGGCAGAGCGCCCTGAACTGCCTGTCCATGAAATATCCATAGATTTTTTTCTTCACTATGCACATTGGCCCATAGGCATCTCTGTAGATACTGATATACTGGGTTACCAGGAGTTGGTCCAAATATGAGGATCATAGTGTGAATATTAACTGTTTACCTCCACCTCTTGTTGGTGGATAGTGAGAAGAGCTAAGGTAAGGATTTTGTAAGTATGTGTATCTAATCAGGTGGATATCAGATGGTTTTTCCTATAGATACTAAAGATATTTTTATTTTTCTCAATATTAGAAAGATATTAGAAAACAAATACACAAAGACCCCCTTTTTTCTGTTTCCTTCCTTTAAAGACCATCTTACCTGTATGTCATAAACCAAATGAGTTGTATTTCTTTCTTTCCTAAACCTATAAAAGGATTCACATTAGTAAAAAAAAATCCCAATATTAACTTTTTCATATGTTCCAGATCCCTTGATTTGCTAAACTTAAAAGAAACTCATTAGTCAGTCACCTTAGATGTTTTTCATCTAAGTTTCAAAATGCAACCAGATTCCTTTTTCCTTCCTGTAGAACAAGTCATCTCAGAAGTAATCAGGGGTCACCGTTACCTTCCAATTGCTCGTCAATTGTGTTTATTTCTATGTCAGCTCTCTCTGAGAGACCAAGAGCATATTGAAGGATGGAAGCTCAAGTGTGTTACATGATTCTCACAGGCAGAGCTGTTTCTAGGGGCAATTTGATGAGGAAAATATAAAAAGGAGACATTTTAAAGGGACCTGTGCAAGAATGAAGCCAGCCCTACATTTTGTCTCATTGCTTTTAGAAAACAGATTTTGATACCTTACTCATGTCTAAGATTCAGTAATTGAGTCGCTTTTCCCCAAGGAAAACCCCCTTCCCTCCTCTCCTCTCCCTCTCTCTCTCTTCTCCTCTCCCTCCTCTCTCCTCCTTTCCTTCTCCCCCCTCTCCTTCCCTCCCTCCTTTCCCCCTTATCTGTGTATGGAGAAGTCAGAAAGTAATGAGAGATACTTTCCAGGCTAGTCTTATAGACGTTCTAACAAATCAATAGGTGTTTATTGAACACTTAGCACTAGCAAGGAACTAATTTAGATTCTGCAAGAGGATAATGGGACAAGATTTGATTGTTTAAACAGTGCATTGTCTATGATAGAATACAAGACACAGACTTGAAAAGCAAAGAACTAACAGGAATAAAATGGGTCATGGGGAATAGCATATGAAATACTGAAATGTAGACTAGAGGCTAGAGGAAAGAGGGATGGGCGTGGGAAAGGGGTATGCATGGTCAAGAAAGTGGGTAAGGTCTCATCTGAGCCTTAAGCAGGATCAATTCACACTGCAGCCATCTGAGAGCAAGCAGTAGAAATACAGGCAAATGTGATGTTCGGGGATAGCAAAGAATCCACTTGGCTTTAGCAAAGGTTCAAATAGTGAGCAAAAGAGAAAGCAGATGTGCAGATATGGAGGACCCCAAGGAAAGGTCAGTGTTGACTCCAGCTAGTAAGAAGCTATTAGAGATTTGGAAGCAATAGCTGATACAGGACTAAGAAGTCTACAATAAGGTTAAGGGGCTACATAAGGGTGACGGTGTAAGGCAGAGGTCCCAGACACAGGCTCTTCAAGAGATCTGCATATGAGACAATCAGGCTCCATAGCATAAGCAGGAAGGAAGGAACATTTTTTTAAGGGTTGAGCAGTGTTGGGTAGTGCCTGTAATGACAGCATTTGGAATTAAAGTAGGAGCACCTAGGCTACTAGGAACTATGCAGTAAGACCCTATCTCAAGGGAAAAACAATGACAACAGCATATATATATATATATATATATATATATATATATATATATGTATATATATATATATATATATATATATATATATCAAAGTAAGGAAAGTGTCATAGGACTGATCAGGAATGGGAGATGAAGAAAATGATGATGGAGACATCTGGGAAGTTTCAAGATTGAAGGAGTCAATCAAGCTAGTATTTACAGGATGCCTACTATGTGTCAGACCCTTTTCAGTGCTTAATGTGTATTAGATGACTTGAGGAAGGTGAATTAGGCCATCAGCTAACATTGCAGGTGCTGTTTGTAATGGGGGAAAGGCAAGGGAGCATGGCTTGAGTCTGAAGATGAAAGGGATACAACTTAAGGATGAGATGAGGTCAAGACTGGATGCACAGGGCTGAGGAGCTTGCTCAAGTTTAAAACGCTCGATGTGTAAGCATGGGCACTGGAATTCAGATCCTCATTAACCACATACACGTTTTAAAAGGCAGGTAGGTGTGATGGCGAGCCTGTGATTCTAATCTGAGAAGGCAGAGGTGGGGGCTCTCCAGAGAAAGTCAGTTAGCAAGATTAGGCGTATGGGTCAGTTCTAGGTTTGACTGATAGACCCTGTCTTGGTGAATAAAGTGGATGATATAGATCCCCAATATTAACCTCAGACCTCCACATACATGAGCACACATGTGCAATATACCTACACACATATGTGTGTGTGTGTGTGTGTGTGTGTGTGTGTGTGTGTGTGTGTGTGTGTGTGTGTGTCTACATGGAAATGGGGAAAATAAAGATGGGAGCTGTAGGGCTGGAAGTCTGTTGTATTGAAGAGTTGGTCTAAAAACAGCCGACAGTGTGCAAGAGCCTACATTGAATATCAAAGAAAGAAGGTAAGAGAGTTCTTTCAATCAAATTCAGACCTCACCAGCATGGCTGCTCTTACTGGCCTGCTTGCTCTGAGGGGTCCTATGTCTCTTTCTTCCCAAGCTAGAATTGCAGAATGGGCATAGGTTCTAGAGGATACAGAGGGAGGGGCCAGGGGGAGTAGACAGCAGAGGAGATAATGATAATGCAATCACAGTTGAAAGAGGAAAGCAAGGCAGCTGTAGGAGAGTATTAGACAGGAAGCAACACTCTGCAGAGCAAGTCTTCAGAGTGATCAGGATTCAGAAGCAGCACAGAGTGATACACGTATCTGACAGTCCAGACCAAAAGTGTGGGTCTTCCTTCCCCTATTGAGGGTAAATGATATTTTATTACAGCTCTCAGAAAAACTTTAATATCATATTTTTAAACCTGGGAGAACTTGGACATTCTGTGCCAAACCAAGATAAACTTTTTCCAATCTTAACAGCACCAGATAAATACCCTAGCTATTGTTGTCTGCCTCTACCAAGTGCCTCAAGAGTGCAGCCTTAGATTTCTAACTACTTCCTCCCAGAGCATGAGCGGAGAATTAATTCCCCTGCAAGTCCAGTCAAGCTTACTGCTTTGTCCTCTGATTTCTCATAAGGTAAATTAGTTCCATTTCTTCGTATCTGAGGCGTTTGTGAATGTGTCAGGTGATGAGAGCCCTTAGAGTCCTCCTATTATTTTTCTATCCCCTGAGCAGCACTGAATTCCACTCAATTGTTGGGGCTGAGGAGAGCCTGAGTTTGGTTTGTTTCCTTGTAGATCTTGACTATGGTGCCAGCATGAGGGCAACCAGCTAATAAGACCGCTAAGGGTAACATAAATGGACAAATCCCACAGTATAAGACATTTAGGTCTCAGCTGAGGTTTTCAGTCCTACCATGGTAGAAGTTTCTGGATTGCTTATGTTCTTCTCTCCTGACCATTGCTTCTGTTGGCAGTATTATGCTCAGTGTGAGGCAATGTGGAAGGAACATGAGCTTTGGGATTATTGAGGAGTGGATGAATTCAACTCCTGCTGCCAACAACCTCGGGCTTCGTTATAACATAGCTATTACATAATCACATATAATATATGCTATTATTTTATAGCATTGCTGTGATAATTTAAAATAACATAAAACACCCAGAACAGAGCTTGGCATGGGTTCAATGAATGATAGCATTCATTGTTGGAATTTTTTTCGTTGCACAGCCAGAGCTGAAATATGACTTCCAAGCAATTTTTCTTAGGTGTTAGAAACAGAGATTAATTTACCTCAGGGAAACAGAATTCTGCAACTGTATGTCGAAAAGAAAGAAAATGTCAATCAGCAAATTTTGTATACAATGCTGGAGTATTGTTGCATTTTTTAACTGAGTTTATTGGTTCTAGGAATATAACTCCTAAGAACAGCCAGTGTGTCCTCCTTTTCATTCATGTGGTAGAGACAGAATTGAAACAGATATCAAATTATACCAAGAATTTTAATTCTTTAAGGATTAGAGTCTTACATTACTCCAATCAACAACTGACAGAAGAACCTGCCTTGGCACTGGTTCTGTTAAGCCTGACTTGACATCATTGTTGCAATCATCCAAGCAGAAATATTGAACTAAAGTTCAGGAGAGAGATGGGATCTGGAATAGAAATTTCAAAGCCTTGGTGTGGAGGTGATTAGTGATTGGCTATGTGTCAGGTGAGTCAGAGGGAGAGTCTTGGGTACCCTCAAAATGGAGTTTCAATAAGCAATGGACATAAAAGGAGAGAAGTCTAGCCTAAGGTATAAAAATAAAGCCAAGATGACACTTTAAGCCTCAAATGAGCAAAGCAAAAGGCAAATTCTCAACAACATCAAATGAGTGTGTTGATGGAGCAACTAACTTTACTCTTGTACACCTTGTTTTGATTGCTGGCGACTTTGCTAAATATTTTGGTAGAATAGTAGAGGCAAGAGCCAAGATTAAAAGGGTTGAGGAATAATGGTTGATGATGAGAGACAGGCAACAGGTGTCAATTACCTTTGTAAAAAGTTTTCAATGGGATAGATGTTACTATAATTACCTTTGAGAGGGTTTGGAATATCTCTCTGCAAACGCCCTAGTAAACAAAGAGTTAATGGTATAAATGCACAGTAATTTCAGAAGCATTAAAGAGCATGTTTCCATGGAAACATCAACCTACAGAGGGAGAGAAAGAACTGAGATCCCCTGACAAAGAAGGAACAGCAGAGTTCTAGCCCCCACACAGTACAGCAGGCAGAGATGATTACACGTTTCTCTCATCCACCCTGGGAAGATGCAGTCGGGGTTGACTGTGCTGTCCTCTTGGGGGGTAGTTCGGTTCATGTACATTCTTGTCCTCATTTTATCTGAAGCTCTGAATCAAAGGCCAGCCCATGTTAGACTGATGGGATAGTTATTAATGGGTGTCCTTAACTCAGTAAGTAAATGAATAAACAGGTCAGGTTGAAGCCCCCTACCATCCCCATCCTAGCCTGCCCTGGTATCACTGCTATGGTGTGCTGGGATTTAAAGTTTTCAGACTGAAGACAAGGAAGATGTGGGGTAGGCTGACAATGTTAGATCTTTGTGTTATGTTTTATTTCTTTTAGTATCTCTCCTAGTGTGTGTGTGTGTGTGTGTGTGTGTGTGTGTGTGTGTGTGTTTTTATGTAGATGCACACATACCATGACACGTTCGAGACCAGAAGACTGATTGTTGGAGTAGGTTCTTTCCTTCCACCACATGGGACCCTGAGGTCAAACCTGGGCCATCAGGGTTAACAGCGGTGCCTTTAATTACTGAGCCATCTCAGAGGCTCAGGATGACAGTTTTGACCAATGCCTTGGCATCAAGGGTTTGTTTCATTGTTCAGTGTCCTTGATGCTGCTCGCAGTGGCTCTCATTGTTTTCAGAATCATTCCATCCACTCAGAACAAACGCGTATAAAGTTCCAACGCTCTCCATTCTGATCCTACTGTAGGAATGTCCCTTCTCACTAATCTGTGTCCAGGAAGCCATTCCCCAGACTTGCCACAGATCCAACGGAACAAACTCCATGTTGTTGTCTCCTGCTGACCTTCCCAGCTGCTCACTCTCTCCCTTCCTATCTTATGATGCACTCTGCATCTCTTTCTTTGGATGCTAGGCCCAGAACAACCTTTACTCTTTCCACTCTGCCTTTCTTAAATCCCGCCCTCAACAAGTCCTTATGCTTTTCTCTGCTGGAAAGGTTTCATTCAGGTGGCAGATAAGATTTGTAGGTGAGTCCCCCCCCACAACCTCTCACACACCTGTGTCCCTAGCAATCAAACCCAAAGCCTCTTGTCCATTCTAGGCAAGTGCATTGCCATGGTGTAACATCCCCAGCAATTAGATTTGCTAAGTCATAGATGTGTTCCTGAACAAGTCAACATCCTCTGCAACCATGTTTCTTGTACCTGTAGCATGATGGGATAGGTAGCATACCTCTATCCCTTAAAGGCATGATCTCCACAGAGGCATCTTAAATCTTCCACCTGTTGGAAGCCTTCTCAAACCCTTGCAATAGCCCTGCTTCCTTTGGTCCCTTTCCTCTCCCTGTACAGCATAATAGCTTCTGGGAAGCCCCACTAGAAGAAATCTGCCAACCATTGCTAGAAGACTAAATTACTGTCTCATTTCCCATGAGTGACAATTCTTCATAATCTCTGTTCCCATCCCTTGTAAGGGAAACTGTCACTGATTTCTTATAAACTCATTCACTTTTTTGCCCTGCTTTAGTTGAGCTAAATAATGGTTAAGCAAATGTTAAGCTATGGCAACTACCAAGGGAATGGGGAATACATATGCTACTTCCAATATGCTGATTTTATTGGTCCTTTAAGGTGATAGGAGAGACTCTTGAAGAGGGAAAAACAAGTCTAGGTCAATAACAAGAGAATAACCTCATCGTTCTTTTGCTAGGGTCTCATGTTCAGGGTACTTTAGATCTTTGGCAGGGAGTTTATATAACAAGGATTTCTTTCAATCTAAGTGAAAGTTCACAGGAAGAAAATGTTTCCTGGCTGAAGCTTAATCTTCTAGAAAAATCCTTGTTAGTTGCTGCTTGGTTAATTTTGGCATAGTTCCTAAGTACTGTTTCCAGCTCATGAGCAAAACTAGATATCATGAAGACAAACCTTTACTTTAAAATTATTAGCGGGCATCCTAGCTACTTTCTATTGCTATGGTAAGCCCCATGACCAGAAGCAACCCTGGAGGATTGGTTTGTTTCAGCTTACAGCCTACAATCTATTATGGAAGGAAGTCAGGGCAGGAACCCAGGGGCAGGAACCCAGACTGACCACAGAGGAGCACTGTTTACTGGTTTACTCCCAATGGCTTGTTCAGCCTGCTTTCCTAGAGAGTCCAGGATGCCCGCCCCCCCCCCACACCCCGTCCAGGGGTAGCACCATCCTCAGTGGAGTAGGCCCTCCTCCATCAGTCATTACCAAGAAAATGTCTTTCAGACTCACCTATGGAGGCACTTTCTCAACTAAAGTTTCCTTTTCTCAGATGACTGTAGCTTGTGTCAAGTGGACAAAAAAATTTACCAGGATAGTGGGCATTAAGACACAACAGCATGGAACCGAGGGTCCGGTTTACTTTTGACTTAGAACATTTTCCTTCAGCTAAGTCTTGATGCTTGATAGGGATAGTGTACCCTGAGCGTTTTCAACATAGCATGAATGGTAAGGTGGAAGGAGAAATGAGTTTTAGTCACTATTTTGAACTCATGAGTAACACGGGAAAAGGAGGTAGAGTGCAATGACCTTATTATTATCTAGGCATTGCTTGGTGCCTGCCACTGGGAAATCCACCATTCTGATTACCTAAGCTAGACCTTAACGGGCCTCTCCATGTTCACAGAGACTAAGAGCGGTGACACGAGACAACCAACAATTTCTTTTCTCGTTCAGGTTCTGTGCACAGAATTGAATGAAAGCAGGTGTGCTGTGTCAACCCCCTCATTAATTAGTGTCAAGAGGTGGCTTCATTGGCTCCCTGAGGAAATGAACCTTCATGCCCAAGGAGGGGTGTGTCTTCTTAGTAGAGGCTTTGAGGAGAAGTACACAGTGTTCCGAGCAGAGCTCCAGGAGGTCACAATAGGGTCGCTTTGAATAGTCATTTACTCTGAACTAAAATTATGGAAATTCGAGCTTATCTTTTGTGTTCTTTGGAAAGGAAGCTTCATATTAAAGTAGTCTGTTTAAGTGATTTCCCAAGGCAGGAAACCTCCCAGGGATTAATGACCACAGTAGTGAGAAACAAAAGCCTTCAAGCCTCAATTTGGGATGCCATAGAAATGAGAGATATTCTGATTGTGGTATTAAGAACAAAGCAAAAATTGGGGAACTGGGAGACTCTGAAATTAATTGGACAAAGCACAGTGGCAGTTCCCCAGAGCTGTGTGGTCCATGGTAAGTGTTAGCTGTGATCCAGTGTCCTGAAACACTAACGTTCTCCAGTTTCTAAGTAGCATTTTTAAAAGGTAACAATGACCAGGCTGGAGAGATGGCCCAGAGGTTGAGACCACTCACTGCTCTTGCAGAGGACCTGTTTCTGGCACTCATCAACACTAACAACTTAGCTTAATTCCAGTTCCAGGGGATCCTATACCCTATAATTATCTCAGTGAGTGCCTACATGCGTGTGGAATACATATGTACTCAGGCCCGCAAACACATGCATAAAATAACTCAGGCCCGCAAACACATGCATAAAGTAAGATGATGAACTTTTTAAAGGGAACAACAAAAGACTGGGGAGATGGCTCAATGGTGAACAGCACCACACTGAGTTAAGGACAGTTTTCCCGCCAGCCTGGTCCCAGAGCTGCATCTGCCCCAAGTAACACACAAAGACACTGTCTTAGATATAAAGCTATTGGCCTGTTAATAGTGTCCCTTGTTGGCTAGCTCTGTCTTAAATATTAATCCATTTCTATTAATCTAAGTGTTTCCACATGGTCTTATCTTACCGGAGAGAAGGTCCAGACTTCTGCTCTTTCAAGTCCCTACATCTTGAATCTCCTCCTACCTCTCCCCAAATCCTTGTCTCCTAGTCCCACCTATCTTGCTTTCCTATTGGCCAACAGGACTTTATTCATTAACCAACAAGAGAAACATATTTACAGAATGGGAGCATCAGTACTGACTTAAAATTCAGGTGGGGAGGAGTGTGCCCTAGAATACTAACAGTGGGTAGACAGACGGGCTGAGGCCTAGAGCACACTGGCCAGCCAGTATGACTGAAGAATTGACTTTCTGGTTCAATAAGAGAATCTGACTCAAAAAAAATATCACGGTTGGTAATTGAAGAAGACACCCTATCTTTACCTCATAATACCATAAGATTACTTGCTGTACTGTGTGTTGTACATCCGCGTGTGTGTGTGTGTGTGTGTGTGTATGTGTGTGTGCGCACGCGCGTGCTGCACACAAGCCTATGTGTTATAATATATATGTAAACTCTCCCTATTCTTTTGATTGATTTTATTTCTTGGTTTAGTTTTCTTTAACTCATCTCATCCCATACGTTCTTGGGGACATTGATCAGCCCTTTTCATTTGCTTATACCTCTTGCTGCTGAAAACAGGCTACTGTTTTGATCTCAGGTAGAGCTCTAAGTAATTTCAGAGGGAGCTGCCACCTGGCATGAACTGCCACTTGGTAGAATGGTGTAGATTGCAGCAGCCACCACAGTTAGTGGCAGAGGCACAGCCCCCACGATTTTATTTTTCTTCTTAGGTGAATCGAATCCCGTTGTGCATATGTAAAGCCTATACACAAATCTTACTGACTTGATGGCTGTCCACAAATAACATCTTTCTGGAGAAAAGTAAATGGTTTCTACCCTGCTCTGTCCAGGCAGAGATTAACTGGGCAAGTCTCAACCATTCTCCTTTATTTTCTTTCCTTTCAGATAAAACTAAGTCATGACATTTAGTTGTGAAACAGAATCCAGGTAACAGCTCTCAAAATTTGTCATTGTTGAACTTTTGAGTCTGACGAGATGTTTTTTTCCTTTGTAGTAAATGGTGATTGGTGTCACCATTTGCTCCTCAGAGGAATGCTGCTCATCCCAAACTCCCAAAGGGATGAAGCACATTCCTCACCTCTAGCAGAGGAAAGCAAGCATAACAGGCCTCTGGGAGCTAGCTTTCAGGATACTTTAATATCTCCCTCATTAATTTAACATTGTAAATAGAATTTAAATGTTTTATATATGGACCAGCCCAAACTCGACTTACTGTTGTTTGTGAACAGTCGTTTGGAAGATAAATTCATGATAATAAATACCATTTCAGAATGATAAAATGTTTAATTCATTAGAAGACTACTTTTAATCTGCCTCAAGTAATTATAAATGGATATTGTAGTTTGACCTTTAAATTAGTTTCTCTCAGTGTTCTCTACTAGCTATCAGTTTTTTCCTAAATAAGAGAAAAAGCTTACAAAACTAATTTTCTAATTATGTTGTCCGGTGCATGGCTTCCTATTAATATATATGGCACTATAGTTCTAAGATAATTTTCAAAGTTTCTTCAAGTTCACTTTTGAAAAAAAACAATCACACAAACAAAAGAAAACCATATTGACACTTAAGTACCTTAGAAATGTTATCACCCAACTTACTGATGAGCAGGGGTGGCCTGACAGGCGGGGCCAGGGGCAGGGGTGGTCTTGTTAGTAAATTCCTCTACACATAGCCTTATATGTGAGGTATCTGACATAGTCATGTTTTCTATGTTTAGCTCTTTTAGCCTCCCTATTTTTTTCCCACCAGCATTTGGAGGTATTGTCTGGAGTCTTTCATTGGATATAGGCTGTGTTACTAATGGGACACTCTTCTAGGTTGGATCCCAGAGGACTCCCTCTAAAATCCCAAAAGACAACTATTCACTGGCCACAGCCTACCAGCTCAAACCCACTACAGTGACTTGATTGTTCAGGATTCATTTTGATAACAGAGTTCCTAATTTAGGAAAAAATAAAACATTTCTATATAGTTGAACCAAAGCATAATGCTAATAAATATAAATACCTGATTACCAAATATCTTGGCCTCACTCCTTCAAAACTGCTTCTAATGAGCTGGCTTTAAAACGTTTTAAAACGCATATTTATGATCTGGTGAGGAATTGCTTTCCACTGTTTCCAGGGAAAATGTGTCAAAGAAATAATCACTTCCAGCATTGGGTTCTACTCCTATGAAAAACTTCTTGAAAGGTTTGTGGCCTTGCCAATCAGATTTCAGCATCCTGGCAGGCACAGTGTTTGTCAGAAATGAGAGGTGATAGACATATTACTTGGTGTTCTAAATCACCTGTTAAATGTACACGTGTCCTGTAACATAATATTGTATACCATAAGCATATTTCATAACTATTAATTCAAAAGGAAAACTAAAATGTCCAATAAAGAACGTGTCACATCATTCAAGTTCTAAGATGACTTTCAGCAATCTGTTTTTATGAATTTTTGAAGTTTACACACAAAGTAATTGGTTTCATTTTGACATTTTGGACATAATTATCAACATTTTTTTTGTTTTTACTCATCCCTATTCCTAATTACTCTCTTCCCATTCTCCACAATTCCCTCTCAGGACTGTCTTGTCCCTGGGCTCCAGGATCTATTTGAACCCTCTGAGTACCCTGGTTTTAACAATGGGCCCACTCCCAAGAAGGTACCCTTCAATCCATGGTCCAAGTCATGGGACAGCGTGATGGGCTTCCTCTCCAATCACCATCTTACTAAAATTCACAGTGGCATTTGAGGCTTGGAGGCTTGGGGACTGTCTCAAGGGCAGGACTGTGGGTCCTTGCACCAGGCTCTGTAGCTTACCTTTTCTTGGTAAGGCTTTTGTGTTCCTTCTTCAGGTAGGGGAGAGGCAAGGCTGGAGCCCTGTGTTTACTTCTTGGTGCATTGCCTGCCTTTTTCTCTGCATTTTCAGTGGTGCCATCACTCCCTTTGTGAATTTCCAAACCTCTTCCCTCCTTTTCTCTTTGAAACAAAGTCTCTCTTTTTCACACTGGTTATTCTCAACTGGAAAAGGTAGAAACAGCTCCAGGCCCACCTTCTTACCTGGTAGTTTGGAATCCATTTATTTAGAAGATGATGAACTAAAGATATTAGAGGCAAGAGATGTATTGCCAATACACTATTACAGAGTATAACATTTTCAGAAACAGATTGTTATAAGCAGGAGGTCAGTAATTCATTCTCCTATAAGAGCTCTGTTCTCTTTATTTTACTTTTAGTAGCTAGAAAATGGGGGTGGTACTTTTTAAATCTGCCTCCCCTTCAGAAACATGGTGGTGAATGGAAAGAATACAGACTGGGAATGAGAACCTCTGGATGGTGTTTCTAACCCTGTCTTCTGATCTGGGTAAAGCAGCAGATCTCTACTGGGTGACAATGACAGGGTTGGACGAGCTAGGCTGATGCTACTGTTTCATGTTACCACCACATTAATGGACATCCTCTTTTATAAAGCTAATGCTTTGTAACAACATGAAGACAGAACGGTGCCATCATGCAAGGGCTCTTGGTTTGCTGACAAATGCTGGCAAAGCTCCTTCAGGTGCCTCCCACACAGGGCACACTGCTGAGCCATCACTTTCGGCCTCTAGTCTACATGGTACTGTGTAGGAGCTCTGTGTGACCAAAGTCAAAAAGGCACGGGTTATTCACCTCTGCTTGACCCTATTAAACCTGCCGGAGTGTGACGTAGGTGGTAGGCAAAACAAAAAAACAAAAAACAAAAAAACAAAACAAAACAAAACAAAAAACAGAAACAAAACAAACAAACAAACAAACAAACAAAAAACGTGTTGGTTGGGAACCCATCAAGATCCTGAGTTTCTTGCTCAACCAGGAGGTAAGCAGAACAGGAAACCTGTTTTAGTTCATTTGGTCTCTAGTACAGATTTGGGTAATCTAGATTATGCCTTGTGCTATGAAGATGATAAAATGCACAATAGAGGCCTTGAGAACTGATGTCGCTTCAGAGTATCATGAAAAGATACTAAACTCTTAAGAATAGAAGATCTGATCTCTGAACCTGAATGTGAATGCCTCTCTGGGAGATCATTTAGCATCTTGGGATCTGTTTCTCTCTAAATTAAGAGTTTTCAATGAATCATTTTCTCACATTTGTTTGAGATCTGGCAAGCTCAGATTCTGTGCGATACCACAACTTTACGAGATAGGCCACTGAGTTTCTTGGATGTCAAACTACATCTGAGAAATAAACCAAGCAAAATTTTGCTATATCCCACCTTGATAGGACTTCAGAGAGACAAGAGTATTATGGACAGCATTTCTGCATTAGGCTTCCCCTAAACCGGGATCATTTACTGTGTGTGTGTGAGGATGGTGTGAGTAGAGAAACCAGTGATTATGCAGTCTGATAATCTTTACCATAGTTTAATGTTTTACCTAGGACTTCTGTGTGGGGGTTTCAAGGTCTTAATATTTTAAATGGGTAAAGTACAGCCAGATCTAAAGGTAATTAGATATTTTCAGTTCTTATGGGAATTTAATTATCCATGTGATCTTATGAGCAAGCATTGCCTGCATCTATGGGATTCAGTCTCCCTTCTTTGGGTGTAGCTCATTTACAGGTGGTTCTTGCAAGTAGTACTATCAGATTTCCCATCACCGAAGCTCTGAATTTGGCAGGTGTCTTGCTTTTAGACGGTCATATCATGCTAACACCATTTTTCTGAATGTTCCCTATGATAGAATCTCATATATAAAAATCACATTTTATGCAGTGTTACTATTCACTATTTCATCTGTTCATCACAATGACTGTTTTCTCTCATAGCTAGAGGTCAGATGCCAATTCTACTTTAAAGAGGGTTAACTAAAGTTTGGGTACTGAGAAGACCAGTAGAGAAGTAACCTCAGCCAGAGTAATTTTCACTCTTGTATTACCAGTGAGTTGACTGATACACTCCGTTATTTAAAAGCCTTCCTTGCTCAGGGCTAGTGTAAGTTTTCAAATGCCCTGGTAGCTAAACGGCGTCCCAGCACAGGCAATTTCTCAGAAAGAAAACACACGCGCTGTGAAAGATTAATCTATATGCTGCCAAATGACACCAATGATTAAAATGCACTCTGTAGAATATTTTGTATAGTGTCATAAAACTTTATTAACAGTCTTGGTAAGTGTAAAGCATCCAAGAAGAGCTTAGGTAGATGGAATGAGCCCAAGGGACAGGAGAGGGAAAATATGCTAGCAAGACCATGTTCTCTACTTGGAATCAGGATGTGGAGTCAAAATAAGAGCCATGTCTAACTACAGGCCAGTTACAGTGCCTTTAAGTGGGCTGTATTTCTTAAAATTTCAAATTTCTCCATTTATGCTCCCAGCTGTATGCTACCCCCTTCAGAAAAGTCATTGTGGGGCTATATACCAACCCAATTCATGTTACTTAGGGATTTAGTCATTTCTGGAACTTCTATAATTGCATTCTGTAATGGACACTTTCTTTTAGATATTTTAATAGTGTTTTGGATAAAGGTAGAATTATTCATAGTCATGACTGGTGAAGAGGTGGGTACTTAGCTGGTAATATATTTTCCCAATCCTTTTCCTCCTCCCTTCTTTTTATCTCTTCCCTTTCTCTTCCTTCTTTTTATTTCCTTTATTCCTCCCTTCAATCTTTCCTTCCTTCTTTAAAAAGGTTAAATTAAGTTTTTTGATGCATAATCTTTCTCTGAAGACCTCCAGAAATATTCTCAAGTAGTTCAGTGCTATTTAAGAAAAATATATTTTACAAGTTCATGATGGCAGATGCTTCTATTGTAGTTTTTAGTTTAAAATGATGGTTTTGTAATTATACTCCATAGAATAGGAATTTGGGTTGGGTTTCTAGTTATTGCCAACTACAGTAAATCTGGATATCACTGTCAAAGTGGTGATGAACTCAGGGAAGTCACACTAGCTGGGAGAAGAGGTCAGGATCAGAGCCAAGGATGAAGAACATGGCATATGGGACTCTGAGTTGGCCAGAGATGCTATACTCTACTGACTGAAGGTGCTCAAAGAGAGGAGAAGCTTGAGGCCATGGCATGTGATGGACATATAAAGGAGGAGATAATTGAGTCCCATGTTGCTATTAGAACAAGGGTGATATGGTAGAAAGGCTGCAGGGCCTAAGGTGTTGCTTAATGTATTACTGCCTATCAAAACTAATAATACAATATTGAGTAGACAATCTAAAGCTTTTCTTTCCTAATTCACAACATTAAGTTATATATGTAAATGATTCCTCACATATTAAAATAGATTTTTACAAGGGATGTTTGACATATGCCTTCAAATACTTGAAGAATGCTCAGATAAAAGAACGACTAGACTAAAACCTTAAAATATCCCAAGAAGAAACAAGTTTTGAAGAGTTGCCAAGGGGTGGAAATCAGTTTTAAATAAGGCAGAATAGTGATATGGCTGCCTGAGGGTAGAGGATAACACACTAAGTTCCACCATCAATAGGAGAATTCAGAAGAAGCCAAGAGGACCAAGTCAATGATACTGTAGAGAGAAAGCATCAGTTGCAAGAAACAAGCTAACTGGCTTGAAAAGTCTCAGTTCAAGATTCTAGAAATTTCTATTCTTTTGGAATCTTCTATGCTCACAGCTCTATCTCTCAAGTTGCAGATGATCGGGGCATGGCAGGCATGGCAATCCATGACCTCCTAAAATGGGAAGTGTCCTTAAGGGGTTGGTTCATCTTGTATACATGCCTTTACAGTTGCTACCATATCCATGTCCCTACAACCTTGCTTAACCTAACATAACCTGCAACAAACACTCCCTGATGTATGGTGAAAAGCTGGAAGTGGGCCCTTTGAGATGCCTCTCCACTGCTTTGGAAGACAGCTCATTTGCTTCCTAGCAGAGGCTCATCTCACAAGCAGCCAGGCCCACAACACTGAAGGGGCATGCCTCAGGAGCACAGAACTCATCCTTATTGATTTTGTGGTCCTTTATGGTAAAGGCACATTAATTACCATCAGTCCAGTTGCACTGATGCACTTGCAATGAACAGGCCTGTGGAGATTCCCAGTAAAGGAGTTGCTTCTTAGACCCAGCAGCTTGCAAGAGACAGAGAGGGCTGGGGATGAATGTCCTGCAGGAAAATCATTTCATTGGTCTGAAATTAGTTGCTTCCAGAATTTCTACTCATTTATGCTCTGACCCCAAAATACTGTGTGAAACCCTCCCCACTCCTTTCCCCACACTCAATATTTCTGCTCACTGTGCAGCCAGCAGAAGTCCTGGGTTCCAGACACCTCTGGCCCACCACACTCAGGAACTCTTACAAACAAAAGCTGAGCAAGACCCTTAGAAAGAATCCAAAGACTGTGCATGTTTGGGGGTGGAGACATACCAAGGCGCCTACATGCTACCTTTTTTGGCAGAAAGTTGTCTTGGTACATAGCCATTTTCTTTTCTTATCTCCATCTCCTCCACCCTTTCTTCCACCTCCCTTTTTGAATAATAATTGTTAACACTTAATGAGCACTTACTATGCACCAGACCCCATGGCAAGTGCTTAACCTAGTTGTCTCGTTTAAGCTTATGGACTTAATTAGGTGATCTTTCTGTTACCAGACTTTTTGCAGAGGTGTGGGGGGAACAGGCTCAAAAGTGTAAATGAGGTGCTGGAGAGATGACTCAGCAGGTAAAACAGAGCATGTGCTGTCCTTACAGAGGACCCGGGTTTGGTTCCTAAAACCTATTTTCGGTAGCTCATAAACCACCTGTAACTACAGCTCTGGGGGACCCTATGCCCCACACACAGACATATTTAAACTAAAATACATCTTTTTTTTTTAATTATTTGGTCAAAGCCAGAGCCTTCAATTGAACTCAAATGAGCTGTCCTTACTTCCGATTCTGGTATTTTTTTTTTCACATGATTACTATTGTAAAACTTAGATGGAAATTGCATAATCAGTAGGAACTTGAAGAGTGCCAGTTGACTAACCGCTGTCCGTGTCCCTAACTACTTGCCTATCTCCATGTAATTTTCAGTACACCTAACTGCCTTCTGCTTTCTTTCTTTTTTCATACTTACACTCTTCCCTTAATTTTGTCATTACAGGTATCTGATCAATGTCACTTTTGAGGGGAGAAACCTGTCCTTCAGTGAAGATGGCTACCAGATGCATCCGAAGCTGGTGATAATCCTTCTGAACAAGGAGAGGAAGTGGGAGAGGGTAGGATATGTCTTTGGCAATCCTTGAGCTGAGCAGAGAGGCAGGTGTGAGGTCCCTACCCAACAGCAATACAGCACCTTACAGGAAAACAGCCTCTTGGTGTTCATCTCTAGGCACCAGGAGCAAGAAACTGGAGCTTTGCAAGTGTAGGAGAGGCCTTGCCTCAAGCATGAGTCCTCATTCTTGCTACTTTGGCTAATCACAAGGTCATTTTCTTTATGTTCTGATCACTATCAGTGGTTGCATTGCTTTCTAACTCACGTCAGTTTTATCGGGAGATGACACGTATGCAAGCCAACAGATTAATTTGCTGAAGACACCAACTAGAGAGTACCAATTGGAACTTGGTACACGAGGAAGCCCATTAACCTACTGCACGAGCAGAAGGGCTGACTCTGACAGTTTCCTATGACTGGAAACCGGTACATGGGGCTCTATTGAGAATTTGCCCTGCCGATCATAGGCTTTGAAATTCTACCTTTAGACATGAATTCGCATTGGCATCAATGCTCACCCACTTGCCTGTTTAGGACACTGGGGTGGGGAGATCTCTTAACTACTCAGTATTTACTTATAAAATGGCAATTCAATACATTGGTATCTATAAAATGCGTGGAGCAGAGCTTGGCACACGGTGAGAACTCAGTAACCCAGATTCCAGGTTAAATGTCCAAGAGTGATCACTGTTTTATTTGCAGGTGTACCCTTCTGGCATTTGTCCCTTGAAACACTCCAGCAAATGGTTCTGAAAATAAGTAAGACTGGGAAATGCTATTACCGCTTTTCAGTCCAAGGAATCTCAGAATGTATCAGCAACTGGAAAGTTCAGACATGTCTTAGAACACAGAGGCATCTTTAACTTTATTTAACATGACATTTCCAAAAATATTTTTAAATCACAAGACCACTAATAATCTTACTCAATGCAAAGCATACTGGGTAACTGATTTAAGGCTATGTCCATAGCTGTTGTGGGCCAGTTGGCTGAGAATAGATTTCATGATGTCAACATGGTTCTAAATAGAGGAGAAGCCAAGTATGTCATCAGCAGCATCCTGTAACTGTGACAGAATAATGAGGCACACCAACCCTTATAGAAAAGGTTAGTTTCCGGTTATAGACATTTTACTCCATGGTCACCTGAACCTGTTGACCTCTCCTGTTGTAGGATGGAGGTAAGAGTGGGGGTCATGTTGCAGGGAAGTCACATGCACCTCATGGTATCTGTGAGACCAAAAAAAGTATGACCCTGATATTCTTTCAAAGGAACATTTCTGATGATCCAGCTTCCTCCCTCTAGACCTCACAGCCTAAAGGTCCCATCATTTTGTAGTCATGCCATAGGAGAACAGCCAAGCCTTTGGTATGTGTACTTTGGAAGAGTTAGTATTCATATTATAGCAGCCGTTGGTCTCTCCCAGACTCACAATGATGTCCCAGAGCCCCACACAGCTAAGTTATAAGTCAGTCTGTAAACTGGACGTTTGTGACTCAGAGAGTAAATCTCAAAACCCAATTCTTAATACTGAGAAGCCTCTGCCCATCGCCTCATTGTGACATCGTGAGATGTGACATCATCATAGTAAAAGGATTTAAGTCACACCTGATGATCTTGATTAAAGTTATCCTCCCCTACTGAGTTCCCATCAGAAAGGGTTGGAGCCTACTGTCCACTTGAGTCAAACTATTTCCTCTGTTTCTGTTGAGACGCCATAATTTCTGGAGTGTTCTCATTTATTCCCACTTAACAGGAGTTCTGCCTGTCTCTAGAGGAGGACTTATTAATGGCTGAGATGACATGTATGGATCAGGAGCTGTCCAGCTGGGTAGCTCTTATGTACTGGGCTCATGGTAACTGTTTCAAGCAGGTGACATCGCACACTGTCCTTTAAAGGTCACTGTGTAGAGCATGGTGGCATTCTCTCTTGTCTAGGCCCCCAGGTCTGAGGCCTGGGACCCTCACTTCTTTCTACAGCTGTCTTCCCTCTGGGGGTTAGATCATTTGCAGCACCAATTCTATCTGTGTTCCACCTTGTAAATGTAGACCTTACTTTAATGAGCCTCTCTGTCCTGAAATCAGCCTTACAGGTGGCTATTGGAATGGGCCTCCTAAAACACAACTACATATTCTTCCCCTGGCCCAAATACTCGAGGCTGTCACTGCTTATGAATCAGGTCTACATTTTATCTGGCCTTGTGTTCAAGACTCTGGTCCACCCTCCAAGGTTGTCATCTTTTCCATATCATCTGTATCAGGCTCCATCTGTTCTGAGAATATGCCCTGGTGTGTCCTACTTCCTGCACAAGATGCCATACTTCCTTTGCCTGGAATGAATGAATTGTACAATTACATAAGTCATAAGCATTCTTTTAAGTCCAGTTAAGATGTTGCTGCCCCTTCTCCAATCCCAGTTGTGGTATACTTTCTTACCCCATGTACCCTGCAGCTTTGGTTTACACCTCTCTTGCAGCCTCATCATAGCTGCCCTGAGTTTTGAGTCTGGGTGCTCTTGGAGGGCAGAGGCTTCCTATGATTGTCCTTATAGCAATCTGGATATGTGCATTGCATAAAGCAGTTCAATAAATATTTGTGGAATGAAGGAGAGCATTACATAATAAGAGAGTCCAAAATCCATCATTAAGAGTCCAAGTTTATGCTATTGCCCTTGATATAATGGCAGTTTTCTTTTTTTTTTTTAAAGAAGGCATAAAATCCTTATGTAGATTGAGTTTTATAGATCATACTTTAAATGCACTAAAGAAGCTCACTTTTTAAAGAAATGCTATGCCTAATCTTTTTGCTAAGCAGGTGAGGAGGGGTTAAGCTGATAGACTAGAGCATTTGCATATGAAATTGATTAAAGCAGGAAACATGTCTGAGGAAAGGTGAGTAGCGGTAGCTGAATTTACAGGGCTATGCAGCCCCCAAATTCAGAAGCCCTGGTCATCCACAGGCAGGAGGAATAATAGGACCTAGAAGGCCTGGTCGCTCCCAGGCAGGAGGAAGGACAGGGACTAGCCTCAGCCCCAGGTATGGCTGGATAGCTTTACCTTATTCTCTCACTATTGCTGAAGCACCCAGGATATCATTTCTTCACGGTTCCTAGTATCATTTCACCAGGTCCCCTGGGGTCCTTGGGAACTTAGTATCTGTGGTATCATGACCAGTAGGCATGTTGGTGAGCATTCTACAGAGAAGGTGTGGTTACTAAAGAAATTAGCAGGGGAGGAACTTAAGTCTTTGAAAGAAGGGTCAACAGCATCTACCCTGACTACCCACTAACCCTGTGGCCTGATCAATTAGTTCACATGTCTTTCTCAACATTTTTATTCATTTTACATACCAAACACAGTTCCCCCTCCCTCCCCTCCTTCTCCTGCACCTACCTCCTGCCCCAGCTCACTCTACCCACTTTTCAGAAAGGGCAAGGCCTCCCATGGGGAGTCAAAAAAGCCATGGCACATTCGGTTGAGGCAGGGCCAAGCCCTTGTCCCTTGCATCAAGGCTTAACAAAGTCATCCCATTATAGTGAATGGGCCCCCAAAAAAACAGCTCATACACCAGTGATAGAACCTGGTCCCACTGCCAGCGGCCTCACAAACAGATCAAGCTACACAACTGTTACCCACATGCAGAGAGCCTGGTTTGGTTCTATGCAGGCTCCCTATCTGTCAGTCTAGAGTCAGTGAGATTCCATGAGCTTCGATCAGCCATCTCTGTGGGTTTCCCCATCATTATCTTGACCACCCTTGCTCTTATATTCCCTATCCCCTCTCTTTAACTGGACTCCAGGAACTTGACCCAGTGCTTGGCTGTGGATTTCTGCATCTGTCTCCATCAGTTAATGGATGAAGGTTCTGTGATGACAGTTAGGGTGGTCACCAATCTGATTGCAGGGGAAGGTTAGTTCAGATACTCTCTCTACTTTGCTAGGAGTCTTAACTGGAATCATCTGTGTGGGTTCCTGAAACTTTCCCTAGCACCAGGTATCTCCCCCACCCCATAATAGCTCCCTCTATCAAGATACCTCTTTCATTGCACTCCCACTCTGCCCCTTCCTCAAGTTGATCATCCTGTTCTTTCATGTTTTCATCCCCCATCCCCTCCCCTCTACCCCACCCACCTCCCAGTTTACCCAGGAGATTTCATCCATTTCCCCTGCCCAGGGTGTTCCCTGTGTCCTCAGACCCAGAAAGGCAAATCCTGTACTTACTCACTCACAAGTGGATACTGGATGTAAAGCAAGGGACGGCCAGGCTACACACCACAGCTCCAGAGAAGCTAGGGAAGCGTCCGTCATTCTAAAATGATAGCATTAAAATAAAAACAAAACCATTCTAGAACCTCTACAGCTATAGGTGGTACGACTGTAAATTAAGAAAAACCCAAGAAGTCTGGAAGCACAGTAGCTCCGAGGGCGCGGGTGTCATTCTTGTTCTTGTAATTTAGGTAAATAAAGTGTCCCCCAGAAAGGCCTTCCTCCAGTGACCCGTGCTAAAGTGGTCACCCAGCTGCTCTGTCACAACAGTCCAATTCAATTTTCTTTCATACAGTTTTAGCCAGCATTCCCCTTACTCGCTTGATTGTTTGTTTGTGGCTCATCCTTCACAACAGAATGAACGCTTCATGGACCTCATCCACGCCTACAGTTGTAACCCATGCCTCGCTCAGAGTGAGCGTCCAGAGATGATTGCTGAATAAGTGAATATTCTGTACACCTGAAACAGTTAGGTGTTGGCCAGCCATTTCACGTCTAACACACCTGTGCATTCGCACATGCACACACGTGTGCACATACAGGCAAGCTTGCATTGCACACACAATCTCCCCTTAGACAAGTAGGCTGGTTCTCAGAAGACAGCCTGAGAGCTTTAGTGTCTGTGAGGGACTCAGAGGCATTCAGGGGGTACAGTAGGCAATGGAGGGGTTCGCCAGCTGCTTTAACAAGGAGCTGCAGGAAGATTCATTATGTTGTGGGTGTGAGCTGTGTGATGGATTTCACGACATTCCTTTGGTTTTTAAAGGTGATCCTACAGCTGCTTATAAATTTGGCTCCTTTGTAAAGACTTGAGGTCAACACAACCTAGATTATGGTTTTGGAAGTCAGAAAGAACTACACTCAGTGTCCCACATTGCCATTTATCAGCTGGGTACACCTGGATGAGTGGCTGGGATTATTCCAGTCTATTATTTCCCTTTAGTGAAATGGTCTTTTACATGAGGCCATTGGAAAGATTAAATGAGATTTTATAGCCAAATACCAGTTAATTTTGACTGAAGCACAGTCAGAATTCAACAAATGTCGATTACTGGACACCATACTTCACCGATAACTTCTTGAGGACATGTTTGCTGTATTCAAACACCATGCCAAGTGAGAATCTAGTACAAAGCAAACCCCGCCCCTCATCATCTCAGAACTGATCTCCAGGGCTATTGTTCTGAAATTCTGGAACCTTCCCCAGAGAAATTGCTGTCACAATTTCTAATGTATTGCTCTGAAAATATTCCAAACACATATGCTTTTGATGTATTGACTCAACCTGTTTTAAGAAAATAGAAAGTGAATCTGCTCTTAGGGATCCTTGGTAAGCAATGGGTAATAGAAATGGGGACTAGAACAGCAGAGATCTCTGGAACACAATCATATTTACAGAAAGCCAAATGATATCTCTCTGCCACTAAGGGACAGGGCATTTGAGAAGGAATACAAATTGGGTATGGTGACACAGAGTTATAATCTCAATACTCAGGGGCTGAAGCAGGAGAATCGTGGATTTGAAGCCAGCTTAGGCTATATAGCAAGACCTTGTCACTAAAACGAAGAAAAACAAACAAGAATCCTAAGTACTCACAAAGACACACACACACACACACACACACACACACACACACACACACACCCATGCAGATATGCAGATATGGCATGGGAAGTAGGAAGGGTAGGGAATGGGAAAGGTAATAATAATGTAATTGGGTGCAGAGTGGCTCATTTATAAGACTTTGTAAGTGGGGGACAGCTGCATAAACATGCATTAAGAATAGCCTGGCACAGAATAGCAGTTCAGCCGGCTCTCAGCTCGCTATCAGAGCCTCTCATGATTTGCTTCATTGCAACTGCTATCTGCTTCCATTTAATCGTTCCTAAAATGAGGATAATAAAAATGAAATGCAGTATGTGGGGGGGTTGTTCTGAGTAATGACTTTAAGAAACGATGATGGTGCATATTCAGGCTGGAAGATGTAAACAGACCTCAAAGGGACTGTCTGGGTCAGAACTAAGAGGTGACACAAAGCTTGTGTCAAAGCTTGTGTTGTCTCCACAAAGACACCAGCGACGTGATTTATAATTCCACTCCCTCTTATCTACCCTCACCTGACAGAAGGCCCCCTTCCACTGTAGAGTGAAGCATCCTTGGTCTGTCTGTGTCATTTTGGAAATGCCAAGAAACTGTTGTCACCTGTGGTTTGGGATACCAAGTAACAGCCAGATCTTCCTGTGAAGAAAGTGCTAGAGTTGAGGGCACACAGCATAGCTCACGGTGCTCAGGGCACGGCAGTGCTTATAAAATTGTGGTTGGGGGGGGGGATCAGTGAAATTGAAGAAAGGAGCCCATATGAGAAAAGGACAACCCCGAGATCTACAGCATCGATTACAACAGAATAAGCCTGGATATGTGAAGTATGCCCGGCTTTGGTAGCCCTGCTCTGCAGGGTGAGTCTGTATTAACCCAGGTTCATGCCTCAGAGGGGGAGGGTGGATTGAGAAATGTCAGGTAAAGATACTAGGGAAAAGACAGAGACACAGGGAAGAATTAGGAGAGCAATCCAGTGAATGCTGAATGTGCCAAGTTTATTCTTCAACATTCTTATATACCCCAACCAAAAAGGGGAAAATGGCCAAAGACTTCTTTATCGAGATACAAGGGGAAAACGGACTTTCTTCCTTAATTCTCCAAATATTTGGTAACTATGCCTTAGACCAAATCTCTCATCTGGCCTTGAGGGTTAAGAGTAACCACATCTCAGACCAAGTCTCTTGTTATTTAGATAAGACATCCATGCCTAAGACCAAACATCCTACAGTACAGTAGCCATTTAAGTCTAATGACTTTAACTTTGGAAGAGTAAGGACAGTTTTGAACTCTCTGACCTTAAGTGAAGATGAAGTGAACCAATTTTTATGGGCCCTGACAGATATGCCAAGGGTATCTAGAGCCTAGAATGTATGAGGCAGAGAGGTGAGGCTACTGCCTCTGGTGGCAGCATGCACAGGACACAGAACTGGTTCCAGGTGTGGGCACTCTGTGATGTTAGTACCTAGACAATGATGGCCTTCTTCCACAGTGACCAATCAGAAGATACTCTGATGGAAGCAGATGCTATAAAAGGAAAAAAAAAAGCCTCCGAATGACAGGCACCCATGATCACACTGGCGACTGCTTATGAGCACACAAATCGTGTGCGTCTTTGTCTTCCTTGCACTTGTGTATGCCCAGGACGACGTGAGATGCTATTGAGTAGACCAGCAAATATTTGGAGACTGCTTGAGTGCACCTGCCTTAACTATATTCCACCTCTCAGCCTCAGAAGAGTATCTCTGCTTGTTCCAGGCTCAACAGAGGGTGGCAAAGGAATGGCACAGAAAGACGTTGTGTCAGAGGGGCTTGTTCTGGATCTTCTGATAGCTACATTTGACAACATGCTATTTTTACCAACTCTGAGCTGAGTCCTGATAGGCTTCATTAGATTAAGAGATTAGAAAGCAGGATCTATGGAGAAAAGCAATGGGAATTCGGATCGTTAGGGGGCAGGAGAAAACGGCAGCAAAGGTGCTGGCTTCCTCTCTTCAGATGTATGAAGAATTATTGGGCCAAGTGCAGAGATCAGCTGCTCATTTCCTCCAGAGATGGAACCAGAGTAAGTGGGCTTAAGATCAAGCAGGAGGGATTTACATTGACTACAGAGAGAATTCTTAATAGAGTGAAGGGTTGAGCCCCAAAACTGTTAACAACACTGGGGGGTGACTTTGAAAGACCTCAGAAATGGTTAAGTCCTCATTTCTCTGTGATGTATATAGTCCTGCCTAAACAACAATGGGTGAACTATGACTTTAAGAGCCCCCTCTTCTTCCTTCCCTCCCCTCCTCCTGCTTCTCCTCCTTTCCCCTCTTTCTCTTCCCTTCCTACTTCATTTTTTCCTTCTCTTGCTTTGTGTTTGCCCTTTCCCTTTCTCTCCCTCCCTCCCTCCCTCCCTCCCTCCCTCCCTCCCTCTCTCTTTCCCTCCCTCTCTCCCTACATTACTTACCCATAGTTATTTAGCATTTGCACGAGCCAATGATTTTCCTACCAACTCATTATTACAGTTTTGCTAGTGACTAAAATTAAACAACAACAAAGCCCCAACACATTGCCATAATAAAGGTGCTTACTGTGCTATTTCACATTTCTGTAACCCAAGTCTTGCTGTCTGATATGCCCCAGCAAGAGGTTCATGCTGCATTTCACTGGTAACTAACTCATGCCAACTTCTTTCGCTTCTGAGAGTAGGCTGTCATCCATCATAGAATAAAAGTATAAGAAAATGATGTGACTGTGGCTGATTATACTCGAAACCTGTCCTTGCTGATGGGGTAAATGGCAGAAATGAGCCAGAAGAAAGTGTCCCCCAAACTAGAGACCACTAAACCCATCTTGTTTGAACTCTACTGCGATGTTTATTTCATGGTTGTTGCATGCAGTCATCCCTTGTGGGGCATCTTAATCTTTTCCTAGTGAAGTCATTGAGAAAGAAAAGATGCCAGAGGATATAGATGACACTGATGTTTATTTTTACATCAAAAGCTATTTGTTTTTTTTCCCCTGTTAAAGGTATTTAATGTTTATTATTAGGCATTTAAGGAGAGGATGCAATGGTATTTACCTATATCTACACATAAAATAATTAACAATTAGTTGTTTTTTATTTCCTAAGAGTTTTCATTTCTGTGTACCTGTATGCATGTATCTGTGTAATAACACAAGACACAATAGAATTGAGAATGTAATGTGTAGAGTCTGTTGTCTCTTCCCCCTCTCAACAAGAGGACGTAGACATGTTCCAATCTTATTAAATTATATTCAAAGTAGTGAAACTTAGTAACTGCCTAATATTTCAGTGTAGGGATATCGTACTTCTTCAGACAGGTCCTTTAAGGTAAAACATTCATATCTGTGTTAAATGGGGACTCTGATTTTCATATAGAAATAATTCCAGGGTCAGAGATGGTTTGACTTTGAGACACACATTGCTTTTCATGTTGAGAAGAGTTGGTCATTTTTGTTGCAAGCTAGATAGGCAGGCTTTATCCAGTAGGAGAAAAGGGTCTCTGCAGAAGAGAGGGTTCTGAAAATAGGTCCCCTCCCCCCGTAGTTAATGCTCTTTAATGTTAAGAACCAGTTTTGTTTAACTCAATAACTGGATATGCAGTCTGTGGAAGGCTCCCCTGATCTGTCATGGACTGTGTAAATTTTCTCCTATTGACCTTTTGTTTGAGTGTTTTCATTATAGCTGTGGTGGCATCACCCACACAGTGGTGATGGCCACTTGTTCTGTGTCTTTCCATTATTGTCATGCATGATTCCTTTACTTAAGAGATGGGCATTTTGAAAACTCTCACCCACCTTCCCAAGATACCAGATGGACTCCTGGGTGGATGGCATTCTTGTGCCTCCTCCATAGATGGCCCATAAGGACAGAGCAATTCCCTTGTTTTGCCACTGGAGGTATCATCTGAGTGACCTTTCCACTCACAGGCTGTCATCCAATGGCAAATGGGCTATTTACAAGGTGTACTTGCTATTCTTTTCATTCCTTGGGGTATTTTCTACCACCCAAGCTATTTTGTGTGTATATTAAGAGCATATTGACTTTCACTGAGATGTGAAGTTTGACATTAAAGCTATAACATCTGATCGTCCTTCATACACAAGCACACCTCTATTGATCTGCACCCGGAGATCTCACACTTTGAATTCTTCCTACCATGATAATGGATTTGTATCAGTGCATGTAGAGTCTCTCTGTTTTCCTCCACCCTCTCTTCACAATGTCTGATGCCTGCTGTGAGAGCTGCCCAGGAGCAGGGTCAACACTAGCCCTGCCTCCAGAAAGACACGCTCTGATCTTGGCATGATAACTG
The DNA here is from genome assembly GCA_030556225.1 of Cricetiscus sungorus. NCBI lineage: Eukaryota > Metazoa > Chordata > Mammalia > Rodentia > Cricetidae > Cricetiscus > Cricetiscus sungorus. Next base: position 41,542,383 of record JANBXA010000735.1, on the reverse strand, counting down.
ATGAGTGCTCAGTGTTGTGAGCTCTTAACCAAGCATTGGCCAACAACCAAAGTTGTCTTTGAAAAATGAAAGTCGTTAATAAATAACATGGCTGTAAATCTCCCACAAAGGCCGTAGCTCTTAAATAATTCCTGGTGATTTTATTAGTTTCTCTACCAGAATGATTTCTGTTCATAATTTTTGGGTTGCTTCTTTTAGTCTGATGTTTGCTGATGGCTAGCTGGCTGCTTTTACTCTTTCTGTCTGTCTTCACACTCTGTTCAATGTCTGAATGTTCTCCAGTGCTCCTCAGAGCATTCCCTTACAGGATCTGCATGTGTCCACATCTCAGGTCACACAGACAGATATTCTGAAGTCCTGAAAGTCAGTCTGTGGCAGGGGAGTAGAAAATAGGACAAGTCTGGTTGTGCATGGACCAGAAGTTGTGGAGAGAGAGAGAGAGAGAGAGAGAGAGAGAGAGAGAGAGAGAGAGAGAGAGAGAGAGAGAGAGAGAGAGAGAGAGAGAGAGAGAGAGAGAGGGAGAGAGAGAAAGAGAGAGAGGGAGGGAGAGAGAGAAAGAGAGAGAGAGGGAGGGGGAGAGAGAGAGAGAGGAGAGAGAGAGAGAAAGAGAGAGAGAGAGAGGGAGGGAGAGAGAGAGAGAGAGAGAGAGAGAGAGAGAGAGAGAGAGAGAGAGAGAGAGAGAGAGAGAGAGAGAGAGAGATCCGGAGATGCCAACAGACCAGATTCCTGCTGTACTTTCCAGGTGTGCCATGCCCTGGTTTCCAACACACTTCATCTGTACATGCTTTTACATTTTCTTGTTTGAAAGCTTGATGTATGATGTCTTCTGAAGCCATTATCTTTGGCTATTCCTACTACCTGTACTTTTTCTTTCATTGTTCATCTATCCCATAGGGAAAGATGCTTGCTGGCAAAGGAGGAGCCATGGCTTAGAATTTCTGGAGGCCATTTGAGCCACCTCAGCTTTCTCCCAATAGAAAAGTTTTCAAAAATCTATTTTCCCTAAAGGAATGGGGACAATACTAGAACAATCTTGCCCGGGATTAAGGAACATTGGAGTTATTCATCAACAGATCTAATTTATTTACATATAACATTTTATTAGCAATGCTGCTTATGGAGACCTTTAGGGTATATGAATTCTTTATGAAAGTGTTGAGAAATATCCATACATGTACGGGAGGCTCAGCTGCAGAGGTAGGTCTCTTGTCTGCTCCCATTCATGCCTATCATGTGAATATTCAGTGTAATAATATAGAAGATGCTAATAGCATCAAACTCCCACAAGCTGTTTTTTGACCTCCATAAGGATTCTATGACATGCATGTTTCTACACACACTCTCTCTCTCTCTTCTCTCTCTCTCTCTCTCTCTCTCTCTCTATATATATATATATATATATAAAATGGATTTTAAAAGAAAGAAATGATTGTACAACTGTTGGGTTCAAATTAAGACTTTGGGTAGCATTATCTATGAGTTAGCAAAAGTTGACGGGACAAAGAGAGAAAAGATGGAAAGGAGAAAAGGAAAAAAACCCATAAAATGAACATGATGTTTTTGTGTATTTGTATCTACCTGTTCAGACTATCTATTATGAAAGACACACACACACACACACACACACACACACACACACACACACACACACTTGACTCTTGAGACTGGGAGAGCATGAGTCTTCAAATGCCAAAGGCCATGCTAACTACCCAAACAGCTGTCCAGATTATCCTTGTATAGAGGAATTTTCTAGAAAACCACCATCTTTTAGGTGAAAGATACTGAAATGATCTCCCCCCTATCATTGTCGTGGTCCTATGATCACACAGCCCCATTGAGCAAGCATCTGTTGGAAGCACAGAGAGAAGAGAGAATGCCATGGTGATTAAAAATAGCTGACCTACAAAACAGTGACATTAAAATTTAGCTTTGTTTTTATATGAAACACATAATACCAAATATTTTATGAACCCAACCAGCTAAGGGAAAGAGATTTAAGAAAAGGCTTAAGATCTCAGATAAAACAAGGTTGATCAAACTAGGTTTGGTAAGTTGAAAAATATAGAAGAAAAGCAACAAGCAACATCCATTGATAATTCGTCATTGCTACATAAGTTATTTCTGAGTTGTTGGCTTCAACTATAGTATATTAGTCAATTTAACAGGTATAATTTTTTTTAATTTCGATAATTATCTACTGTTTTTTGATATTTGCCTTTTACTTTAGGCAAATGATGTCTCACAGTTACAGTATGATGTGGACATTTTAATATATGGTGTTTTAAGAAGAGAAGTATTTCAATAGTGTAGTTGATACACCGATGTGACGAAAGTATTGTAGTGGGGTTGGGGAGGTGGCTCAGTGGGTAAGGTGCTGGTTGCACAAGTATAAGGACCTGAGTTTGGAGTTTGGAACCCACAAAAAAGATGTTCATAGCCTCTGTGTATGTCTCCAGCACTAGGTGGCTGGATGGACCAGCAAAGGACAGGTAAATCCCTAGAGCTCTCTGGCCAGTCTAGCTTAGTTGGCAAAATCTATGTTCAATGAAAGATTCTGTATCAAAAGGTAAGCTGGAAAATCATAGATTGACACTTAAGCATTGTTTCTGGATTCCATACTCACACTCACATGCCTACATATAAATATAACATGAACACACGAGACTTGTGTCCTCAGGGCATCCCTGCTTCTCACTGCAATGTCCAGGACATGACATTCAAAGCTGGCCTGCACTGCCTTCCTCTCCCAACCCTCACTTCTCTGCCTTTAGTCTGCATTCCAACGTAATTGCAACCAACCTCCCTCAATATCACTGGGCTCTAGCTCTAGCTCCACCTTTCTGTGGCCCAGTTTCTTTGTCTATAAAATGGGGAGAGTAACTGCACCTTCCTTAAACCATTGCTGTAAAAGCCAAATTAGTCTTTAGTTCATGTGACATTCTCAACGTGGTACCTATCAGGTACCAAGACTTATTATAAACATGTCCATTATAATTGTACTTGAATTTAAACAAACGATACAAAAATGGAACCAGATTCTAGAAAGCAAGAAACTGGAGAAAAGGCCCGTCTACTCATAGAAACACACACTCAGAACAGGTTCTGCTTGGTCTCGAGCCATTGAAACTAGGAAGCAGCAAGTAAAAGCTTTGATGTGCTTGGTGATAAATAATCTCAGTACTTGAGAGGTAGACACAGGAGTATCAGGAGTTCAAGGTCATCCTTGGATATATAGCACATTCCACGCCAACCTAGAAAAACCAGCCTAGGTTGTTTGAGGCCCAATCTCAAAACAAGCAATCAAGAATGCAAATGGATAAGGAGCATCCTTCCTCATGTCATTCTAAGATGACACCTGGAAAACAGGATATAGCTGCGGGGTTGATCACTTGCCTAGTATTTTGAGGACCTGATGTTGATACCTTGGGCCAAGGCAAATCAACAACAACACAATAATTTTTGGGGTACATTACCCAGAGTCACTTGAGTGCTGGAAGTGTCCTGTTTAGGCCAAGCTCTCAGTTGCCAATCGATAACAGCAGAATCGTGCAAGCAACCACACCTATTTATGAAACCTCAGAGTATGTCCATGTGCTGGTTGATATACTTGGATTTTGTTTCATTGTAATAAACCACGACTTTGTGGTTGGTCATAAAGGACTCCCCTTTACAACGTCTTCCGTCTGCGGTGGATAGATCGGCTCATAACCATAAAGGAATTCCTTCCACAAGGGAAAGTGGTTTAATGACAAAATATATGGCCACATTCAGGGTTGTGTATAAAAGGGATGTTGGTGAAGAGGGAGATGAGTTACAGCAACACCTGATACCTGCTTAGTGTTTTGTGGTTCACAGACATCAGCGATTCCAGTGTGACAGGGCATGGGCATTGGCTCCACCCTGGAACTTAGAAGTGATAACTCTCAGATTCTACCAGGAAGTTTTAAGATGAAACACAGTCACCCGAGGCTTCACCTATAAAACCCAGGAATGGTTTATAACAGATTTCTTTTCACAAGGGAAAGTATCTGTTTAATAGATATTTAAGCTGCCACTCTGTCATTGTCCTCTATTCTCATTTTATTTCTCAGCCATTAAGCTTTAAAATAAGACCAAATCTTCTTCCATAAAGGAGAGAAGGGAGCCATCTGCCCAGCAAGAAAGAGTTAAGACCTGTCCCAGTAGCTCTAGGAGACTCTACATGACCCGCTATCTTTATGACACAGAAGATAAATGCCCGACTAGGCTGGGCATCTGGATTTCTTCACTCAGTAGATATTTCCTAAGCCTTACTGAGCACCGCACAGCATTCTAGGGATGGCGGGGACTCTGAACAGGACTCCTTGGCCCAAGGAGCTCATGTCCTAGAGGGCAGGGTCAAACAGCAAACAATGAATAAATATACTAGCCAATGAATGAATATAATATCATGGTGCAGGTAGGGCCAAGTTTTATGGAAATAGACAGGATGTAGTATCCCTTAGCCACATGGTCCCAGCCTCAAAGGGGCATCTGGAAATGTCATTTCAGACATGTCACTGCTTGCCTGTGTAAACAACTTAAGCATTATTTGGGGGAAGTTCAACCAATGACTGATTAAGAGTAAACATTTTTTTTTCAAGTTATGCCAACGAGCCCTCTTATATTTCAGGTAGCTATTGTGCTGAGGCTCTGGGCTCATTCCCACCCACAGAACAGGGCAGTGTGGTTAATATTTGATCTTCTTTTGTTGTGACACCACTGCTAGGCCTTTGAGACTGAGACGAGTTTGTGTAACCATTTCAATATTTATGCTTGCATTTCGTAACAAAGCATGAATGCTCATTGTTTAATATGAACTATGTTTAGTAAGTTGCCTCCCTCGTCAGCTGCCATAAGCGAACATGACATCCTGCAGCCTTCTTTCTTCACCGTTAATTACGGCGATTATGTCACTTTCTTGCTTGTCCTCATTTGACCCTGTGGCATCTCTGTGTGACCCCGCACCGGGACAATGGTGCAGTTGTATATAAAGCAGGTCATGAGCAGGAAGTCTTCTCCCTGCTTTCAGATCCCAGACATGGTCTGTGCATCCCAAAGGAAACGCGGTGCATTTAAAGGTTACATTCTTTCCTGGCACTTAAAGACTAGGATTTCCGTAGAAGTCTGAATTTCAGAATTTCCTAAACTTTGGGTAGAAGGAGAGCACCAAGCTCTCAACCTACTAGGGCTGAGGACAGCCCTCTCCTTTGGCTAGAAGACATGTTTTCCATTTCAACACCCATAGACACTTGGGGTGTCATCTCTAAGAACAGAGGTGATTTCAAAAAGTGCCCTTCCTTGTTTAAGAACTAAAATGTGCACCTGGGACATAGGTGTACTGGCCTTAAAGGAGTGGGTACCCCTGTCTCTTTGATGGTCACCCCTCTTTTTGATAGTTCCTGCAGTTCACCTTGAGGTCTCTAGAGGGCGGCTGAGACTTCTGTGCTGTGTCTTTGAAATCTGAACAAGAGGAGTCCTGTAATACATGGCATCTCCCAGTTCACATTAGAAGGCAAAAGATACTGTGTGAAGGCCTCTCTACTCCTCTGGCAACACATTATAGAAACATATGTCAAGTTTCAACATATTAAAGCATCTCAAGGGGATGTGGGGTGATCCAAGAACATCCCTAGGCCTGGAGGGGAAGGTTTCTACCAAGGATAACCAGGGCTGGGAGGCTAGGCTGAAGGAATGTTTGGGGTCAGGGAAATAAGTGGAAAAAATTAGAATAAAAAATTTGAGTATAAAAAGAAAGTGGGGACAAAATGTTGTCACATCTTAAATGTAGAAATAGAAAAGTGACAGTGATTAAGGGAGTGACGACATCTGAGTAGCCTGAGAAAGCGAGGTGGTTTTTCAGTCATGCTGCTCTGATTGAGAGGAAGAGAGAGGGATGAAGTTGTCTGGGCAGAGGATACACTCAGCTGAGATTTTTCAGTACTCCAGATAGAAAAGAAGGCAAGTTAATGACAGTAATTGCACTTGCTTGTATATTTGTGCAAGTGCTAAATAAGGATGTGAGGGGAGGGCCTGGTCTCTCTCGGCTCCAGGGAAATGGCATTTTAGATTCTCCCACATCCTACCCCCGAAGTTAGAAGCATTCCATCTCAGGGTGGAACTGGTTAGCAAGAAAACTGCAATGACCATGTAGCTAGACCTCAAAACTCAGGCAAATGCCCGTCGTCTTTCATCCCCACTGACCTTTCTGCAATCTGTGAGAGCAGAGCCTTCACTGCCATGAAGAGGCATTTCCTTAGCTGCCTGGATGCAGTCTAATGAAGCACACATACATGAAGGGTTTTGCTACAGAGGCCGCTGTGTCAGGGGCTAAGATGGATATGGCATCTCATTCACGACGGCTCTGCTCCCTTAGCAGAAGGCATATGGAGATTACCTAGGCAAGGGAGTGTGTGAGGTGGCAGAAGACGCAAAGAGAAAGATGGTTTCTGGACATCACACCTGCTATCTGATGCTCTAGCGAGGTCCTCTCCCAAGTGTGGACTAGAATGGGATAAGGAAGAAGGAATGATACACTGCTTTTAAGATGAACGTGTAAGAAGGATGGCTCCCATCTTGGGTTACTCTTTCACTGTCATAGATAATAACTGAAAAAGATTTAGATAATGTCATGGCATTTCTAATTAAGAGAATCAGGAGTATTTGAGAACATGATTTTAAGATTGGCTTTGATCAGGGTAGTTTTTAGAGGCAGGTCACAATGCTTGGAGAATGCTATTACAGGTAGAGTTAATGGCAGGTGAAGTATGTTTTTATTCATACAATAATAAGCTTTCAGAGTTGTCTAATGGTAGACGCACACAAGAGACTAGAGAATGACCTTTAAAGCAACATTGTGCCTAGGGGCCATTAGAAGCAAAGATAGCTTGAATGAAAGCTCAAGAAGCAATCAGAAACCATGGAGTCATGAGAAAATGAGATGTAATTATGACTTCTATTCAGAGAGTGTATCTACTAGCTGTAAAGGGCTGTGGACTGAGATGACCACTGCAATCATCTAGGATCCGGATGTCCATGGGAAAACACTGGACACAGAGAGAAGAGACACCTGGATCAGGGAGAATGAATCTGGACCATATGAGAGAGACACCGGTCATTTCACTGAGTGTGTGGACCAGGATGATGTTGGGGCACTTGGATCAACATGAAACAGGAGTTAGGGGTAGGAAGAGACACATGTATTCTAATATGTTGAAGCATTGTCTTAATGTTGAGACATTGTTGAGGAAGAAGAAAAAAAGAAATATAAATTTGTTATTCTTTTGGGAAGATGCCACTAAAATGCAAATTTGGGGGTGTCCTCCATGAAGCTGAAACTAATGACTGAAAGCCAGTAAGAAGATTGGAGAAGACCCGGGAAGAGACCCAGGGAAGAGACGATTAAGGGCATGTGTTGAAGACTCTGCCTGAGGTCACGGTGTGAGAAGATGAAGGAATTGTCAGAGAAAGGGAAATGCTTAAGTGGGAAGAGGAGAGCAAGGACCAGCAGCTTTAAGGAGGATGCCAAGGAACTTCACTGGGGACTCATATGTGCATTATCAGATGGCATGTCTCACCAGGTCCCTCTCCAGAAAAATTAGATCAGGCAATGATGCTCTGATCATCTGCAGCCTGGGTAAAGCTTAGAGTATTTAGGGCTTTGGTGTTTTAAGGAATAGGTGAACGCAGATACTTATTTCAGCCAAGGCTTATTTTTTTTTCAAGATGAGCTTCATTTTAGGAGTGTCTTCATAGTCTCAATTCTATTGATAAAACACCAAGACTGTGTCTGTGTTTTCCTGAAAATACTGTTACTGACTTCGTTTTGTGATCTCTCAGAGAACTAGTTAATTCAAGTTGACAATTTCAATCAAATGACTTTTCATAATCATATCCTAGGTGGTGCATCTCTCCTGATCCCATCAACCTTATTTATTTTTAATTTCTATTTTTAATTTTTATTACAACCATTTACTGTTTGTATATGCATGTGAGACACACAAGCCACTGAGTTCATGGAGAAGCTAAGGGACAACTCACAATACTCATATCTCCTTTCCTACCATGTGGGTCCCAGAGATCAAACTCAGGTTGCCAGGCTTGGCAGCCTTTACCCACTGAGCTAACTTGCCTCCTGTCTTTACTGATCTGCTCTTCAAATCTGTTTTTAGCGAGATGACTTACTGCACGTAGGAGACTATCTATCTTAAGGGTGAGACTTCTAAAAGAGATAAGGAATGTTTTTTGCTTATTTGTTTTTATGTTTCCCCATGCAGTTTTAAGGTATCTTTGAAAACTTAAAGAATGTCAATTTATTGCATGGAGAAGAAATCCATTTCCAAATACAAAGGAGAAAACAAGAATCTATCATCTATCATCCAGACATAGTTTCTGTTTGTATCTTGATTTCTACCATTCCAGTCATTCTGCCTTTGTCTTTGTATGCCGGAAACATAGTTCATAAAAGATGTATAAAGGCATAGTTTCATAAAATTTGGATGTTATATATCCAATTTTGTAGTCTATATTTTCCTGTAGTGATATGTCTTCAGTAGTTTGCACTAATACATATCATGTATGTTTATTTGTTATCTATTACATGCATTTATTTATGGCATGTTCTCATGCATTTGTATGTGTTCATGCATGTATGTGTTTATGTATCTTTAGGTACACCTGTGTATGCAGATATATGTGTATATGTGTATGTATGCATGCATACATACATGTGGAGGTCGTAGAACAATCTCAGTAATTGTTCCTCAGGCACCACCTACCTATTTTTAAGACAAGGTCTCTCATTGTCCTGGAACTTGCCATATAGGTGAGGCTGGCCAGCCAATGAGCCCTAAGAATCCCCTTATTTCGGCCTCCCCAGTACTGGGATTAAAACTGTGTGCCACTATGCTCAATATTTTTTCATAGATTCCAGGGCTCAAATTTGCATCCTGTGCTTGCAAATCAAGCAGTTTACTGACTGAGCTACCTCTCCAGCCCCGTGACGTGATTTTTTAAATTCCTGTCCCCTTTGTACCTCCATGTGTAGACGGTAGGGAGATCTGGCTGTGCTTATTTCTACCTCCACCCCCACTCACTTCCTGGTGAACTCCTGGAGGGGACTATGCCCACAGGTGTCTCAGAGAGCACCAGGACACCTGCCAGCATCAGCTGTTTCCACGTCGATACCATGAACTCTTGCTCAATCTCTAAGCGAGTGCAGCCCTCCGGGGACTGACGTTGGAGCTGCAAATCTGTCTCCCGATGCTCTTTCCTAAATGCCTTTTTAAACATACTCAATAATAGATGCACAGCCGGGCCCTTCTTCATGGAGGAGAGCTTCCACAGAACCTGGAAATGCTATTGGCTCAATGGAGCTGATTGATGCCATATCCCCAGTTCTCCACGACACCGCTTGGAACCGCTCACTCCAGGGAAGCAAGGGCTCTCCTGGCAGGTTTTGTTGGTCCATTTCCTCTTCTGGTTCCCCTTTCAACCCTAGAGTCAAATTGCACCAAATCTTTGCAACCAGTTGGCTGCCACATGTCTGCAGTTCCCGCTTTCTTGTTTTCTCTTCTCCGCGTTCTAGTCCAAACCAAGTGCCTATTCCTGATTTGATAGAAGTGATCCATTTGCTTAATCCCCGAGTCCCAGAAATGGGCGAACCTTTCCCTGCAGGCTTATGTAATATTGTGTCTGGCATCAGTTTATCCTGTGCCGTGGGGCAGGCCCCCAAATGTCCCTGGTCTTCAGTTGCTGTCACTGTAAGATAGGGCTGGAGTGAATGTGGAAGTTTCTAAGAAGTTCAAACAACCTGTCGTTTTAATACAGCCTCGGATTTTCCAGCACTCTGACTCCAGCACATTTTTGGTGGTAACTATTCATTTATTAATTACAGAATTGGTTATGGCATTGCTTATTTTTAGAACGTCACTTCCAACTTGGGCCATCTCAGTCCTTCAGCTCCTCGGGCTTTGTGACCAGCGGCTTTTTGGGACTGATGCTCAGAGGGAGGGGTGAATTTTCCCAGCATCCCACACTTCGGACTTTTTAGTGATCCATAGTAAGAACGATCACCAGAAAACACCCTCCAATAAAACTTTATTGCTGAGTGTGGTCAGAGAATGACCTTGACCTTGTGCAGTGGGATCGTCTGAGTCTCTACCAGTGTTGAGTCAGGCACCCGGTATGTCGGAGGTACAGAACCCAGACCAGCACCTGACCTTACTACCATTATTCCTCTCTTCTTCTTGTTTCTAGACAGTGTTTAGCAAGTGGCTGTTTGTGATGCTCCCTTTTATGAATTAGTGACAGATTATGGGACCCAGTGGTCTTTTACCCTCCCTCTGTACTTTGAAAATCCCGTGTGCATACTCCGGCTTGCCATTCAGTCAAGCCATTCTAAATTCATACCTATAACCTACAGGATTCTGCTTTCTAAGAAAATACTGTGTGGGGAGATATATGGGGATGGGAGGAGCTACACAAGAGAGCAGGTGAAAGGGGGTGATGGGCCAGACTGCCAGAGAAGCGGCCTGGAAGGAAGGAACAGTGCAGACCTCCTCCAGGGAGGACATGGAAGCAGCAGAAGGAAGAACATTCAGGGAGTCTTAGCTTGTGCCAGCAATTCTGTATGGGCAGATTCCCTAAAGCCATGGGCACTCTGGTTGATGGAGAAGAGCAAACTCATAGTAACTAACCCTGTTGTGTGTCTGCAGTTTGTCAGCTATTTAGAATTCAGCCACTGTTCTAAACAGATCACTTGATTCAGATTAATCCTTATGACAGCCCCGTGGAGGCGCTGTTTAGGACTCCTGGCCCGCTGGTCAATGGACTAGGGGAGAAAGGAGTGCAGAAGCCCAAGGGAATTTGCTGGTGACCACAGCTAGCAAGTGGAGGCACCAGGGTCTGGGTCATCTAACTGAATCCCGTGGTCTGTGATCAGCCATACACACACTGAATGTTGCAGAAAAGCTGGTCTTGTTTTTGCAATGCAAGCACCAAGCATGCACAGGCCCACAGTCGCTTCCAGAAGCCTCTATGCCCGTTTCACTTCCCCAACAATCTCGTCACTCTGAAGCCCGAGCCCCAATTAGTCATATTTGCAGACTGTGACTAGCTAGTATCTTTGCCATCCATTCAAGTGGCCTAAGCACACTCCTAATGGTTGAATTGTGTGGCACTGTCTACAGAGCCCACAGGAGCTCAAGAAAACATTGATGTCCCCGTGCAGAGAAAGGAGGATTGCACTGATGCCCCTTAGGGACTCCTTCAGAGGTCTTGGTGCCTCGTGATTTTTTCTTGTTCCAATGGTAAATCCTTCAAAATGATTGGCAGTTGCCACCCCCCTTCATAGCTAATGTCTCTGGCATTTTAGAAGTGAGGCCCAACTAGACATGTCTAAACAACAAGTCCGAGTGAGAACGCTATTGATTTCTTTTTCCAATGTGAAGATTCACACTGTCACACCCATTTCCTCCTCCGTTGAAGTGTGTTTTGTTGTTGCCCTGGGTTCCTGGCTTCACTGACAGCTTCTTTCTCTCGTGAGACCTTCGGGGAGGCATCCAGAGCTTGGGATGAGGCATCCTTTGGAAGTGGCCTTTTCAGACTGGGCAGATCACATTACTCTATTGTAATCACATCGTACCTGGTAGGTGTGACACTAGGACTCTGGTGATCCGAACAATACCGGCCCTGAGATTCAAGCACTTGCAGGCAATGAGACTGGACTCTGTAGTAGTTTTAGTTAAGAAAGAGAGTAGTTGTCACCTGAGGTATGGCAGAAATCAGAAGGAAATTAACTCAGCCGCAGAACTCATGCAGCCAGTGGCCCAGGGGCCTGCTGTGTTCACTTCCACCTTGGCTTCTCTCTGCCAGGCTATTCTGTGCTATGCCAGAGCTTAACCAGAGACCATGAGCCATCAAAGGTTTCTTCAGAGGTGCACACACACCCACACCCTGTCAAGGTCTTCACGTTGATCTTTCACACACAAACACCTGGGGGTGGGAACTGGCCATCCTTGGGGGCACTGGTCATCCTTGGGGGCACTGGTCGTCCTTGGGGGTGGGGTGCTGGTCATCCTTGTGGGTGGGCGCTGACCATCCTTGGGGGCGCTGGTCATCCTTGGGGGCGCTGGTCATCCTTGGGGGCGCTGGTCATCCTTGGGGGTGCTGGCCATCCTTGGGGGCGCTGGTCATCCTTGGGGGCGCTGGTCATCCTTGGGGGTGCTGGTCATCCTTGGGGGTGGGGTGCTGGTTGTCCTTGGGGATGGGGCACTGGCCATCCTTGGGGATGGGGTGCTGGCCATCCTTGGGGGCTGTCTTTCTTGTTTTCTGCTTACTTCAAATGATGTGCATTGTATTTTCACAGCACTGCTTTTCATGGAAACCAGGGGCTTCTTTCTTTCCTTTGCTATCTCCCCTTTCTCTCCCTGCCCTGCAGTGAGCTCCTCCTTAGGACTCTTATCATGATAATTTTTGAAATAACATCCACCTTCTCTAGCTGCCTTTTATCTGAGAATTCCTATGGTGTTCCTCCAGCAGAGCCAGCTGTTCAGCAGCCTGCTTCTAGCTCAGCATCCCTCTGCTTTGGGTCAGAGAGGGAAATAGTAGAAGCAAAACTGCATCCCTCTTCAGTGTTTTGAAAGAAAAGCATGGAAAGGAGGGGATGGTTGTATAACATTCCTTCTTATGTACAGTTTTGGGGAAAAAATAAGATGTTTAGCCCTTTGGCTTAGCAGTCAGAAAGTTGTGTATAAAGAAACACTGTCCATACACCAGAAAAAGTGGAAGATGGACAGTGAATGTCACCGATGCTTGGGTCTAGATAAGACTTGCCCAGGGAAAGTGGTTGAAGATGTGAATTTGATGTTATACCAGATCCCACTATATATATTTATGAACAAGATGGACATTGCCTATTGGGTTAACATTGCAGTGTGTGCTTTCATTATAACTGTGCTTCTGGAGGCCACCTATGAGTTCTAGCATTCAATCAGTGAGAGGACATACTAACTGACCTCTTTAACACTTAGCCCTGGTGACCTCTCTCCGTCTCTCCCTCTCCCTTCTAGTCCATCTCTTTCCTTGGAATCTCTCTGGCCTCTGCTTCCTTTCGTCCATCTCCTTCCCTTTCATCTTCACCCTCATTCTCTCTTCTCTTATTTATTAGTGTAGTGAATGATTCTGCAAAGCCATCTACATAGACTTTAGGAATGACACATGCCCCTAAAAACTTTAAAATAGTTACACTCTGATTAGTCTCCCGAGTTGTAGCCTAGTCTCCCTCTCCTCCCTCCCTCCCTCCTTCTCACTCACCCCTCCTTCTCTCCCTCCCTCTCTCTGTATGTATCCATGCATGTGATTTCACATACACATGCACATGTGTCTATTTGTATGAGCATTAGAAGCCAAATACACACACACACACACACACACACACACACACACACACACACACACACACTTAGGAAATATCCCTCAAAAACCACTCACCTTGATTTTGAGACAAGGTCTCCCATTGACCCAGAGTTCACCCTGTAGGTTGTGCTGGCTGGCAGTGAACCCCAGGGATCTACCTGCCATAATGCCTGGCTTTCTTACATGGGTTTTGGGGAGCACAGTAAGCACTTTGCTGCCTGAGAAATCTCCCAGCTCTCCCACCACTCTTTCTAAGCATTTACCTGCACGTTCCATACAGACACCCCCCCATGATTATGCTGTTTTTGAATTAACCCTGGCTCCACAGTCCACTTGAGAATCCCAAGTAGAACCCTGGAAGTCGTTACATGATTCCTTTCCCTCATCTCTTAGAGCTGTCTCTTTCTCCTTATTTTCCTCGCTCTCTGCCTGTGTCACTTATTGCATGAATTATTGCAATTGCCTCATTCCCAAGTCTGATCTCTCCTACTCTAACGTAGCCTTCACAGAGTCAGATGGATCTTTCCCAAACACAAAATTATTCATGTCAGTTCCCTAAGACTCTGTGATAGCACTCCAGTGGCATCGAGATGAAAACATGAAGTCGCACGAAGGAGCATCGATCTTCTTCTGCATCTAGACTCCTGCTGGTCTCTCCATTCTCATTTTCTATCAGTTCTCCACCTGGACTCAAGAGTTCTAACTATCAGAAACCATTTCTTCTACTCTACTGGACTCTTATCTCCCTCTATAGATGTGTGGCATGTGGCTTCCACTTCATGTAGCTGGGTTGTCTTTCTTCTTTCCCCCTCCGACTTGTTCTGCTTGGCTAACTCGTAATGACTCATCAAGGGTAGGTGCAAATGTTGCCACCTCTGGTAAATTTGACCTCTCCAAACGCCCCATTGGGAACCAATTATGTGTGTTCTCAAACTAACCAACACATACTGCACCTGAACATGTATCATACAGTCAGCCCTCTACACCTCCAGGTTCCATGCCCAGTGGTCCAACCAAACAGATCAGAACCATCTGGAAAAGGAAGTTGGCAGTGAACTAAGCATATACAAGCTTTTTTCTTTTCTGTCTTCCTTCAATAGTACAGTATGCAACTATTTGCATAGCATTAACTTTGTATTAGATATTGTAAGTAAGCTAAAGATTATTTAAGAATGCAGGAGGAGACTGGAGAGAGAGCTCAGTGGTTAAAAGCACTAGTTGCTCTTGCAGAGGCCCCAGGGTTGATTGCTAATACTTACACGACAGCTCACAACCATCTGTAACTCCAATTTCAGGGGATCTAAACCCTCCTTCTGGTCTCTGTGCTAATCAGACATCACAGATAAACACGCAAGCAAAACCCCCCAGATGCATAAAATAAGAATAAATAATTCTTTACAAAAGAATACAGTAATAACATTCCATGCATGTATGATTTGTTTTTCTATAAAGGAATTATAAATCTGTCCATGTTTGGATCCAAGGAAGCCTCACAAAGATCAAGGGATTACTGTGTCACATTGCTCTCTGTTTCTCTTCTCTAGCCTGAATTCCAGAACAGCAGAAGAGTGAGTGTTCAGTCTTTAGACGCCTCATGTGAGGCACAGTCAGAAGCATGGCAAATGCTCAAAACCATTGAGTGCACACATACAGAACTGGACTATTTCACTAATCCCCACAAAATCGTCTCAATGTAGCATGTCCCCACTTTGCAGATGGGAACACTAAGATATGGAAAGCTAAATAGCTGGCTTAACATCACAAAATACCAAGCCATTGGAGTCTGTCCAAGCTTTGTGCAGACTTCTCATAGACCTGTCTACTGACACTCCATAACAACTGATGCTGCATGGTCCCAGCTTTGTTATAAGACTGATAAGGAAGAACTCCAGTCAAGAAGAACTTAGGGCAGGAGTTGAATTAAACAGTGAAATCAACTACAGACCTGAAGCTCAATAATGGACCGACATTGTGCTGTACTCTGTGTTGGTCCCTACGTTTCAACCAATGTAAAAACTATTACCAGCCAACCCACTGGCTAGCATTCACTGAGCTACTGTTGATGGCTTATTGGAGAACATTTTTCAAGCAATTTTTTGGATGAAGCTTTCACTCTTTCTGGCCCCTCTTGCCCATTGCCTTTTAATTTATGTCTCTTTCTGCAAAGTACTTAGGTGTCCCATGTTTTTTTCTCTGCTGAGTTGAAAGAAGGATGCTACACACTTGCCTCTTCACATAGGTCGGTGACTGATGGTTGATCACATGGCCTGTTTTGACAGGACTACACTACTGATTCTTCCTGACTCCTTCATGGCTCCCTTTTGCACGCTGCTGGGTCTGCCTCATTCCTTCCCTTTGCATGAAGAAAATATCTCAACCCTCTCCTAGCACATGGCCGCATTACCTGGCACACTTCCAGTACCTCAGGCTAGGAAATCTAGGCTAGTTCAAGCGTTGATTTTGAAGTAAAAGCATGTTCTTGCTGACTCTCACATTCTCTTTCTTTTAGCCCTGGTGGAGGGGGTCAAATTGAACAGCATTCTCATTTAGGGGGAAAACTCTATACATGGTTCTTCAAGGAATTACACAACGGGAGGCCTTCTTAGCTCTTTAGGTTAAACAATACTGTCTTAACAGCTTTTATCAAAGGCTTACATGTATTTTTACTCTCTTAGAAACTACTCTGCATGTACTATTTACCAAGTACTCTGGCGCTACTGCTTAGTAATAACACCAAAAGAAGACAAAGGTTTCTGCTACGTGAAGTACTACCCAATGTCTAGCAGGAATCAAGACTTGCTGGAACTGAGAAAATCCTGCAGCATCATTGCTAGAGATAAGTGCTAAAGACAGAAGGTAAAATGAGAAAAGGGATGTAGAATTGCAGAGAGGGTGTTAACATTGCAGATAAGGTAAGCAGAGGGAAACCTCATTGACATGGATTAGGAATTACTGGATGGAATGACGCCCTCCTTTGCATATTGTATTAATCACTTGTCTCACTGCTGTAACAAAATACTCAAGAAAAGCAACTTCAGGAAGGAAGGGTTGCTTTTAACTTACAGGTGAGGTTCAGTCATGGCGAGGACGGTATGGAGCAGGAGTGTGAGGTGACGGGTCACATTGCATCTGCAGTCAGGAGCAGAGGGGAGAGAAATGGTGATGCTGAGATCACTTTTCCCGTTTCTTTAGTCCTGGGTCCAGTGTGGGTAGCTTTCCCAACTCACTTAGACCTTTCCAGAAATACTCTCACAGATATAACCCACAAAGTGTGTGATCCTAAATCTAGTCAAGTTGGTAATACAGATTAACCATCATACCTGTTGCCAATTATGGGAGGGGAAAGACTGACTCGTTTTCTACATGTGGCTCTTAGGATTTGACTGCAAAGACAACATACATAGGATGCTCATCTCTCTTCTTCATAAAAAACTGTCCTGTTTTATTGAGACAGGGTCCCTCCTCTGGGGTTGGGGGAGACTACGACCTTATTACCATAGGAGGGTGGACATTATGCTAATAAGTGGAGGAAGAGACATATGGAAGGCAAGACAGAGCTGTAGGAAAAGGGAGGTGACACATGCAGCCAAGGATGACAAGACAGAGTATTGTGAAGATTAAGGCACTTCAACTTCAACTAGGGTGTTTTGTTTTGTTTTTTTTTTTTTTTGTTTTATTTTGTTTTGTTTTTTGTTTTGTTTTTTTACCTTTTATTTTTCATATATTCCACCTGTTTTTATTATACTAATTTCTTCCTTTTAAGAAATTGTTACCATAAATGCCCTTCCCTGATAGTGAGATCATCAACTAAATTACCCACCATCATGGAGCCCTCATCTAGTACCTGTTGGAAACAGAAGCAAACACCCATAACTAAACACTGATTCGAACTAGAATCCAGATTCAGAGAGAGAGGACAAGACCAGGTTGCAGAAACTCACAAAGACAGCTGACCCGAACAAGGAGGAGCTAATGCCCTCCCCCCAGACTGATAGCTGGGAATCCAGCATGGGACTGTCTCAGAACCCCTGAATATGGGTCTCAGCTATAAGGATTGAGCAGTCTAAGGTACCTCAGACAATGGAACCAGGATGTATTTCTGATGCACAAAAGGACATTGGGGACACATTCCCCATGGAGGGATACTCCCTTAACCTAGAGACAGGAGAGAAGTCCTAGTCCCTACTTCAAATGACTTGACAGATTTACATGACCCAACCTGGATAGCATAGCCCTACAAGTGGAGGTGAGGGGATGAGAGGGGAGGGTGGCCAGGGTGCATGTCACAGGGAAAAGAGGGTAAGAGGGAGGAAGGGAGAGAAAGAGAGGGAGGAAGAGAGGGAGGGAGAAAGGGAGGGAGGGAGGGAGGGACAGAGGGAGAGGAAACTGGGATCGACATGTAAAATTTTTAAATTATATTATTAATAAAAATATTTAATAATACAAAAACACCAAGCTTAGGAACTCATAAATCTCTTAATACATTTTTTTTTCTCATAAAAAAAGAAATTGTTAAGTTTGTGTTTTGAGATGGGGCGTTGTGGAGCTCAGGGAACCCAATCACTATATAGCCAAAGCTGACTTTGAACTCTTAACTCCAACTCCCCCGTCTTCTACACACTGGGACTGCAGGTGTGTACCACCATACCAGGCTTAAGAAAGCTGCTTTATGAGTATCAACTGCATGTGATTTATATGCTATAGGTTTTACAAGCATTATTCTGCTTATTATTAATGACCACTGAAGAGGCAATAACAGCATCACCTAAATTATATGAGCTAACTGAACCTTACATGGCAGGTAAAGTACCACAAATCACACGTTACAGTTAGTGGGAAAGCCCACATTCAAATCAGTATGTAATTAACATCAGTGTTTCTGTCTATTGTGCCATTTTCTATAGGTTATTCTTATTCCTCTCTTTCCCCTCTCTCCCTTGTAATATTATCACCCAGGGCATATGTTGCAATTAATATTGTCATAAATTAAAGAAGGTACTGAACTCTCAAGATGTTTGAATAAAGCTCTGAAGGCTCTGTGCCCCTAAGTTATTTAATTTCACATGTAATGTAGTTTTCTTTAACTAGATCACAAAAGCCTCCAGGGCAGGGATTTTCTGTCCATATTCTGATATCCTCATTCTGCATTAACTAGGAATACTTTTTTTTCCATTGGAAGGTGAATATGATCAAATCTAGAAATGTTCAGTGGCCTCATACTCTGCAACTGGGCCCTGTTTGTTGTCACTGGGACATAATTGCAATAGCTAAGATCTTTCATCTAAAGACAGACTGCTTCCCTTAAGAGTCTAAAAATTCTTATAGAAAATGGCAGCCTGTTCCTTAGGCCTTTCACACCTGGTGATGGGTCTTCCAGGTGACTCGCTGTCACCTGCTGTGTTAAAACTAGTGCTGGTTGTGACCTTCACTGCTGTCTGCTCCAGAGGCCAATTCCAAATGTCTGCAAGATTATTTGGTTACCCCTGGGTTGTAGACTCCAAGGGGTGGAAGTTCATTGAACTCACTCAGTTTCTACACAATACTCAGCCCTGGGCCTCAAACCCTAAGCTCTTTCTGAAACAGAAATTCAGAGTTGGACCGTTGTGCTGCACCAGCCCAAGCTGGGCCTTATAATACCCCCTATGTGCACCCATGTAATTTGGCATGTCAAAATTTTGATACACCTAGTTTATTACTGTTTCAGTGCTTTAACAGCGGCCCATATAAAATACAGTTCAACTTGTCCAACAACAGACAGGCTCAGCCAAGCTTAACCAATGAAATATCAGCCTTTATAATCCACATCAAACAAACAGTCCCTTGGATATCTGAACCAATGTTCCCCGACTTGTCAAGCTCAAAGTCAGTCCTATGCCATCATTCTTTCATCTGACCCAAACTAATAGTATTGAAGAAAAGCTGTGGGATTCATTGTAACCAGGCATTAACCCAAAATCATGGAATCTTGTCCACAAGCTCCAGGCTTCTGTCTCCGGGGTATTCCTGGATAGAGGTTCATTGCTGCAATCCCCAGAGCTCTTTCTCTGGTGAGGTGATTCTCTTTGGAGGACATTTGTCTAATACTGTTTGAATGGAAAAGAAACATCCTCTACAGGCACATGTATTTGAACACTTGCTCTCCAGCTGGTGGCAATACTTAGGGAAGGTTGTAAACCCTTCAGACAAGGAGCTTAGCTGAGAGACAGGGGCATGGGAGGTTATATGATGTCTGACTTCTGGCCCAAACTCCAGAGAGGTGAGGGAACAGTTTCTGCCAGGGTCAAACAGTCCCTGCTGCCATGCTTTCCCTGCCATGATTGACGGCATCTCCTACAGTGATAGACTGTAGCCCCTGAAGTGATGGACCATGTCCCCTACAGTGATAGACTGTAGCCCCTGAAGTGATGGACCATGTCCCCTACAGTGATGGACTGTAGCCCCTATAGTGATGGCCTGCATCTTCTAAACTTAGATGAACTGCATCCTCTAAACTGTGAATCCAAACAACTCTTTCCTCGCTTAAGTTACTTTTTTCAGGTATTTTATTACAGAAAAAAGCAACTTAACTAATTCAAGGACATTTATCCAATTCCCCCTTCCAGTGGGTATGAGCCTTCTCTATTCTCCTCTATTTTCTCTCTCCTCTTTTGCTTCCTTTTGGGAAAAGAAGAAGGACAAAGCAAAAAGAACAGACTACCACCGTCTTTAACTTGTAACTTTAAGATCACAAACATAACAGGTTCTTTATTGTCCAGGGCAATTCCATAGCCCATGTTGGTAAATAGTGAGAAAGGAACTCTGGAAGGCAAGTGCGTATTGCAGAACATTTGGCCTTCTGAGATTTAGGGATACTTAAGTATAAATATGGGCTCTACTGTTTGCTGCTTGTGATCTAGAATACAGTTAACCAACTTCTCTAAAAACTTGCCTTACTCTTCTACAAAACAATTCTCAATTTCTGCACAGCAAATTCCCACAAGCCCAGTGGAAGTAAGAGAACACAATGTGTCATTTTTCAAGAATCTGGATCTGGGAGACCAAACATGTCTTTAGCTGCATCATGGACTTGGGGTCTTATGATGCTACAACCTGATTGTCAGCTATGCGGCATCCTCATCTGAAGACTTGAGTGAGGATTTCCTTCCTTCCTTACACACACACACACACACACACACACACACACACACACACACACACACTTGATTGTTGTGGTTACTTGATGGTGTTCCTACTGAATGTTAGATGGAGACCCTCAGCTTTCAGAAGCCATGCACAGACCCTGGTCATGTGGTCTTCTCCATGGCTAACAGCTTGTGCTTTGCTCCTTCAAGGTGAGTGGGGGACTGGTTCCCTCAGTCTATTACAGAAGTTTATATGACATGATAATACTGGAGCATCATACAACCTTTGCCATTAAAATGTAACCTAGTGAAGAGAGTGGCATCTTATGGCATCTGTAGCCTTCTATTGGTTAGAGGAGGTCCAGGGGAGGGGACTGCACAGGCGGTAACTCAGTGAGCCACTTTAGAGATTAACTACTATGGTAGCACCCACCACTTTGAGTGACTGTGTAAATTTAATGAGCCAGTCTATGCAAACCACATAAATAGAGCTTTGGGTTTTTTTACCCCCATATACATATAAGAATCTTAAAGAAGAGGATCAAAGACAAACAAGTTGTGATGAGGGGTGGGTAATGCAGGAAGATGAACTAGGAAGAACCAGGCATTTATGCTCCAAGTCCATCATCTCAAATACTATGTGCATTTCTCTGGGTTTGTCTTTTGTGGCTTGAAGATGGTTCACCTAGTTTTTGCCCCTTGTGACTTTATTTTAATTTATTTTAAAATTTATTTTATTTTTTTTAAATATGCATATGTGCATATGCACCCAAGTATAGGAAATGTTTTCTGAAACTTTTGAAGATATTTTTTAAATGTGTCTGAGTATTTTGATTGTGTGTATGCATATGTGCCATGTGTGTGCCTGGTGCCTGCAGAGGAAGAAGATGGTTTTGGATCCTCTGAAATTGGAGTTATAAACTGTTCTGAGCCACTGTGTGGCTGCTGGGGATCGAACTTGTGTCCTCTGAAAGAGCATTGAGTGCTCTTAACTGCTGAGCTATCTCTCCAGCCCCATGAATGCTGTCCAGTTCTTGTTTATTGTCACATGCAGCCCATTCATTTCCTTTTATCGGTATCCCTTTCTGGTGTCTTTTTAAACCTTTCAATGTCCTGCATTGAGTGATTAACTAGAAGAATGCATCTTTTTGAAGTAAAGAGATATTGTTGAGTTTCTTCTAATTGTTCTTTCAATATATCCTTCTTGTATCTCCTTTTAACCCATCCCCATAATCTACATTGAATCACCAGAATTTCCTCCTATTTTCTCTGTTTGATAAGCATTTATTTACTTAGGAGCCACACTGCAGGAAAATCCTAGGAAACCAGTGAACTGGAGGGACAGACATTAGGGAAGTTGAGGGAGGAGCTCTTGATGTCTTTTCCCTGCATGGAGGATGATGAATCCAGTAGCAATGACATGAGAAATTGAAGTCGAGAGAGGGCAGAGGAGTGGAAAGGAGAATGAAGTCGTTTCTATAAAGTGATAAGTACTAAGTGTCTGACCTTCTAGAAATATGAATCTTTACCAAGCCCAGAGCCAAGTATCTTTTAGAAAACGGTCTTTGTGCACTTCCTAAAAAAGATCATTTACATATTCCTGATGTAAGAAGATTTGGAGTGTGTTTTGCTCCTCAGAGGCTAAGCTGACGGTTATCCATCATTGGGAGGGCCATCTCCGTTTTAGTTTAGTGTTGCTTGGGAGACCGTGCTTTCTGTTGTAACCCAGAGTGAGCCTTAAGTGAAGTGGCTACAGGATCACAACCCGTGAAAGGAATTCAGAGCTCTGTGTCCAAACACGCGGCTCCAAGCTGCCACTTCGACATAAGCAAGTTGCCTGACTCTAGACCAGTGATTCCCAATGACTCTTTCAAAGGGGTGGAGTATCAGGCATCCTGCATATCAGATATTTACATGACAATTCACAACAGTAGCAAAACTGCAGTTATGATGTGGCCACGAAAATATTGTAGTTAGTTGGTGGTCACCACAACATGAGGAACTGTCTTAAAGGAGAGGAGCAATAGGAGGGTTGAGAACCCCTGAATTAGGCAGCCCCAAAGCAGCTTGTTCTTCCTGTTGGTTGCTTTTCCAAGTGAGAAATGTGAGTAAAACATTAGCTGCTTATAAGAACATGAGAAAATGAGAGCCATCACATGACCTAGCATACAAAAAGCCTTCAGATATTCAAGAATACATAGAAAAGGACTACACAGATAAAGAAATAACATTTTTGAGAGAGGGTCATACTCATGACCCAGGACTGATAAAATAGATCAGATTAGCCTGAAACTTACAATGATCCTCCTGCCTTAGCCTCCTGAGTTCTGGGTATGAACCACATTGCCTGGCTCTTGGCTAATAATGCTAAATGGTTTACAAATCTAAGCAAACATTTACCTAAGGGTGCTCAATATTGTAGTAAAATGTGTAATTGCCATGGGGAAGCAAGCAGTTAAAGAATTTATATAGCAATTTGCAACTGGAAATTCTTTCTCCCTTACTTAAGGGAAAAGTCACAATGTCTTGAATCTGGGAGATGCATTAGTGGTCATCAGACATAAGTCTGTCATTTACTGATGAGGATCAAGTCTTGGCTGAGAAAGAACTGGTGACTCATCCAAGGTCACACACTAAATGACAGAGATGGAGCAAGGTGGCAGGCAAGGCCTTGTCCTCCTTGAACAGGAGAAAGTGTCAGCAGAGCTACTTCTCAGAAAACATTGGTGACAATAGGTACCAGCTTTTACCAGCTTTTATAGTTAAAATAATGAGTTCAGTTTTTTCTTTTTTTTAAGAAATAGAATTATGGCTGGAACAATGACTTTGATTGCTTAATTTCTTATGTGGAGAGGCAGCTCTGAATTGCCAAAAATGTCACAATTTCTATGGGAATAATCCCGGATTCTAGAGAGAGCCTTTATATTTTCTAGAGTGAACCTCATTAAAGCATTTGTCCACATATTCTTTTTGACAAGTAAACACATGAAAATAGCATTGCAGTCCTGCATCCACTTCTAGTTAAGACTGTCATCCATGACTTGGATGCTGCAACAATATGCTCATTAAGTTCAAAGATGACACCGAGTTAAAAGTGGAGGCTAACTCCTTGAGGGATGAGATTAGAGTTGGGAATGGCCTCAACAAATTGGACAAGTAATCAGGAAGTAACAAGACAAAGTTCGGTCAAAACAAGGACAAAAGGGAAGTTAAGGTCCCAGAGAAGATAAAGAGAAGTCTGAGGCACAGAAATGGTAGGTCAGGCTAAGAACTACCAAAGATTTGTGAGTAATCATGAATCTCAAATTAACACAGTGTAATTATGGACAGTGAGTCAGCATTTGCCGAGGTACAATTTGGTATTAGTATTGGTGGTGGTGGTGGTATCCTGTGATTCCTGGTAAAATGAAACATCTGTGGACTGTTCAACCTAAATGTTTCTCCTTATAATAGAATTGTCTCCACCAAAAAGTACCCTAGTATAAGAACTTATGGTTCTTAGCTGTCAACTTGACACAACTCTAGAGCCACCTGGGAAGAGGGAATCTGGACAGAAAAATTGCCCCCATCCTATTGGCCTGAGCATGTCTGTAGGGAAATATTTTTATTGATGATTGAATTAGGAAGGCCCAACCCACTATGGGTGGTGCCATCCTATGCAGGTTGGCCAGAGCTGGATAAGTTAGCTGAGCCAGTCATGGTGATTCAAATAGTAAGCAGTATTTCTCCTTTGGCTTTTGTTTCAAGCTTCTGTTGACTTGCTGCTTTAGCTTCCCTCAATAATGGATTGTAACTTATAAGTAAAAATAAACTCTTCACTCTCCAAGTTGTTTTTGGTCAACACACTTTATTAGAACAATGGAAACCAAAATATAGCAATAGGTTTGTATTGTTCCTTCATTAAAATAATATCCAAATAAAGGTCCTTCAGTGATATATTTTGACCTGGTGAAGTAAGGAGTCTGGTCTCTACCTATGCTACTGTCTAAGTAGACTCCTTTTCACTCCCACATTTTGTTACTAGAGCACAGGAACCTGGCCACTGCTTGGCTCCAAGCTTCCTCATTCTCAATGGAGAGTGTAGAATGGCCCAGTGTATTTAGTGTTGGTGTTACCACCTTTGAAAACGTAGCTTTGCATTGACATGCAATACCTTACAGCATCTAGTTACTTGCTTTTAAAGGTGGGCTCAGCATAGAGAATCACCAACCACAAGGAGATGCGGGTAGAGAGCCAGGACCCAAAACAGCAGCTCTGGGTAGTAGCAGAGAGAAGATGCTGTCAATAGGCAAGAGGTACAGCAAAGGGAAGGGTTTTTCCTATCACTTACTGGTGTCCTCTTTCTATATAAAGTTCTAAGCTGAATTCCCACTGGTTCTCTTTTTCACTACTCGTGAATTCATTTAGGCAGAATATTGAGGGAAGGGCACACTGATGACTTGTCCAGGAAATCTATAAGTGGAAGAAGCAGCATTTGAACGTAAGTTTGTTGCCTGCAACATCTTTGGTCTTTCAGTTCAAGTTGTTTGCCTCAGTGAGGGATAAACAGGCCTGGAAAAGGAAGGGAGCATTGCAAACAAGAGGGTCGGGAAATAAAAGTGAAGAGAGTAGAAGAAAGAAAAAAATGGGAACAATATTAAGATCAAATGAAGAAGCAGAGGTAACCAAGGCTGCGGTGAAAGGAGAAATAGAAACCCAGCACACAGGGTGTGGTAGGTGATGGAAAGATGATCTGGCTGTTGGATGGGTATCCTGCTGTGGCACACTACTTTCCTAATCTTCCTCCTGGAAGAATTCACAGGAATCAAAAAGAACACCACGGATGTCCTTTGGAAAAGGAGAGAAGAATCTAAGGGAAAGTAACTTGAATAACTATGGCAACTTCAAAGGAAATTGGACATTGGACAGAGAGCAGTGACCCATTGGTGGTTTTCAGGTATAAAATATCTATTAGCACAGTGACTGCCAACAGAGGCAGAATGCATCCTACATCTTGACTTGCAGGCAACAGGAGTGGTCTGTCTCACTGGGCATGCCTGCCTCAATAGTGACACATTTCTTCCAACAAGACCACACCTACTCCAATATAGCCACACCCCCTAGCAGTACCACTTCCTTTGGAGGACATTTTCCTTCAAACCACCACAAATACCATTCTCCTTCTAAATTAATGGAAAGAATATGTTATTTCTCTAGAATGCATACCTTCCCTCCTCAGGGAATAAGAGGCATACTGTAAATGTCACCTTCCATTTCTCTTTGCCTGTGGGGTACAAGGCACAGAGCAGAGATATTCTTCTTCATGGCTTGTCATAATTGAGGAACTTAAGAGAGGTGTTTGGAGTCCCAGTAGAGTGGTACCCAGAAGATTCAGAACCATCCCATTTCTACAGAAGAGTACAGGATAGGGCTGGAGTGGCTAAGCTCACCAGAAATACCCAATTGTTCAGATGATGTGATTTTTCCAGAAGCATCTCCCATCCTCATTTGCTGAACAGGTCTGTTACTGTTAAAGTTGGACACCTGTGTTCTAGAATTTATATTTTAACACAGAGACAATTTGAAATGAAAGTTCAAACAGAAATCATCTGGATTCATACTTGACCAGATACACAATAATTTTGCAAGTTAAGAAGATGTGTGTTGGTGACTGGGGCCCAGTCTAAAACCTAGGAGGCCCAGTATAGATTCTCTCTGTGAAGTCAGAGTCATGACCTGCTGTCAGAGTTGCCTGCTGCAGACTCTGGTCCATGCTCAGAGGTTATTTCTGTCAGTGACTCCTTCTGCCTGTGTGCACATCCATGATACTTGATCATCAGAGGGCCCTGTATTCCCACAGACATAACTTGGCTTTGACCTTACTTCCTGCAGACCTTAAAATAGATCCTCATCATATCCAGGTATTTTGAGGGTCCTCAGAGTATCTCTGAAGATTCACTTCAGTTATTTTGTGAAGCAAAGTGGGAAGGATACTCTCAGAAGGTGTCCTTGTCTGGAAACATCTTTCTTGAATGCTTAAAGACATTGAAGATTCTGGCCAGGGTTGTCAGGCAGACCTAGTTTGTTGCTCTGTTGTGTTTTCATCAACTTTGGCTCAAGTAAAGGAGTGCATAACTTCTACCATCCGAGACGGCAAAAAGATGACAGCAGGTCTTCTCTGAAGAATGGACACCTTCCTTCCAATTCAGCAAGAATTTTGACTTGTTCTTTTAAAATTCCCTGTGCCATGTAGATATGAATACTTATTTCTAGGCCAGTGGCATCATTGTGGTTCAAACTCCTCACAAAGTCCTGTCTGAGTTAGAAAAACAATGTACTGATTTTTAGTAAGTAAACCTGGACTTATACACCAGGCAGGAAGAGATGGAGGAGTGCTTGAAATCATTGAGGAGCTGTCAAAATAGGCTGCTTAATCCATATAGCACCTGTGTATAGAGTTCTACCATCCTAAGCAATGAGGAAAGCTAATGTCTTTCCATGTAGGTGCTCTTTGCTCTTTGGTCACGAAGGCTTGCAATCTGTTGGTTTTAGAGAAGACTTTGTGTTGTGATCATCATCATTCTGAGAAAATGCTGACTAAGCTGTGAACCCTTCCTTGCTGGAAATGTAAGCTGTATGGAAATGGTGACATTTGCATTTGTTGGGTGACAGGCTGTCTCTAAGACCAAAGGGTATTTTTCTTAAGTAAATGCACACAGCTCCATAATTAATTGTCCTTATTTTATGTTTATTAGTTTTTTAATTAGTATACAAAGTAATAGATTGCACTGTGACATGTACATATATATTTTGTTCTTGTTGGCAGCCCTCCCCCTAAAAGCACCTCTGCCTTCAAGTCACTCATATTCCACAAACCTCTTTTGTTTGTACCTCTCCCCATAAGATCTTTTTTTTCTCTTCTAGTTCTCATGACCCATGCTCATACTCCAATATACATATATTAACACATAAAACTAAAGTCAGGATCTACATCTGAAAAAAACCATATTTTTGTGTATGCAAGTGTAGCTGATTTCGCTTAACATCTCCTGTTCCATCCACCTCCTCATAAATGCCAAGACTTTATTTTTATTTAGTGCTGAATAAACCTCTATTGTATGTTCAGGTGCTACATTGTTTTCTATCCATACGTTTGTTGATGGACACTTAGGCTGGGACTGTATCTTTCCTGTTGTGAATTGTGCAGTAATAAATGTGGGTGTTCATGTTTCTCTGTGGTGGAACTTACAGCCTTTGGGTTATATATCTATGAATAGCATAGCTAGGTCATACTTTAATTTTCCAATTATTTTTTCATACTCATATTTTAACCTGCTAGAATATGGGTCAAGTGTTGTGAGTGAAAACATGTGTGTGTGTCGGGGGGGGGCAACAGGCATAATTTTAACAGAGACACACCCTCAGAGTTCAATTTAGTCATCATTTACTCAAATCAAAGTTAGTCCCTCTTCTTGCACACTGCCCTACAACTCTGTTTAGTATCTTTTTCTCCTTTAGGACCCAGGCAATTTCTTATCAGATGAGTGAATTTGCTCATGCAGGACAATATTATATAATATCATATGATTCTATGCTTTGGGTTATGTTCAAATGCCTGTGTTTCTCAAGTCTTTATTTCTAACCTGTGTTTTCCACCTCTCTTCCTCTTATCTGCTTTTGGATATTTCTGCTGAGGTGGAAGGTAAAAATCTCAAACTTGTTTTTTCTCCAAGTTTGACTTTTCCCTGCCAGTCTGTTTTCTGCACTCTATGTCTCAGCTTAGTAAATATTTACTGAGAGCTTTCTATGCAACAAATATTATTCTAAATGCTTTGTAGATAATAACTTTTAATGTTCACAATAAGCATGCGAGTAGATGCTTTTAATTAGCTTTAGTATATGAGAATGATTCTGGGCTACAGAGGAAACTCAACTGGGTTTGCCAGGTCCCTAAGTGGTAGATCCAGATATTAACCTTCAATAGTACAGTGCCACTGTCCACAGTGACTCCAGTATAATTCCTTTTCCACACAGAATCCACCTTGGTAAACAGCAGGCACAGAACTGATCTGAGGTATTTCCCCCTGTCCTCTCTTTTCCTCTCGGCTGCCCTCTTCTCCTCTATACCTAATTTATTGTCAACCGCTACTGTCTTCAGCTTCCAAGAATATGCTGTTCCCCATATTGTCATCATCACAAAGTCCCCATCTATTCTAATTTGCTTTCTGTTGCCTTGATGAATACTACAACCAAAAAGCAATATGGTTTATTTCAGCTTAAACTTCCAGGTAGCAGTCTACTGCTAAGGGAAGTCAGGGTGGGAACTCACTCCATTTTAGAAAACACTAGAACACAAATCATGGGAGAATGCTGTTGACTGGCTCCTTTCCTTTGGGTCATGCTAAGGAGGTTTCCTATAGAGGTCTGATCTTTCTCATATCAATGGTCAATCAATCAAGACAAATTCTTCACAGACATGGCCTTAAGACAGTCTGATAGATAACGTCCCTCCCCCACCCCCGGTTGAGACTCCCTCAGAAGACTCTGGGCTATGTCAACTTGATAGCTGTCAGGCTTTGTGGCACCTCCTAATCTTGCCAGACTCAGTGCCGAACATTGTCCTTTGAGTCCCAGTTGCACTGGCTGAGTTTCTGTTTTTTCCAGTACCCTAATCAAGGTCTTATCACAAGATGGCATTTCTTTCAAAGTCCCCCTGATCTAAATCTCACCACACACCATATTCTTTCCCAGCTTTATCTTGATTAGCTGACTTTTAAACCTTCCTAGTACCCTTGAGGCCACAATAGAGCCACATGCATGACACTGGTCTCATAGATTTTATTACCTCCTGGCATCTTCACCACCTTGGTCTTTATAATTTCACTTATGATGTCTGCATAATTTCAAAGTCACCCAACAAGACACTATCAGAAGTCACTTTCATTGTCAAGTGATGGGGGATCTTAAATTGGCTCCTTAGCTCTTCCCTTCTCTAGAAGGCGGCCTTCTGGACAATGGAAGATGATTTGTCATCACCATCCCCTATACCTACTAAAGAGCCCGTTTCCTGGTAAATTTTTTCTGTTGTTGCAACTGAGTGCTACAAGCTAGGTAATTCACCAAGAAAAAAACTTTATTCAATCCATAGTTCTTAAAGATGGCAATTTTGGGGTTGGGTTGCTGATTCTGGTGGGGTCGTTCTTGTTGGTAAAGACTGCAGAATCCACAGGTGGTAGGTTGTCACATGTTGAAAGGAACTAAGAATTATAGCTTATGTTTCCTGTCCTTTTGTATAAAGCCACAATCCCATTGGATCAGGACCCCATCCTTACGAATTCACTTAACATTAAGTATATGTTGGATTGCATTTCTATCCTACAATTCTTCACAGTGGGGTCTACATTTCAGCATGACTCTTGGTGGGAACATTCAGATCACAGTAGCTGTGTAGCAGACTTGGCTGGCTAGTATCCGAATGACAGGTATAGGAACTCACAAATTCCCCTTGAGTTTCTTTCTCCAACACAAATCACCAGAGATGTAAAACACCTTCCAGCACAATGGGTGGGAATCCAGTAGGCCTTTACCTCCTCACTGCTTCTAGCTGCCTAAATGAAGCACAGTGTCATTTAAAGTGAACAAATGGCCCTGCTCATAGCTGCTCCCCCCGCCCTGCACTGATCCTGTGTCTTTTCACGGCTGCTTCTGCCTGCTCTTTCCAACAGACTCTGCAGATGCTGGGTGTCTGTTGATTGCAATTTGAGGCGTCTCTTTGTTGAAGAGCAGCAGGGGGCATACACATAGTTGCCTACCACACTCCCGTCCTCGGCTCCTCCTGTATCCCCAGCTGACAAATCACTGACTGGGCTTGCCAGCGAGGGAGGATGGCAGGGGAGCTCCTACAGGTGTCCTATCATCTATGTCCCTTTCCTTGTAAACCTGGGAGAAAATCCAGTTGCCTCTCTCCATGTCCGACTGTCTTGCTTTCCCATGTCCTTCCTCTTTACCCATGTATCCCTTAACAGTCCACAATTCTAAACTCCTTCTTAGCATTGATATCCCATAAGACTCTAGGACAAACATTTACGCTGAGTGAACAGTTAGTGTCCTGCCTGACTGGCCCCCTTCTTAGCCCAGATACCTGAGAAAAACAGCCTTTTCCATCGAGGACCAGCACTGAGGTGGTTTCCATGAGTAGACTTGGAGCAGTGACTCACTGTTTGAAAGGAGGGACTTGGAGATAATAGGGGCTTCACCTGGAGATCGTCTTCACAGTCCTGCTAAACTTTCCCACAGCCTTCAGTAACACCCACCCTGCCCACCTCTCCTGGAGGCTCTAAGAGAGGTTAGGGGAGGATTCTGATGAAAACAGAGGGTAACCGGAGGCAATGAGACTAGATGAGTCTGTGTAGACAACGTCACTACCGACATCCCCAGCTTCATCATTTATCCCGGTCTTGTTTTACATGGCTGAAATAGTATAGTCCCATCAAAACGGGGTTCTTTCTTTCTTCTCAGTAGACAGATGGAATCTATCACCAAGCCTCTTACAGTGAGATATGGTCATATGACTGATGCATGTTACCCTGTGTGACTGTGATGGTGGGTGCCAAGTTAGTAGATGTTACAATGACTCAGAAAATCTTTCCCATGCGTGTGCAACCAAGATTTACAATGCTTCCGTGTCTGTCTGGAATGTGGGCACCTCCCAGCGACCTTGGCAGCCCTATGTTAAAGATGGCAGAATCTCCATTGGTGTGAGTCCTCAGAATGGCTGCCAAAGTTGTCTATCCTGCCAACTGCAATACAGCTTCATGAAGTAGATATGGAATTACTGTGTTATAATTACACATTTCACAGATCGTTACAGAAGTTACGCTACCGTATTCTTGGATGTATGTATTTCTTCCTTCTACATTTTATCAAGGACTTCCTGAAAGCAGGGTCCTGGTATCCCCTCTGCATCACCGACAGGGGACTTGGGATCAGTAAGCTGTTGTTACTCAGAGAGTGTGAGTCTGCCTTATATTCTCAGGCGAGGTAACACACTACTGGAAACACGGCCAAATCATATGGGTTTGTTGTTTCACTTTGATCCATCTTGGGTCTGAAAGGTCTCTAATGCAGGTACACAGCTCAGGGCTGACATGGTCAGTGAAGTGTGACACACATATTTTTTATTATCTATAGATGGATTATCCACTGTGACCCAGGTCTTCCGTCATTTCAGCACCTTCCTCCTGTCACCAGCTGTGTCGTGGGTGCTGAGAAGGGGCCCAGAGCCAAGGGGAAAAAAATCAGAAACAGTGGGGGTGGGCTTGGGTGTAGGGCTTGTGTCACTAACTAGGAGTGAGTTATGAATGTATTCTGAAAGTCAAATACAACGGAGATCATCTTGTCTAAAAAGCTGCCATATGCATCTTCTTACTGATTTATTTTCATCCATAATCAACTGTTAACAATAGGCGTGTGTCAGTTAAGATTAGCCAGGGTGCTGACTAAGCCTTGTCCTCAGAGCAAGGGAAACTTTCAAAATGGGATTTTATCTGTTCATATCAGATCTCTTGAATAAAGAAAAAGCATCTTTTTCTTTTTCTTTTCCCAACAGCTTGCAGCAAGCCAGGCAGGGCACGCATGGTAAATATTAAAATGTTCATTAGAGAAACAAATGAGTTTTACCCTGTGGTTCTTGATGATGCAAGAGTGTGTGTTACCAGCTCTCATCCTCAGTTTTGGGCAGTGTCCTCATGAACCTCATGGCCAGCCCGTGTGTGTGTGTGTGTGTGTGTGTGTGTGTGTGTGTGTGTGTGTGTGTATGCGCGTGCGTGTGTGTATGCATATGAGCACACACACACACATACACACACACACACTTTACTCCATGAAGTCAGTTTTAAATAATAATTTAGTGACCAGTTATTCTTAAAAATCAGCATTTGTGAAGCTGGTTGAAGCTCAGATGTGGGTCCCACCCTCATGACTGATAATTGTGCACACCTGGAGCCAAGTCTAGTTGTTTCTATTTCTAGAAAATGCTGCTGCTGCTGGTGGTGGTGATCTATATGGTGATGGTGGTAGTGATCCTGATGGTGATGGTGATGGTGATGGTGTTGGTGATGGTGATGGTGGTAGTGATCCTGATGGTGGTGGTGATGGTGTTGGTGATGGTGATGGTGGTAGGGGAGTTTGGGAGTCACACTTTGAAAGCCACTGGTCCGAACCGGTCAGCCTCACTCCCCATTGATGAAGAAATATGCACACTTGCACGAAGCCATGGCCTTCTAAGGTGAAGGCTCCCACAAGTGGGGGCTCCTTTTCCCTCAAGACAGGTTGAAGCTGCGGATGATTGGGAGCACAGAGGCAATCAGTGGACTCTTGCCTCTCCCTGCCTCTCCCCGCCTCTTCTTCCCTCTCCGTGCTTCTCTCTGCCTCTCCCCTTGCTCTTGCCCTGCAGAGAGGCTGAGTACCCTTTATCCAAAAACCATGTCAATGCATAGATTTGAGGTCAATTTAGATTTTGAATCATAATGTATCCCTCATTTCCCAGTAGTAAAACGAGGATCTTGCTATAGATGAGTGCTCTCTCGCTTCTGGTACCCACAGGATGAGACTGTTGTTTAGATTACATCCTGCTTAGAAATCCCATTACAGCTGTTCTGGGTTAAAGTAGGAAAAATAGGAATTTTAACAGCGAATGAGTGATTCTGATACAAGCCTGACATTCTCTAGA
Organism: Cricetiscus sungorus; assembly: GCA_030556225.1. Classification (NCBI taxonomy): domain Eukaryota; kingdom Metazoa; phylum Chordata; class Mammalia; order Rodentia; family Cricetidae; genus Cricetiscus; species Cricetiscus sungorus. The sequence continues at coordinate 41,509,119 of JANBXA010000735.1, read as the reverse complement.
TTGCTGTCAGAACCAAATCAAACAGTCAGCAGGCGTGCCATGCCCTCCCTCTCCCTTGAACGCCACCTGGTCCATTTTCCCTTTCACCAGCCCCCAGCCCTCCAGCCCCACCAGACTCTGTGCACCCCACACCCCACCCACATGCATATTATTCTATTTACTGTGTGTCACAGCCACTTCATACTCCATTAACTCCCTCTGCTTAATTAGACAGAAGATGAGACCCAAGCAGACTGCAGAATACATGGAGATTAACTGGCAAAAGGATAAACAACTAAGAACCCTTTTAGAAGCCCCCAGAAAAAAAAAAAACGCTAACTGTGGAAGCCGAAGCATTCCTGGAAAGCGACTTACTCACTAACTCACACAGGTTTGGAAAGGTCTGCTGTCACTGGAGATCACCCCCACAGCACTCACTCCACAGGACTGTCCAGCCCTGTTTTGCTGTGATTCCCATGTACTTTCTACTTGTGAGTGATGCAGACAAGAGGATTTCTGTCTCCTTCCTAAGAATCCTTTATCTTGTACAAGCAATGTGATGTTGAAAATTGGGGTATCTGGATGCTTTGCTTTCCCTAGAACACTAGGATTGTGGCTTGAAATACTATGGAAGCATGGCGGTGGCTCTTTCCCAAAGGGGCTTCGGTGTTCACTGGAGTTGCTCAGTAGTTAATTTTTTCACTGCAGTGACAATATACCCGACATGAATTAAGGAAGGAAGGTTTTTATCTGTTTATGGTTGCAAAAATGCCATGGTCCACAGCGATGACTCTGGGCCTGTGTTGGCAGAAAATCATGGCAATGAGAAGCTGGGAAGGAGGAGTTATTGACTTCAGGAATACAGGAAGCACAGAGGGCGTGTCTTAGTTGCTTTTTGCCTCACTTTGATGAGACAGCTGACAGAAGCACCTCTAAGGGTGGAGGGTTCATTTCAGCCCATGCTTTCCTGGCAGAGAAGGCATGGCCGCAGTCTGGATGTGATGAGTGGCTTTTGTCCATGATGGAGGACATTGCAGAGGATGGAAAACGGAGAGTTCAGTCCAGAGCCAAGGCTACTCTGTGCTACTCAAAGTCCATGCACCGGCCCGTGCCCCCTGAAGATTGTACTCACTCCATAGAATGCGTCATCAATTGGGGATCTGTGTTCAAGCACAGTGAGTCTGTGGAGGAACATTTACTTTTCAAACCATAGCAGGGAGGGACAGAAACTCAGCCTCCAAGGACCCACCCCCTGTGATCTAATTCCTCAAGCTAGTTTCCATCTTTTACAATTCCCAGGGTCTCCCAAAATATCACTGCCAGCTTGGGACAACTGGCTGAACACATAAATCTGTGGGAAATATTTCATATTCAAACCACAGCAGTAAGGATAGACCTGAAATTGTATCTGTGTAGCACAACCTAACTTCACCTTACTTTTGTTCTGGAACCTTCTAACATTGAAATAAAAGCACTAGAAACTTCTTTGCCTTCATTTGTGAGCTTCTTCTAAAGCTTTAAATTGATCGAGCCTTTTCAATTCAGTTGTCGTTTTCAATAAATTTTTTTTCAGTTAAATAGCTTTAGTTAAGTTGAGGGACAATTTAGTTTTAAGGTGAGGGGCACTGAGGCAATTTAGTAATTTAATTCCACCATGTGGTCTGGACATGAACCCAAGGCCTGGGGACTGGTGTCTCTCTGTTAATTATTTCTCCACGTCAGACATCTGGAAAGCCGCCTCCTCCGCCTGCTCTGAGTTGGCTAATTAATTAAGCTGTGTTTGTAAACAGGCATTTTCTCCCCTAGCACTTTTTTGATCATCTGTTTCTTTAGCTACAAGCTGGTGACCCTACTTAATGGCAAACTACCTAGCCAATAATTCTACTCTCCTACAGGCTCTGGACAGTTCTCTTGGAGGCTGCCCAGCACTGGGCAAGTCTAGGCATTGGAAGGAGGTCAGCAAGGATTCAATTAAGCCATTTATTAATTATGTAGCTGCAGGCAAATTGCCTTGCATCTCAGAGTATCAGTTTCCCTCATTTCGTCCTGCAAATCCCTGCCATTTAGTCCACTACCTGGAACATTGTTGACAATTTCTATATGCTACGCATGCTTTTCTATGTGCACAGGGGTGGACAACTTCAAGCTACTTCTGCTTACATTGGCCCCACTTCAACACTTTGTTGATAATCTAGCAACTGTTGTCACCTTTACACTTCCCAGAGAGAGAACCAGTCTCTGTAGAGGGAATGAACTATGTCCCGGGGCTAGCCAGGGGTGGAGCTTGGTTGTGTCTTTTATACTCCTGAGTCTTGAGGTTTTCCTTTGAGATGAGGTTTCCTCCTGAGCTTCAGTGGAATGTGAAAGAAGGCAGTAAACACTGGGACTAGGGTAGGATGGGAGTTATAGGAGTGCTGCCTAAAATAGCACCTCGTTAAGGAAATCAGTGCTAATCAGTGATTCTCATGGAGTCCAAACACACCTGTTAGCACCATGTCCCTGATAGGGAGGAGCATGCAGCCCCCTTCCTGGAGCGCCTGCTTTGGCTGAAAGATGAGTGCATTGTCAGCAAGGAATGTCTGTAAGTGTTGCAACTCTGAGTTATTAGCTACTTTTGGTAGGTTTAGCACTTATGCTTCTGCGGTCCAGTATATGGCCAATTCTTTTAACAGCTTTGTGAAGTTAGTAGGAGAGAGATAAGAAAGATGTATGTGTGTACATATAGACGTTACAATCTCCCTTTTGATGATCAGCATCCGAGAGTCCCGGAGGTTAAAGCTGCCACAATCACGGTGCTCATGAGAGGCAGAGGTGGTACTGACTCCAGAGCTTCCTATAGCATGGTTAGCACTGTTTCAACAGACTACAGTTTAAAAAAGATTGACGTCAATGTTGTGTTTACAGTGAAAAGTGCTGAAGAACTTTTTGCTATTTTTGTCTCTTGGTTATCCTCTCTTTCCCCTCTTTTCTTGCATGTGTGTGTGTTACACACATGTGTGCACACATGCACATTTGCATTTGGAAAACAGTGTTGTTGCTTTCCCTCAGGCACAGTTCACATTATTGAGAAGTGGTCTCTCACTGGTCTGTAGCTTACAGTGTTAGCTGAACTGTGTGGCTCATAAGCCCTGGGGATCTACTTGCCTCCCGCTTTGTCTTACTGCTATTCCAAGTGTGTGCCACCATGCCCTGCCTTTTAAAGGTGCGCATGCAACTCACACTCTCATTTTTGCAAGAACAGCATTTTGATGAACAAGCCTTCTCTCCAACCCCTCTCCTCATTTGTTACGAGCAGTTTTCCTGACAGCCTGGTCCCAGAGCAGCATCAGCCCCAAATAACATACAGAGATGCTGTATTAGATATAAAGCTGTTGGCCAGTTACTAGCATTCCCTATTGGCTAGCTCTGTCTTAAGTATTAATCCATTTCTATTAATCTAAGTGTTTCCACATGGTCTTTTCTTACCGGAGAGAGGGTCCAGACCATCTTCTCCAACAAGTCTCTACATGTTGAATCTCCTCCCACCTCTCCCTGAATCTCCTCATCTCCTAGTTTCACCTATCTTGCTTTTCTATTGGCTAACAGGGCTTTATTCATTAACCAATAAGAGAAACATATTTACAGAATGCCATCTCCCATCACTCATTTCTTGGTTCTGCATGGTATGTATAGCCTTTCCCCTAAATGATATATTTTAATCAATATCTGCTACTTGGTCCCTACCCAAAGTTTTGATGGCTTGAAATAACCATTTCCCCATTCTGCTTCCTTTACAAAGGTGATTGGTTTGAGTTGGGATTAGCTACATGGTCCCTGGAACAGTCTCACAGGGCTTCACACATCCATTTAGTCACCTGACAGCTAACCAAATCTGAATAATCAAAATGGCCTCACTGATGCTAACAATGGATGTCAGAAGGCCGCTCCCTCCTGCTGTTTGCTTATTCTCAAAAAAGGGTCACCAAGTGCTCAGCTCTGTTAGCAGCATTCAATGAGGACAAGTCCTATTTGCTCACCATTGCTCAGCAAACGTCCATGAGTCACAGATTTTTGATACCCTTTTAGCCAAGCAAGTCACCAAAGCAAATCCAAAGTTAATGTGACAAAGCTTATATGAAAGTATCAAGAGAAATGCTGTTCCCTAGTTTGTTTAACTGACATTCATTCAGTGCCAACTATGGATTCTTCTCTCCCTGTGTTAGTCTTGCCAACATCCCATAGTCTTCTGAAGAAGACCAGGTGACAGTGATGCTTTTTGGCTGGTTTGAGTATTGAGACACACAAGGGATCCTAAAAGTGCCAAACAAGAGGGTCCCTAGCTTAAGTCCATCCCAGGACTGGGATAAGCAGAGGCTTCTGGGTGGCTGTGGGTACTGTATTGCTGAATCCCAAGAGTGGAGTGAGTGTCATCCAGAGGACTATGGGTAGAGCAGTCCAGCATGAAAGAAGACATTCTAGTCAGTGAAAGCAGAGAGTGCTGCTACCAAATGATATGAGAAGGCCAGGGGTATGGGAAGTAGTAAGTCAAAAAGAAACAAAGGTGGGAGTCGGGTGGGGGCAGACAGGGAAGAGAAAGGAACAAAGGTAGGGAAGAAATGTATACTTTCCCAAGGAGGTTAGAAGGAAGTGAATGACAAGGCATTGGTGGCCCCAGGAGAAGCTTACGGGTGGGCAAAGTCTGCATCTTAGAGGGACCACTTTAGGAACTAAACAGAGGCTGAGGAGATAAAGATAAAGGAGAAGTGGGGAAAGCAGATGTGATGGAGAAAACCAGATAAGAAGCAGAGGGTGAGAGAATGGGTCCGGTGTGGGATCCTTTTCTACCATTCCTGCTTTCCAAAGCTAAGGGAGGCATTTCAGTGCTGGGGGTGATGTTGGAATCCCACTTTAGTCTGGTACTGTCCAGAGTATCTGAGCAGAACTATTTTGTACATAATTAATTAGTACCCCCAACCCTTACATTGGCAAGGGAGGTGGTGCACCATGGATTTTGAACTTCTTCTTTACATTTAACACTTACTTACTAATTTATTCTGCATTTTTATGCATGGGAGAGGGAGATTTGTGCCATCAGGCACATTTATAAGTCAGAGAACATCCTGTGAGAGTCATTTCTCTCCTTCTAGCGTGTGGGTGCTCTTATCCATTGAGCCATCTCAACAGCCCCATGGACTGTTTTGATACTGTTAGTATGGTGTGTAAGCAAACTCTTCCCTGAATGGGCAACGAGACTGGGAGGAAGAATGAGTACCTCCCTATATGTGCAGACAGCTCTTCCGATCTTCTCCTTCCTCAATGCAGTATCTGTGCCTTGCAGGCACCCTTGACAGTTTTGACCTCTTCCATTAGTCCCTTAGTAATTCCACGTGTCTTCATCATGCATGTTTTCACATATACTCATACCCTTCTGCCATGGATTTCCATATAATCCTGCTTGCAGTGAAGGCATCCACTGCCTCACAAAACACATTCATAAGCATCGGAGTTTACATTCAGACACATGACCTGGAAAACTCATTATACTTATGTGATATGTGTTTTCTCCAAACCCCGCCTCCATTACTTTGTTTGACCCTTGCACATGAGTGCCCTGCAATGACACAAACAGCTCTCTGAAGACTCATGTGGAGAGGCGGTCCTGCTCAGGTCTAGGTAGATTTTTTTCTAGCCCTGAAATTTTTGCATGAGGAGCTGATTTTGCTGGTTTGATCAGCTTATTAACTGTGAGCCAATTTACCTCACTTTCCGTTAGTGTCTGGAGACACACTTGAAAGTCCTGCTGGCCTAATGTGGCTGAGATCAATGGACAGGATTCTGCATATTTTTTAAGTAATGTTTTCTTTAAAGACACTGTAAGCATTTGAAATTTGCAGAGTTGTGAAGGAGGGTGTAATGAGATGGACCAGGAAGACATGGGCAGAACAGGTTGGGAGTCAGTAGCATCCTTGGCAATGTAGGAAAATCATCTGTGGCTCTATGAGGTCTCGGGAGATAAAGAGTGGGACTTGACGCCTTCCACACAGCAGCACTGTTTCTCATTGGTGTCATCCTCCTGTTGTTTCAGATACCTAGGGCATCCAGTGCTCTAACAGGTCCCAGGTACATCATAGCTACTACAGAGAACAGGGCAGATGAGCTTGAGGTCACACAGAGAGCATTGTTATTATACACTTTATACTGGTGTTGGAACTCTACGTGCCTAACTGACTATTGAACTGGCCAAGAGGAAAATAAAATATGAAAAGCTTTGGTGTCACACTGCCTAAGGTCGAGCCCTGCTGTTGCCAGCTCTTTAGGCAGGGGTCTGTTCTAGTTTGCTTTTCTGTTGTTATGATAAATGCCATGGCCATAGCAACTCCCAGGTCATAATCCATCACTGTGAGAAATCAGGGCAGGTGCTCCAGGCAGGAATCTGGGACAGAAACCACAGAGAAATGCTGCTTATTGGCTTACTCCTTGCTAGTCTTTTTTACACAGCCTAGGCTTATCTGCCCAAGAAACTGTAACCTTCCCAGTGGGCTAGGTCTCTCTACATCAATCAAGGATTGCAACTCCTCCTCACAGACATGACCACCCAGGCCACCCTGACGCAGGCAAACCTTCAGCGGAGGTTCCTCTTCCCAGATTCCTTTAGATGGTGCTGAGTTGACAAAAAGAGTAGGCAGCACAGGGTCTTACAGGAACCTTCTGAACATGAGGTCTTGGTCCCAGGGAAGGATTTGTGGAAGGAGTATAACGGAGAAAGGGATAGAGAGAGATGCTATACCTTGCAGAGGTTTTAGTCTATGAGTCAAGTGGAAGGAAATGCATATGATCTGCTGAGTGATACTGGCTCCTCTGTAGACTCCAACTAAGCCACTGCCTCAAGGTCCAGGCCAGGTAGAGGATGCATCTTCAACTGCCAATGGGAATAATAGCTGTTAGACAATATCAACAGACCAGAGTGGGGGAGAAAAGACTTCAATTCTGTCATTTGTCTCATTCCCTTCTCTCACTTGTGTTTGCCTTTTGTGGCCACTGGCTTATTCTTCTTTCCATAGGGTAGATGAATAGTTTCTCCATAGTCAGTGCAGTGTGGCTGCTCAGTGCTTCCAGTGTTCGTGTCAAAGTGACACAGAGAACACTCTTCTTATTGCTAAAGCCCCAAATTCAAGAGATCCCATCCACCCAGGCAGATGCCTCACCTCTCAACCACCCCTTTATAATGGGTTCAGAGTATTCCTGGATATGTGATAATGTAAGGGCTGCTGCAGGGTCCTGTGGATTGAATTAATGAAAGAGCAGTCCACAAGGAAAGAAGATCCTGGATAAAAGGAGAAGATGTGGCAGATAGAGAGGGTCACAGGAGAGAGGTGGGTGGGGCTTAATGGCCCGTGAATGGCAGTTAATCACAACACAGAATCTGAAACTTCAGGTCTCATTTCCCTAAAGTTAGCAATGACAGAACCAGGATTCCAGTTAAGCTATTCTGACTTCATACCCTCGGCCCCTAACTCACATGACCATGCAGAATGAAGGGGGATGAAGGAGTGAGTTTGTACAGGTGTGCTTGCACCTGTCTTGTTATACATGTAGACATAAACTTGAGGGAACTCCTTGCCAAGGTGGTACAGAAACAGTTCATAGTGTTCTGACATCACACACCTTTATTCTCCTTTACAGCTGTCACCTGAGGATAAAGGTGAACAGTGTTACGAGCAGTTTCCCAACAGCTGGTCCCAGAGTCTCATCAGTCCCCAAAAATAACACACCAAGACTCTATTAGTTATAAATCTGTTGTCCTGTTACTCGAGTTTCTTATTGACTAGCTCTGTCGTAAATATTAACTCATAATCACTAATATATATATATATATATATATATAGTCTTATTTTACCAAGAACGCCAGACTTGAGTCTTCTCTTCCTGAGATCATATTGTGACCCTATAAATTTATTGCTATATCAGCCACATATGATCTCAACCTTCCTCTCTGTCCTTCTGGTCCTATACATTCAACCAATCTAGTGTTCTGTTTTACCTGAGATAGGGTTCCAATCCCTAAGAATTGGACATTTACCTCTTGCATGGGCCATCTTGGAAGCCAAGACTTTTGAGTTACAATGGTCAGTCACATCAGCTCCTGTGTCAAGGATCCCTTCAATCAACTGGTTATTTATTCTACCCTTAGTTTAGCCCTTCGATCATTTATGGTAGTTTGCCAAAATTTACATTTTTTTGTTTCCTCCATATATGTTTCATTCATCTTCCATAGCTAATCTGTCATCCAGAGCCAGAGCGGTATAATCCCCCCCCCCATGGGCACTGGATTTTCTAATCATCCTGGGGAAGATTGTCCTCCCCAGTGGCTGGGAATGTCCGGACTACCTTTGACATGGGGGCCTCAAGAGACCCCCCCACGGAGTTTCCCAATTCTAAAGTGTTCCTTGCTTGTCTCTGGTTGATCTACATTCACTGGTCCAGTGTCAGCCTTTGCCACATCTACATAATCCAGAAGACTGAAACCTTCTGTTTGACTCATTCCTAGAAGGAGTGTTATTTCTAGGAATGTTTTGCCTACATTTTCTTCTTAGATGTCCTATTCTACCACAATTAAAACATCTGGTATTTTGATGTCTCTTCAAACTTTTGGAGCTCACTTCTCCTACCCAGGCTTCCATGTCACCACAGTTAAGACATATGGAAAGTACTGACAAGGAGGTCCAATGACAAATAATATCAGCAACTGAAGCCTACAGCCTAGTTCCCAAGGCATACTCAACCAGCAGCACCCCAAGGCCCTCCCTCCATGCATCAGTCAACCAGAAGCAGCCTTGGATGGTGCCTGTAAGCCCCATAGTGGTATTTTACAGCAAGGGATGGATGCCCAGAATGTCTCACAAGACAGCTTGGGATCAATGTAGGTGTGACAGAGGGGGCCTTGGATGGGAACACACCAGTGGAGAAGGCAGAACTGAGAGCCGTCCTTCGCTCCACAACTTTCCAGGAGGGGATCTGAAGATTGGGTTTCCAAAGATGGTGAAATGAGACAAGGGAGCCCAAGAGCCCTTGAAACTGTGTTCACTCAGCCTCTTTGAGACTGTTTAGCAAACTATTTATAGAATGCCCAGTAAAGAAAGGGATTAAAGCCTTTTGTAAGGTACCCATTTTCCCCTGGGAAGGGGATAATGAGGCAATAGTACTGAGCCAATGGCATTCTCCAGATTCAAAGCCAAAAGGGTTAGTCACACTTCTGTCCTGTGATTCTGCTTTTATTTGCTCAACTAAGAGTATGAAACATGTCAAAGTAATCGTGTGGAAGCTACCTTGTCATTGTGAAACAGTTGTAACCGTGGGGTGTTAGACTTTGTTTTCCCTTTACCACTTGAAAACAAAAAATATTTTTCTAGGAAGCAGGTGAATTTAGAGGGTTATTATTTTTTTAATAACAATAATTAGGAGAAGGCGGAGGCTGAAGGAAAAAACATCAAATACTTGCAAAAACTAATGAGTGGTGCAGAGAAGTTAAATAACTCACCAAGGGTCACACAGCATGTCAGTGCCTTACCACCCACTACCATTCTACCTGTGTGACCCCACCATGAACTTCAGTTGTCATTTGCCATGATCCTTTTCACACAACCTCCAAGGCTGGTGTGAGAGTGGAAGTCAGTGGGTCTGAAATAAATACTTCTACTTTGTAGAAAAGTCAAGAATGTTCTCAGGGAATTGTGGCCCATTGAAAGACGGATAGGTTTCTAGAGTCAGACTGACCAAAGATAAAAGTCTTGGTCATAGGACTAAGAGGTGGTTCCGCAGTTAGAGCTTGTCATGCCAAGAAGGAAGACCTGAGTTTCAGTTCTCAGAATTCATGGAAAAGCCAGATGGGTGTGGTGTCTGCTTGCCATCCCAGCTTGAGGGATGCAGAACCAAGGGGACCTGCAGCAAGCTGACTGACTAAACAAACCAGCACAGCAAGCTCAGTTATTCAGCAAGAGCCTCAATGTAGAAGGTGGAGAGTGACTCATGATAATACCAAACACTGACCCATGTATATGTGCACCCACGCATGTAAGTGTGCAAACACTAATGCATACAACACCCACATATAAATACACAACTGACACGCCAATGAACAGCAAGTTTTTCAGTCTACATATTGAGCAACTGGCCATGTTACAATGGCTGTCTCTGGGGGAGTTGGTGACAGTGAATTGACATTACTCCAAGAGAGCTGGCTGGCACTGAGCTGGAACTCAGACAGCCACAATTATTCCAGCAGGATCACAGCTCTGGGGCTGGTGTTATCTGTGATGACCTCAATTGCTGCCTGGTGTTCAGGAGTCAACTACTTTTGTTACTGGTACCTGCTCCTACTCCACCTCCATCCTCCAGGATTCCAGAGGAGACAGATTGGAAGGAGTGGTAGACAGCTGGGATCACATGGAGTCTGGTTGCTGGGCCCATAGCAACAGTAGATGTGCACAGCTGGGAGCTGGGGGCTCTCTTGGAGAGGCAACATCAGCGTCTGAGGCCAGAGATGGCAACTGAGGTCTGGGCAGGACTGTCCCCCGTACACCTCCCTTCCGATTGTGAGCCCAGAGCCACCAGGCCCCAGCTTAGTGAATGACAAAGCAATAACAGGCCAAAGGCAGTCATGGATTAAATATAAATATGGAAATTATTTTCAAACACATTTTTCAAAGTCTAGATTCCCAAACCTAGACGTGACTGAATATGCAAATGATGGGGAGAAGGCACATCAAGCTGTGCCAGTGGCCTTGTTAGATGCTCACTGCAACAGATCATGCTACTACTGTGCTTACTACAGTCCCCATGCAACAGGGCTTGCAAAGGCCATAAAAGGCTGAAGAAGACAAGAGTAGGAGAGATGTCGGTGAGACACTGTCCTTTTTGTGCAAGGACACTGGAGTGCGGTCTACTGGAGACTTTGTGGATGGTCTGATATGCTAATCCATGAGTCAGAACTGAGTGACAGTAGACAAGTACAGAGCAGTGTATAAGACGAGAGAAGGAAGCAGTAGAGCCTTCCCATCCTGGAAGCACTGAAATGCCTGCTCTTACACATGAACTTGCATGGCAGAATAAACCTCACATTTTACTGGCTGTCCAGAGGCAGGGGTTGATTCACAAAACTTGCTTTGGAAGATAAAAACAACAATAGCCACCTTTCCTCGTTCTGGAATGAATTATCATAGAAGTGGTAATGCTGGGTATGGGCAGGGAAGGTACTGAGACATCTAGAAACATGGACGGGCAGAGTTTTCATGCTGGCAGAGGGACTTAGCAGAGGGAAGATTGGTTAATAGCAAGCAGCACATCTGCATATCTGATATATACACAGGCTTTAAAAACTATATGTAAAATAGGGAGGTGGACTGAAAGAAAGATAAATGGGTCATCTTGTTGGGTATCGTGGCTCATGCCTGTGACCCTAGTACTGGAAAAGGACCAACAGGGTGACCAGCAGTCTGAGGCCAGCCTGAGTTATAGGAAACCCTGTTTCAAAAAACCACACACACACACACACACACACACAATGGGGGGAGAGAGAGAGAGAGAGAGAGAGAGAGGGAGGGAGGGAGGGAGGGAGGGAGGGAGGGAGGGAGGGAGGGAGGGAGGGAGAGAGCCCCAAGACCCTATTCTAACAAACACAGTTCTAGAGGCAGGCCCTCACCTACAGTCTTAGCACCTCAGAGGAAGATTGCTGGCTCCAGAAACCCCCAAGCCTACATAGTGGGATGTGAGAGAGAGGTGGGGGGAGAGGAGGAGGGAGACAGAAAGAGGTTTTATTTCAAACGGAAGAAAAATGAAACTTTGTAGCACAAACAAAAGTGCAAAGACAAGTTTGAGATGTACAGCAGCATTTCCAGAATGTCGCAGGGATAAAGGCCCTGTTAGAGCACCAGGGCTGTTCCCCAGGAGTTGATCAGGAAGACAAGCAGAGCAGTGGGAATGGGGAAGTGTGTGGCTGGACCGTGAAGAGGCTGATCCGGGTGTCTAACAGGTGCTCCGTGTGAGGCGAGCAGATGAAAAGTCCAGCAGCCAGAGACCATTCCTCAGAGCGGCTGGTGTCCCAGAGTAAGCAAAAGCCGGTGTTGGTGGCTACTGAGTGAAGGACACTTTCAGCCTCTGCTGATAACGGTGTGGATTGCCGCAAACTTCTGTGTTCTAGCAACATCCAGAATATTTAAAAAGAAAAAAAGAAAAAAAATGTATGTTCTTAGCCTGCTTTTTCACTGCTGGAAGTAGATGCTTTAAAAGCACCATGGTGGTGGTGGTGGTGGTGGTGGTGGTGGTGGTGGTGGTGGTAGTGGTGGTGGTGGTGGTGTGTGTATGTGTGAGTGTATAACCCCATCCCGGGGAGTCTGGGATGGGCAGATCCCTGGAGTCTAATCAGGTAGCCCTGAGGCCCAGTGAGAGATGGTATCTCCAAACAGAAAAACAGAAAGTGGAGAGTGAGTGGAAAAATACCTGGCATCAACATCAGGCATCCATACTCTTTCACACACACACACTGACACACTTAATGCATATATATCACTCACATACACACACACACACACACACACAAATATGCATACACGAAGAGCTAGCTCTGAAGTGTATTAAGTTGGAACAGTTTGTATAATGAGGTAGGAAAGGCAAGCAGTAGACAAATGTGTGCATGACTGATAAGGGAAGTGTACACATATACATATATACACGGGCACTCATGTACTCATATATATCATATGATAGACATGTTATATGATATATATATGTGTGTGTATATATAGATACATACATATATATCATATGATAGACATGCCATACTATATATATATATATGCGTGTATATAACTATAACTATGCATACATATATGATAGACATGTCATACGATATATATATGCATGTATATATATACATACATATATATCATATAATAGAAATGTCATACAATTTATATATGTGTGTGTATATATATATACATACATACATATATATCATATGATAGACATATCATACGATATATATGTGTGTGTGTATACATACATATATATCACATGATAAACATGTCATACAATATATACATACATATATATACACACACACACATATATCCCTTATTTGTGCATCTATAGATGTATTTGGATAGTTAATGGCAAGTATCCCTTTGGGTAGACGCAGGCAGTAGATGTCTATGCAAATGTTCATTTGTTGCAGGAGACAAATCCCTGGGTCTGGACACAGGAAAGTACTGAAGAAAGTGAGCCACTGTTGTGGTGTCAAACCTCAAAGCCCTGGAGTTGAAGTGTATTGCTGGTGGGGGCAGAATCGCATCACAGGTCCCTGTGTTTGGATGTCCCCTGTTAGGCCCTCAGGCCTGCCTAGGGGCTGCAAGATTCAACATCCAGAATTCAGCCACCTTGCAGAGGTTCCTCCCATCTCTCAAGCTTGCTCAGAACGATAATCCACAGCTTTATATTTCTCATTTAAAAACTCAGCCACAGTCACAGGCTTAACATAAGTGTTTCATGTGAGATCCAGATGCCATTTCTGTCAGGAAACGAAAATGCTTTGATTTTTGAAAAGTAACCTTTGACCCCTAACGAGGTCTAATGAGCTCTCTTGTGCCAAGATCTCCTTAAAATGTGACTCTCTGGGTCAATGAAAGAGGTGACCTAGAGAAACTCGTGTCCTTTGCTTATCCGTGTTAGGAAAGCCCTGCCAGCAGAGCCGGCCTTGTTGCCTGTCCCTACCCTCAATGACACTGTAGTGCAAGCGGCTATGATGTCTGCGCTTCATGCTGGAAGGTCAGGCTCACATCAGAGAGGAGCAGGCTCCGGTGACGTGGCCTCGTCTGGGTGCTCAGTGGTGTGCATTTCACTGGCAGTGACGGCAGAAACCTGTTGACATGTTGGAAAAAGCAGGCTGTGAAGTCTTAGGTCACCATAGGCTGGGTCCCCTAGAGTTTCTGCCAGGGGAAAGTCAGGAGCCATATGTGCCGTGGGCTAAGGGCTTGGTTGGCTCAGCTGAAGCTGAAGCAGCCAAACCCAGAACGCTAACGGCATGGCTTCTGTGTCTGCTCCTGAGAAAACAAAGCATTTTTGTTTTGTTTTGTCTGGGTTTTTTTTTTTTTTGGGTGGGGGCATTATTTGTTTGTTTGTTTTCTCACTTAAGAAAGTGCTCAGGGCCCTCAGGAGATCTTTTTAACCGTGATTCTAGAAGATAATTGCAATTTTATAGACAGATGTCACTGTTAAGGCAGCTGAAGTAATGTGTTTGCTTAGTGTTTACCGCCAAGAAATTCCAAGTGCTCTATACACATTATCATATGCGTTTTTCAAGATTTCATTTCTCCTGATCATGCATTAACCCTGACTACACTTAGTTTTTTTTTTTTTTTCCCTACCTTGGATTTTCTCTGAAATAGCTCCTGTTAACCTCATTTCATACCACTGTCTGCCTTCCCAGAATTATACACTGAGGCCTTTTCAGACTCCTAGAGAAGCCCTCAAAAATGTTCTCTCAGAGTCAGGCTTCTCTGTCCACATGCTTCCCTTCCCGTTCAACCATTCTGTGTGTAGCATTTTCACCACACGTCTTTCCAGCTGAAGGGACAGCTATTTGAAAGATGCCCCCGTGTTTTCCACTTAGACGCATCCCTTTATTTTTCATTTTAGGTGTTTATCATTCGAAATAGCCCGCCTTGCTCTGTAAAGAATGTGAGGTGGGGTTGAAGGTATAGTTCACTGGTAGAGAAAATCACTCAGATGCTCAAAGCCCTGAATTCTTCCTGGCAAAGAAAGTAACTGATTTAAAATGTCTGTCTGAATGTCTGAGTTGATGTGGAGAGAATTGTCTACAAAGGTCTCTTCTATCGGTCCTCTATTAATGTGTTCCTTGAATAAACAAGGGGAAAAAGAATCATGGTTAAGACAGGGACTTTTGTACCAAGAGCTCAGATTTTGCCCTTGTTTGGGAAAGTGACTGCTAAAAGTGCCTCTCCCTTGACTGTCGTCTGCAGACAGTATTGTGAAAGCCTTCGCCCAGAGTGGGTCATGGGATCATGAAATTATGTGTGAGACACAGAAAGCAAGTCACTTATTTAGCTGGATATGCAAAGCAAGGCCCTGAGAGTTTTAGAAATTTGTCCATGGCCAGTGGAATCCTTAGGGACACGTTTAGAACGTGGGGTAAGAAAGAGGCTGGTCACTGGCAAAGCTTCTGAAAACAACAAAACAAAACTGCCATTAAAGAAGGGAAGAGCTAGCATGAACTCGAGTTCCTTGGTTATTTTGTGCAGATGTGAGCTGGTAACATGGGCAGGGTGAGCAGGGGAAGCCCTGATCCATAGTATTTAACAGTTTCATGGTGTCCACACTCTGTCCAAGATACCTGGCCAATGCCACTGAGCAAGGACCTGGGAAGAGATGAGCACAGATAGGGTGCCCCTTGAGAGTGACCAGACATGGAGGGTAATGACTGTTAGAACTTTAGGAAGAAGAGAATCAAGTCAGTCCAGGGAATGGAGACCTCGCTACCTCAGGAGCTATGATTTGTTTTCAAGTCCAGCTCAAAAACAGTGGATGTCTCTAAGAGGTGTCTCTGTGACATCCCAAAATGATCACTGATACTCCGAATGCCAAAGTAATACCTTCCATGGAGGCAATTGTTAAAGCCTTGCTTGATGTTGACAGTCAAGTTGGTCCCCTCTGGACTGTCCTTTAGAAGATGTGTCTATGTCTTACTCTTCCTCTGTCAAAGAGTTGGGAGATCATCCATGGTAGGAGCTCAACTTTTTTCATTCCTTCTGGTTGGCCTCAACTCCTGATGTTGCACGCAACACTCACTTATCCTGCTTGGTAATTTAGAAGTTAGCAAATCCTTTTACGGACTGAGATATCAATGGGGAGGCTATCTCACTGATTAGCTATGGTGACCAATGAGATTGTTAGAGGAGTTTGGTGATGAATGAGATTATTAGACGAGTTCAGAGCCTAGCACATTTCTGCCCCCAGTAAACATCATGTGGTCCTGCCGTCCACTAGCATGCAACCCAGTGCCTGCCACATACTGGCATGTAATTACTGCTGAATTGAATTGATGTGAAACATAGATGTGATCTTGCTGGTCTGGGAAAGGGCGTGGGAGAGATTTCTGTGAACAACTTATTGTTGAGGAAATAAGAGTGGCATATTTAATAAGAAGCCAGGAGATCATAGAATTACAGGATGAGAACTGAGCTTCCCTTCCTGGGGTGGTATGAATACAGAGGGGATCATGTGTGCCCTCCCTTCACCCCGTGTGTGCTAGACACTACATCTATAAATATATCATCTGTCATGAACAATAGCTCTTATCGACTGCCATTGATTGAAATATCTCCGTTTCAAAACAGTTGCTTTGGGGAAAAATACGAATGCTAGAGTTTCAGAATAAATAACATTGCATGTTATTCCATTTGGTTCAATCTGTCATCCAACTAATTTGCATCTCTCCCAAGAGATTCAGCAATTTGTGTGATATCATCTGTCCTCACGAGGTTATTATTGTCTACAATTTCTTGAACACAGCATCAGTTTTGTTCTCTGAAACATTATATAGGTCATTTCTAAGAGCAGAGTCCCCTGACATGTCACTAAAGACCTCTCTCTTTGTTGGCATCGATTCATTAAACAATCTTTTCTTTTCTTTTCTTTTGGGATATAGATTTTTAAGCTATGTCTCAATCTGTCCAAGTGTGCGGTAACCCATGTTGTAGTTCAGCTCGTTCACAAGAATGTCAGGGGAAACTTTGCCAAAAAGCTCTCTCCACAGCAGCCTCTCCCACAGATACATTAAGTCGATTAGCAAAGAAATTGCTACTGTTTACTTACAGTCTGTCCCTGGCTGACCTATGTTGAACATCCCAAACCAAATGACTTCCTTTCCCGAGTCTCATGATCCATGGCACTGAAGTTAATTAGATAGTTGTAGGCTCACACACAGGACTTGAACATGTAGCTGAGATATGTGGGCCCAATGCTAAGGACAAGGAGAAGTTGTTGAAATTTTTTTAATGGACATTGTATGACAAAGTCACAAGGTGTGTGTGTGTGTGTGTGTACTTATGTTGGTGTGTGCACATGTGTGTGTATGAAGGCTGTCAGTGGACAGTGGGTGCTTTCCTTATTTGCTTTCTACCCTATTTTGGGGAAAGGCTTTTACTGTGTCTGGAGCTCTCAAATTAGGCTAGCCTGGCTGGCCAGCGAACTCTAAGGACCCACCTCTTTCTGCTCACACAGAGTTGAGATTATAAGTGGATGCTGGGGATCTGAACTCCCCAGTTAGTGCTGAAAGCATTTCACTGCTAATCTAATCCCTGGTTCTCCAAGTTATGATTTAAGAAAGCCACCTTGAAGTAGTGTCTATAGCATCCTTTGGGGGGGGGGGGCTGGCAACCATGTGACCTCAGAAGTCCTGCGGGCATCACAGGGCTAGACTTCCCTAGCATAGGCTACTTACAATAAAGACATAAGAATGTAATTGTATTTAAAAGACAAAAGGCCAAAGGGTTTATTGAGGAAAGGTGATAGGACTTATATACAAATACATGAAAATACGTACTCTCAGGCTTTTCAACTGTTCCCACACAATCAAACATACATGAAATACTATTGCTTTGGTCCCTGGAGTAAATAGCTTGCTTGGGAGTGGATGTGATTCAGTGGTCCTCCAGGGTTGTGTTTTTTCTCTCCAAGGCTCTCCGTGTGTCTGGGAAGTCACTTGGAGATAGCCTCTGCAACATGAGGAGAACAGATGTGCAACAAAATCAAGATCAATAGTTTATTAAAGAGCTTGTGACAGCTTGCGATTTTTCAAATTTGTGATGACATGAAAGTGATTTGCACCCAATAGAAGCCATATTTCATTTTATTTTACTTACCTTCTCTATGTGCACAGACGTGTGTGTGTGTGTGTGTGTGTGTGTGTGTGTGTGTGTGTGTGTGTGTGTGTTTAGGGTGGGGTATGAATGCTAGAGATCAACCTTGCCTGTTGTCCCTCAAGGTTTATTATCTTGTACTATGAGACAAAATCTCTCACAGGGACCTGGGACTCACTGATTAGTCTAGGCTGGATGGTCAAAAAGTCACGAAGATTCCTCTTTCATTTTCTTCTCCAAATGGCAAATGCATGACAACACATCTGGCATTTAGGGAAGTGTTGAACAAGCACTTTGCCAATCAGCTGAGTCATCTCCTTAGATCCTGTCTTGGTGTGTGTGTGTGAGAGAGAGAAAGAGAAAGAGAGAGAGAGACAGAGACAGAGACAGAGAGACAGAGAGAGAAAGACAGAGAGACAGAGAGAGAAAGACAGAGAGACAGAGAGAGAGAGACACAGAGAGAAAGACAGAGAGACAGAGACAGACAGGCAGAGAGAGAGAGAGAGAGAGAGAGAGAGAGAGAGAGAGAGGAGAGAGGGTAGCTATAGTCTCAATTTTGGTTTGGTGCTATGTGGTAGGTCAAGAGTGTGTTACATCATTTTCACCTTACATTTTCAAGTTATGATGGACCTAGGTCATAATCCCATCAGAGGTAACAGTGTATCTCTCTACATCACAAAGGAAAGAAAACATTTGTGTTCAGTGCTTAATTCTGAACCTAGAAGCAAAATAGCTTGGGAATAAAAACAAAACAGATAGCAGCAGTGTTAATGCCAGAAAAAAAAATTGTGCAAATCCCAAACAATACAGTCTAGGACACAAAATCAGTACCCATGTTATAAGAACGTAATAAACAAGGTGGTAGCTATACCTCATTTGGCCGTGGGAGTAAAGTGATCAGCTTTGTGGGATGAACTAGAGGAAGGAACTAAGCACACTTAAGTGCAGACAAAAGTGGGGACTAAGATGAGAGATGAGTTGGCATTAGTTTAGAGGTCCATGCCTGTCCACTTGAAAGTGAAGTTAATCCCAGATACACTGCTTCTCACTGGTATCTGGAAGTCCATAAACTAAATAGTTTTATAGGCTGGGTACGTTACCTGGATCACCCTAACTATGCAAAAGAAATTGTAACTGTAAGATACCTTATTTCTGAGGAGGCTCAATTATTTGAAAATTAAAATTAATTCTTTTCCCCCTTTAAACTCATTGGTATCATGACAGCAAGAACCCAACAACAAAACAGTATGAATTCTACATGAAGTCATGGATGAAGGCCTCTGTCACAAGGCAAATGAAACCACACATTTCTCATGACAACTGACAGCAGGTCTGCCATATTTGATTCAGGGAACACACACCTTTCACATTAGGGCCATGAAGGTGGTGTTTCCATCCTGGGTGGCATAGCCTTTGTGGCCCCACAAGGCTGCTCAGAGTCAGCTGTTTCATTCCAGGGTGTCTGCTTAGTCCAGCAAGTGCAACTCTACACTGGCATGTGAAATTGTCACCAGGCCAACGACACACCCTTCTCCAAGCAAGTAGTGTCCGTATTCCTTCAGCACAACATAACCTTGTGAATCAGAGATTCGTAGTTCTCTGAACAATTCCCCAGCGAACTTCCATTACAACTCAGAACACATCCAGCTAGCTCATTTGCTACAGTCACTCATATTTCCTAACATTCTTTGTTGATCTCAGGATTATGTTTCTTATTATAGTTGAGTAAAACAAACAAACAAACCCCATGGCCATGTGACCCAGGAAAATCAAGAATTTCCCAGCTCTTGATATAGGAGCTACGGGGTTCCAGAGGGTGCTCAAACCATTGTAGGTCCTCATTCAATGCAGAGTAAAAGAGGTAAGTGAATAAAAAGGGATCACTTCTCTTGAATGAACAGTCATTTCTTTTGCGGCATCTGTTTTAGACGTATTCCTCCCCACCGTGTACTGTGCTGGTATTGGGTTGCCTTTGTGTAACAGCTTCAGAAATAATTCAGAGGAGACTGGGAGAGGTATGAGACAGTGGCCCCGTGGTGGCTGAGTCCTTTGTCCATCTCTGTGCAGGTGGGGAAATGGAAAGACAAGTCCCTGCAGATGAAATATTACGTGTGGCCGCGAATGTGCCCTGAGGCCGAAGAGCAGGAGGATGACCATCTGAGCATCGTGACCTTGGAGGAGGCACCGTTTGTCATTGTGGAAAGTGTGGACCCCCTCAGTGGAACCTGCATGAGGAATACAGTCCCCTGCCAGAAGCGCATCATCTCTGAGTATGACCCCTTCTGAGATGCGTGGTTATAGCTAGCCTGGGGGGGAGTCACGTGTGTTCTTTGCTGACCTGGAATTCGGCACTCTATGACAATATTCTCAGCTGCCATTAGGCTTTGGCATCAATGGGAGCTTTGATCAGATGTGTGGCTCCATCTAAAACCCTGACCTGAGACAATGACTACTCTCTTATAGTTCCTTTGACCTTGCCCAGCCTCAGTGACTGGAACTTCAAGTCTACCGAGTTTTAAGTTTCATTGAGTATGGAAATATGTTCTCTCTAAGCCAGCATTTGGAGAATTAGACCTATTTTTGGAAACAATCCACTTGATTTATGCTGTCAAAAGATGGGGTTACAATACTCTTGGATGCAGATGGGAAGTAAAGCAGCTTGAAGGGACAACTGCAGGGTTTCTCATAATCTGGTAGGCACTTTGTACCTGAATTCAGGGTTTGATAAAAAACCACGAACTCAATGAAAAATTCATTAAGCTGAACCTGTAGGATATATGATTTTTCCTCATCTATGCTATACATCAAAGAAACATTGAAAACATTGCCAGGATATGTCTCAGGATACTGAGATAATCAAAATTACCACAGTTCTAGGTCTGATCTCTTTCCTTATGAAAGAATAAACTGTACTGTGGGGGTGGAGGTTGAAGTTGGAGTCTTAATGAAAAAGTAATTTTTTCTTCTTGTACAAAGTCTTGCTTTGTTTGTTTGTGCTTTTGTTTTCTTTAACTTGGTAGGAATAAAACAGATGAAGAGCCAGGCTACATCAAAAAATGCTGCAAGGGGTTCTGTATTGATATCCTTAAGAAAATTTCTAAGTCTGTGAAGTTCACCTATGACCTCTACCTGGTGACCAATGGCAAGCATGGAAAGAAAATCAATGGGACCTGGAATGGCATGATTGGTGAGGTCAGTATCAGGAGGCAAGGTCATGACAAAGTCATCTCCATTACGCACTTGTGTTTTGCTTAAATTTTGTTAATTTATCTCGCGAATTTAACAATATGTAAAATAGTAACTAGAGAGATGGAGAAATAGCTCAGCCAGTGATAGGCTCACCTCATAATCATGAGGACCTAAGTTTGATCCCCAGAACTCAAATAAAATTTCAAATACAGTGATGTGCCCTTATACTTCCAGTGTTGAAAAGGATTTCTGTGGCCTGATGGCCACCCAGTCTAGCCAAATTGGTAAGCTCCAGGTCAACAACAGACCACAGAGGAGGTCGGTGGTATTCTAGAGATGGTGCCCAAGTTTCTGATGAGCCTTGAGAAGTTTGCTTGTGATAGCCCTGCCTACTCTAACATTCTAACTGGAGCACTGTACCTTTTTCTCCAGGTGGTCATGAAGAGGGCCTACATGGCAGTGGGGTCACTAACTATTAACGAAGAACGATCAGAAGTGGTTGACTTCTCTGTGCCCTTTATAGAGACTGGCATCAGTGTCATGGTATCACGCAGTAATGGGACTGTGTCACCTTCTGCCTTCTTAGGTAAATCATGTGTTTATTGATGTCAGGAGTGGACTCAAGGACAAGTAGCTGGAATTAGAAACAACTGCAGAACATGGTTTTTCAAGAGTTTAATTCAGACAGGAAATTCATTAGGGGCAGCTGGTTATTCTTAAACACAACAGTTAAGAATACCTAGAAATCAGGGAAGTGTGCTGTCCTACAAGAAAACACTGTAAGAATGGTCATCGTGGTTCCACATGGTTCCCTTTTCATCACTTAGTGTTCTTTTTACTTTGAAATAATTTGTTTCATCCCGGAATTCTATTTTCCTCACCCACAGAATAAAGCATTTCAACCAGTTGACTTCTAAGACTTCCTCCTGCAATAATAATTTCTAAGTCTAGATATCTTCTGTCTTAGTTACAATCCTGTTGGTGTGGAAAGACACCATGACCAAGGTAAATAATATAAAACAAAGTCTTTGATTGAGGTCTTCTTTACAAATTCAGAGTTAGTTCGTTATCATCATGGCAGGGAACAGGCAGGCATGGCACTTGAGCATAGCTGAGAGCTTTACATCCTGAGCCATAGGAAGCAGGTGTTGAAAGAGAAAGGCACTGGGCTTGGGATGGTCTTTAGAAACTTCAAAGCCCACTCTCAGTGACACACCTCCTCCAACGAGGCCACATCTCTTAGTCCTTTTCAGTTTATCAGCTGGGGACAAACCAGGCAGAGGCCTGAGTCTATGGGGACCGTTTTCATTCAAATCAAACCACCTCATCAAAAGACCTATCTATTGTTTAATTATCTGCAAGAATTGAGCTTAGGGCTAACACGCATATAAACACATAAATATTTTATGTATGTTTTTGCGTGAATTTTCTGAGATTTTGCTAGCCAGAGCTCATCTGATCCTCCTTCCTACAATACATCATTTCTCACCTTCTTCCCCAACACCACTCTCTATGTGCTCACTCTCTAGTGTCACTCAAGTGTAAAACACATTAGATATGATTTAAGAGTGGGTGAGATAAGGCAATAACTTCAATTAGATGAGGTCTCTTGTGAGATACATATATATATACATATATATATGTGTGTGTGTGTATATATATATATATATTCTTGGGACTGTGGAGCCAGGGTTTGGAAAATAAAATGTCACATTAAAAACAGAACATTGGGCTAGGAGACAGGAAGTCTTGTCAGGTCATAAACAAGCTATAAGCCTTTAGACTAACCACAATCTCTATAAGGGAAGAACATTTCATTTTTTAAATGAGACTCTTAGAAGAGACAGTGACTGGTCTTTATTTAAATTCTGTCTGTGAGGGACTAATTCAATTAATGTACCACTAAATAGAATTATAGATTCTATAAAACTTTTCTCTAAGTTACTTAAGTGTCTCAGACAATCCATGATGAAGCATTTTTCAGGAGTTCTGTGAAAAAGCTCTGGAATGGCCGTCATCATAGCCTGCATTCTAGTCCACTCCACAACCTGGGGGTCCATTGTGGTAAACAGAGAAAAATGTGCAACATGGTAAGCTGCGTTTCAGGGTACCCTCAATTCATAACCTGGCTGCCACTTTCTGAGCATGGCTGTAGAAATAACATTTCCCTCTCATACTTAATTTACTGTAGAATAAATATATCCACCTAACAACGAAAGGCCCATTGTAAGAGTTATAAATAATGGCACATGGGGAAGTTCTTTATAAACTGCAAAGATCAATAAAGATGTTTGATAAATTTTCTGGCAGAAAGTTGCTATAAGCTAGAAGAGGGGGGAGTGGGAGCAGGAGAAATAACAGATGTGAGGCACTCATTCAGTTCTTGGCCAATCATAGAAAATCATGAAGCCAGGGTAGGATTTTCACCATTTATAGTCCAGGGTGGAGGAGGTTTTCCCTGCACCAGATGAAGCAGACCCAAATGTACCTTACTATAGATTTGAACCCCTGCTGCCACCAAAAGCTTTGCATTTTCCAGTGCCATGTTAAGCTTTGGGGCTTTCTTAAGGGTGTTTGTAAACTGAAGTGGCCAGGCTTTTATAATCCCATTGGAAGTTCAATTTGAAAAGTAGGTTTCAGAGTGGGAAATATATTTTCTAATTTTCAGCCAACTTCTCCCTCTCTTAACTTCATCTTTATTAATGACTTAGAAGAAGGGGAAAACAGCATGTTAATTCACTTATTATGTGTTTACAATTTGTTGTGACAGCTAAGAAGGCTAGAACTATTTGGGGACACAATTGAGGGGCACTGTATCATGGGAGAGAACTGCCATCATTCTTTGGTGTCTAAGGCATTATAGAAATGGCTTATTAGAATATAGTGTTCAGCTTATGGGACTCTCTAAGCCAGAGAAATTTAGCTCATGTGGAATAGATTTAGTAACTATGGTGAAAGTACTAAAGAAAACATGCATTGGACAGTCATTTTCTCTTGTCTAGCCTTAGCCCATCAACCCATTGCTTAGTAATAAAAGTCTGATTTACAAACCATGTTTCCTTGTTATCTGAGAAATGTCCACTGCTGCAGACATTGACAGTCAATTTAGATAGTATTTCTTTTAACTGGTTAATTTATAATTCCATATATTACTAATATCTACTATGACATTCCACAATAGTAGAGTAGGCTGAAAAAAGTAACTGCAGGCTGAACACTAAGGGAAGTAATCTGGAAACAAAAGGGTATGGTTACTCATTGTATGACAGTATTGCCAAACCAATCCGACTCTACAGTAGTACCTACATTTGTCACGAATTTGTCCACAAAACTCGAAAGCAATGGGGAAGGCTTCCTTCATGGTATGGCCGTGTTGATGAGGGCATGAAGCAAGTCAGTTTAGTGTCGTTTACTTGTGCCATATCCACCTCCTCCAATTGCATCACTCATTGGACGATCCAAATGTGATGGCAAGAGTGACAGAAACTGTCCGCAGCAAACCCAGAAAGGCTCACAAACAAGATGGGGTCTTCATGCACTTGAAAAAAAAAATGGTCTTTACACGCCCAGGTGGAAAGGAGGGGGGCTGCTTGAGTTTATCTTACATCTTCCAAATCCTACCCTGGCTCTCTGAGGGCACACAGCACACTTGTGGCTTGCTCCTCTCAAAAGAGATAATTATGGAGATGATGAGCTATTTGTTCTCTGCTTTGATCCTGAGCACTGTTTTTCTTTCCTTCCCAGAGCCATTCAGTGCTGATGTGTGGGTGATGATGTTTGTGATGCTGCTCATTGTCTCTGCTGTGGCTGTCTTTGTCTTTGAATACTTCAGCCCTGTGGGTTACAACAGGTGCCTAGCTGATGGCAGAGGTAAGGCCACATGGATGGACTTCTGCATCTTGACCTCCCACCCCCAATTCACAACTCAAAACCATCACCTCCATTGTTTGTTACCTGCAGTCTCCTTACTTCCTATGAGGCTGGGGCCATTATAATGCCAGTGTAGCAATGTTTAAAAAGAAAGATTGATAATGGAGATGGTTATTATGTGTCTGGTCACGTTTTGTAAACCGTGGGTTATGGGAAGTTTACTGAGAAACATGAGGGAAAAGGCAGACTATACATACATAGTAAAGAGTAAGACAATTTAGACTGCCCAGAGGGAATATAAAAATTGTTGTGTCCACTGGAGCTTCCCATAGTTGAAGGGTTATGACTGATTTACAGGGTCTCTGGCCCAGCCCCCTCCCTCCCTAGGATTAGTGTGCTTGAAATAAGAAGGACACAGAAGTTCTCTCTTGTAGCTACTACAGGATGGGTCTCGTTTCCTAAGCACATGGGCATCAACATGGGGAAACTGGCCCTGCGTGTGAAGCACTTTTGACATTTTTGAAAATTTCATCAAACTTCTGAAGGGTCATGAGAATCTGGTAAAGAGCTCCTGCAGAACTTCATAAAAACCCCAGGATTAAGAAATATCCAGCTTCTTCTAAATCTTTTCTTTTTAGAATTCTAGTTATTCTGGAATGCACCTCCAAGAGGACAAATTCTTAATCTTAGGTACTAATAAGAATTGCATAACAGGCATTTAAAAGAGGAAGGTTCTTGGTCCTAGCCTGATGAGCTTCTAAGCTGGGGATGAGGCTCAGACATTATATGTTTCAAGAGTGGTTATTTACCTTGATCTTATTAGAATAACCGGATTCACCTTGCATCTGTTTAGTAAGAATCTTTAGGGTGTTCACCTTGCAACAGTGCTCAATACACATGACATCCGTGCTTTGTTGGGATTCCCAGTCCAAACTTGAAAGTTACTGCTTCACCAATGGACTTCCAAGCGCTGGTCTACCTTATAGATGGGTGTGTTTTATGAGGTGGAGTTGTGCATGTTTCCACAATATAGTGTGGCCATTGACTTCCCACCTATGCTAAAAAGTTAGCTAGAAGTAGTGACCTATATTCCAAACTGAGAGGGTCTAGTGAATGAACCTTCTAAGAATCCCAAAGTGTAGACTGAGGTCAATACCTTTAAGAGCCAGAGATAGGATAGACTGCCCTCTCACCCTGGAAAAAAAAGAGATTTTCAAACTCCACACAAGATCTCATGATTACTCATGTTACCTTCGGATGCTTCTCTTCACGGAGAGCCCAGCACTGTTGCACTCTAAATATCAGTCTCCTCACAGCGTTGCACAGCATTTGCTTTGTAAACAACTTTCTACTTGCACATCTATTGTATGATGTCAAGAACACATTCACAGATGTCCGTACATAGCTAGATAGATAGTTCAACATGTGCAATCCCTGATGATGTGTTTGCCTGAGCACATGCTGTCAGCATCATACCAAACATTCCAAGGCCTTTGATAATATGTTGGAAAACTCTATTCATTCATTTCTGCAGGGGAAATGTGCACTAAGATTCAGGTAACACGCAAGGTCTTTCCCTCACCAAGCAGGGACAGCAGGCAAGTCACCAATTACTTATGGGCAGAAACTCTAAGATCAGATAGAGCGACATCTGTCAAGAGCAGCTATGTTTCTGTTGTAGATGGACATGGCCATGCCAAGAGTCTGTGGTCTCTTCTCTGGGCTTCCTTGTACAGAAGTGTCAGCTGCATTAGACCAGTTTGGAAGAGTTGTCATGGAATGATTAGGAGAATCAAGGTCATTTTTAAGACATCAGCTTCTAATGGCTAGACACTGAAGCTAAAAGTACATTCAGTCATCTAGCACTGGTGAAACTCAATCTTAAGGGCTATTGCAGAGGTAGAAAGGGGCCTTACACAATTCTTGCTGATGTCTGGGAAGTTAAAATACTTCCTTGGTAGATGCAATGGTAAATTTTAAGAAAAATAGTCAACGTGACCACTTTGGAATAGTTAGCCATTGTTACCCAACTTTCACCCAAAAGATCTTGATGGTCTAAATATATGAAGGCAGGAAGAATTTTAGCTGGAGAAAGCTCTCACCATACCAGAGGGCTGTGGATTTGCTTCTAACAAACCATCTTCTGCCTTCCTTGGGCTCCCAGGAGAGACACATGTTCTTGAATTGCAGAGCTGCCATTAGAGTGGTCTGCTCTTGCCAGGAACTTCTGAGCTTTGGGTGCTTGTAGAATGAAATAGGTCCAATGATCCAGTCTTAATTTTTTTCTCCTGTCTTTTGTATCACGCTAGAGCCAGGAGGCCCATCTTTCACCATTGGCAAAGCAATCTGGTTACTCTGGGGTCTGGTGTTCAACAACTCCGTCCCTGTGCAGAACCCGAAGGGGACCACCTCCAAGATCATGGTGTCAGTGTGGGCCTTCTTTGCTGTCATTTTCCTGGCCAGCTACACTGCCAACTTAGCAGCCTTCATGATCCAAGAGGAGTACGTGGACCAGGTTTCTGGTCTGAGTGACAAGAAGGTAAGGGACCCATTTAAAACTTGCATCTTTCTCTATCCTGTCCTGAGCCATACTCACAGTTCTCAAGAACCTGGTGATTTTCTAAATGTTGAGAACCAACAGCTATTTTTTGTGTTTTCTTCAGTTGGGACATGGGTATAGAAGCTGGATTCCCTACTGAATTAATACTCCTTCATGCTTGCCTTCTGATTTGGAAAAGGCTGTCACAAGGGCGCCCTGGGCTGCAAAATAAGGGGCTTGCTATGCTAGCAGGTTCTCCGAGTACATAGCTGCTCTTATTGGATGCAGTTGGGTGGCCTCTCAGTTCAGGGCTGCCTGTTTTCTGTGTTATTAGAGGGCTGCCCCTGTGTACCCACACTGGGGATACCAGAGCTTTACACCTCATTTTCCTCCCGATGGTGCTTGGCTGTGGGCTCTCCCTTTGTTCTCTCTGCACACTCGCGTGTTCCTAGGGCTGAGCGGGAGGGTTATTCACATTGTGTCTTGAAGAGAAGTGCTAGTTAATGTATGATTGCCCCTGTGTGGTGCAGATGAGTGGGTTGCCCCCATACCAATTGCCGTCCTCCCCACCACCTGGCAGTGGGGAGAGGAAGGGAGCTATCAGCTAGTTTCCATCTTTCCTAGCTGAGAGGCACAAAACCTGCTCTCCATGCATGGGATCATGTAGGTCAGCCTGGAGCATGCCAGTTTCCATGAAAGATTTGTCACCTAGACCTATAACAATCGTGATGGTCTGGGACTAGAAAGGCTATGTTTGCAGCGTGTCTGGGAAAGTTTGAGACCAAAACATTTTTCATTCTTTCACTTACAACAATTTTTTCTGTTCTTTAGATCTGTAACTCTTAGAAAATGTCACTTTCCACTTCCACTTCCAGGATGAAGCCCTGAGATACAGGCAGATGTGTTTTCAGACTGATGGGTAATACTTTATCACATGGGTGAGGGTCCTTGTGAAAAGTTACTGTCTTGACTTAGGAGCCAATTCCTCCATCCACTCCTCTTCATTCACCAAAAATTCTCAGAAGCATATGAGAAAAAGGAACAGTTCCTTGAGGGAATTGGATAGTGTTCTTTTGTGTGCATGTGCATGTCTGTATGTGAGTACTTGTGCACATGTGGGTGTGTGTGAAAGACACACTAATACACGATAATCATTGTTTGTAAGTGACATGTGTTTTAGTTTATCTGATTTGTTTTCCTCTTGCTTTATTTTTCTTTTCATTATTAAATTATTCTGATTTATTTTCTATTTCAACTTAAAAATGTTTTCTCTTCCTTGTATGTCCTTCTCCTTTCTTGAAGCATCATGTATTGCTCTAACTCATAATTTATTATGCATTTATTTATATATGCATATTCACCCATTTGTTACTGATTCACTTTTAGACCTTCCCCTTGCTTATGTTCCTATCAGCAGCATCCATTGCCATTGTCTTGGTTAGGCTTTCTTTTGCTGCAATGAAACATGATCAAAAGCACGTCGGGTAGGAAAGTGTTTATTCAACTTATACTTCTGCATTGCTGTTCAGCATCAAACATCAGAGGAAAGTCAAGCCAGGAACTCAAGCAGGGTGGGATGCTGGAGGCAGGAACTGATGCAGAGCCCATGGACGGGTGCTACTTACTGGCTTGCTCAACCTGCTTCCTTACAGAATCCAGGATCACCAGCCCAGGGATGGTACACATACCATGGACTGGACCCTCCCCCATTGATCATTAATTGAGAAAATGTCTTACAGCTGGATGTCATGGAGGCATTTCCTCAACTGAGTCTCCTTCCTCTCTGATGACTCTAGCTTGTGTCAAGTTGACATACAAAACCAGCCGGTACAGTCATTATGGAACTAAATAGAAAGCTACCAACCTCCATCTCTGCCTTCACTTGTACTTGGCATAGATCAGGTAGGCAACACCTACCAAAACTCATGGACATACCAGCTCTCTTGGGGCTCTGCTGCCATGTATAGATTTGCCAGAGATATGGTACTCCATCAGTTGCCAAATCATAAGAACATGTCACCTTACATTAGTTTGGAAAAGGTATAGTAGATTAAATTTCCAAGCATAAATTGTCCATGTCTAACAAGCTCATGCCACTATGCCTCACCATGGCAACAGAGTGGTGGGCCACAGCCCTTTTTGAAACTGTCAGTAAACATGTGATGATAATCTACCATATTTGTCTTACCTTCTTCAAATGTCTCTGGAAATATCTCCAAATACTGTATTTCTCTAATACCTTCATTTCACCCAGCAACAACTTAAAGTGAATATATTTGAACTAAACATAGTTGACATGGAAGGGGGAATTTTCTTCCCTTATGACCATCCTAGGCTACTTATAGCAAAGAAACGATGTGTCTGCCTACCGTATTATTGTATTCTAAGAAATTAGATCATACCAATTGTTTTGCACATAGTATACACCACTGCTTGCTTTTTTCCCCTAATGTGGCTTCCATGCCCCTTATTAATGATCGCCAGCTCTCTAGTATCTCTGGCCAATGCTTGCATCCTGCGTCATAGGCAACTATAACTCTTTATCATTCTTGACCATGGCTCAGTCCAGCCATCTGCCTAGGAGAGTTTTCTTCCCAGTTCTCACTTACTAAACTACTTACACCTGACTCAGATTGGCGGTCCTTTACATGCAGAACTCTCCTTAGGCTTCTTCTGTGCAGCTATCAGTCTCCCTCTTCCATGACAATTACTCAGGCCTTTATTATAACATGCCTTCCATGTTCTATATCTGAAGATGTGTGCATAATAGTACTTCTCTTTGACTGTGAATCTCACAGCCAGTGCCATTATTTGGTCATTATTAGGACAAAAGAAATAGGTCTCTGTAAGAGAAGAGAGAGAATCTGTGTACTTACGAGTCTCCTGTGCCCACTGTGGACATGACATTACAGGGAGAGGAAGCCACAACACATCAGGAGCCTTTAAAAGCTGCTGAGTTTGGAAATGACTGAAAATGGTTGTCTGATATGTTGCAGAATTTCACAAGTGACAAAATAGTAAATTATAAGCATCCTACCAGAAAGTGTCAACATAATCTACATAATTATAGAAAACATTTAAGTAACTAATGACACATGACTGAATATTAGTGTCAGGAACAGTTGTAAAAATCAGAGGAGTGTGTTTTGAAAGTGTACTTAAAATGTCAAAATTCATATTAGCTTTACTTCAAAACACCTAAAGCAAACAAAATCTTGGGACTTGCATGGAAATACATGTGGGGAAACATATTATTTGGATTTAGAAAAGGGAAAATAATATATGCATTGAAACAATATTATTGAGAGTGAAAATAAGATGATTTGGAAGATTGCTTTTTCTCAAAGAAGTTACATTTCCATCAGGGAAAGTAACATTTACAGTAGAGAAGAGTTCTGAAGTTTCTTTGGATTATCAAGTGATACATCGTCTCTGTCACTCAAATCAAATGGTAAACATCTCAGAGCGACAACGGGAAGATATCTGCAGCCCTGACATTTATAGCTTAAAAAGTAGTCATCAATATTTGCCCAGAAAACAAAAAGTGCACTGAGATTTCATTTATGGTTGGTAAGGACAGTACCTTCTGTGATGCTCCTGCTGTTTACCTTCCCGTTGGTTGTGGTACACTGCAGTGAACCCTGAAAGACCACACGATATAATGAAAGGCGGGTGCATCTTCCAACAGCCCCCTACTATACATCCCTTCAGACACCAGGTGCAAAGGGGTGTAAGGAAGTTAGTGGCATCTTTTTCCCTAAACAATGAATCCATGGTACTTGTTCTTGTGTCTCTCACCTATCCAGATGGACGTTCCATTTTGCTATCTGCCAAACCTAGTACGAAGGGGAGAGACCTCCATCCACCAGTATTTGCTGGGTACTAGGTACTTCTTTGCTGCATCTATGTGTGTTATTTGCATAATCCTTCATCCAGGTGTGATTATTCCCATTTCCCAGAAGGACACTGCAACTCTGAGATAAGCTGTAACTCCTTGAAGTCTCACATATCAAGAGACAGAGCCAAGGTTGAAGCCTTGCATATTTAATTCTAAAACCCTCTCCTGGGATGTTTCCCTTGTAGGGAATCCCAGGCAAAGTTACGATGTAGACTGGGATTAATATGTTAGGTTTTCTTTACAGTAGTGACAAAATAGCTAACAAAAAGAACTCACTCATGGGAGGGATGCAGTCCATCGTGGTAGGGGAAGCACAGTATTATGAGTATGAGATAGCATGTCATGCTGCTTCTGCATTCAGGAGCAAAGGGCAGACAGGAAGTGGTGCTGAGATGTGGAACCTCAAGCCCCGCCCCTAATGACTCTCTTCAGCCAGCAAAGTACCATACACTAATGGTTCCAAAACAATGCCATGAGCAGCAGGGGGTATATGTTGAAACAAGTAATCCTGTGGGAACCATTTCACGTTCTAAACACAACAGTTCATGCAGTCACTCCTGTCTAATTGAATTCTCTACTCTTTCATTAAGTAGCTGTTTTGGATCTACCTAACCCAGCTTTTCTCAGGGTATGTTATATCTACCACTGTGCTTCCTACCGGTTCTTACTACTGCTGACAAAGATCATCGTTGTCATTATTACTGATGATACTTCAGCGGTATCATGACTATCACTTTTTTTCAGCTCCTTTTAAGCCAGGCATAATGCTAAAACCATTGCAGAGGCAGTCTTGTGTAATGATGTCGTTAGTCGTTAATATCTTTATTTGTAGATGAAGCAATTGGAGCTTAGAGGTTAAATAACTTGCCCTTATGATATTCCTGGTTTACTGTCACCACCCCCTCTCCACCAGTGTACCACACTATTTAGACCATGATGCTTTTTCTTGTTAATCACCCTTTTCATACATCCTCCATATACCTTATCAAAGTTTAACAAGCTAAATCATTTCTCTGTACTAAAAATTAAAACTATCTAATTAATTAAGCCATAATAATTAGATGGTGCTCTAAAATTCATTCTTTGTTTGATAAATCATTCAGGGGTATCATTTTAAATAGACAACAGTGATTTCTAGTATTTGTGAAGGCTAATGGCTTTCATATAGACTTTATCCTGAACATAAAGAGATCCTGGCCTTCAAGCCATTGTTGAATGATAAGAAGTGGTGATGGCAGGAGAGAGAAGGCCATTGATGTAGGCGGTGGAGATGAGGTTGGATATAAGCAAACCTGTAGAGACATAGAGTGGATGTAGCCATTGCAAGCTGCCTGTGTAGCTAATTGACTCTCTAGGATGTCTGGCTATATTCTGCTTCACACAATCCTATCACCATGGAGATATCCTTAAATTATACTTTACGATTTATCTCCCAAAGAGAGCTAAAAAAAAAGCTTTATTGACAAACTGATTATCTACCCAGACAATAATGATCTTTGCCTTTCAACATTCATAAGCAAGAATTCTACTAGTGTGCAATGCCCTCAGACCTGCAACAGTGGGAAAACACTAAGGATGGCCATATGACACATAAATGAAGGTCCCTTGACTTTTCTGGATAAATGGTAATTCTGGGTTTCTGAGAAATTTCATAGGGTCTGAATGCTACTGTTTCTCTTTTTGGCACATAGGTAAGTAATATGATTTGAATGTCTTCTACCAAACTTGGGTTGAAACTTAATTGACATTGTAGCAGTACCAAAATGTAATTAGGTTATGAGGGCTCTGCCCCCATGAATTGCCTGTGAGTATCTTAGCAGTGGGTTAGTTGCCATCCTTTGTTGTGAATGTGAGTTCAATGCCTGCAGCTCTCTTGCTCTGGCCCCCCTCATCTCTTCTGACATGTGTACAGGTGTTCTCACAACATGCTCTCTGTCTTGCTTTGGCACTGAGAAGACCTTTGCCAGATGCTGATGCCATGTCTTAAACTTGCCAGCCTCTAGAGTAGTGAAGGATATGTTTCTTTTCTTTAAAAATCACCACCTTTGCAATATTCTGTTATAGTAACATAATGGGCAAAGACAGTAGGGTGTGGCTTTCAAGCCAACATGCAAACAACTAACTAAAACCTCAGAAAAAGTGGTTTGTTAGTGTACCTGTTTATAGGGCTCCTGTCCTGAAACAGTTGGATGTTGGTGAGCTTACTGAAGAAATGTGGCTATAGTTTCTCTTTAAAAAATATATTTTCCTTGCTTTATTAACTTTAGGATAAAATCCAGCAGGAGATAGCTAACCTCACACAAGATCTGTCATATCTTGGCTGAGACCATTTTGGTCAAATAATAGAATACTGGGCTAAGAATAGCTTAGTAGAGGGATCAGGCATGACTAATGAGGTACATCTCTAGCAATGAGGGTCCAAGTTGGACATCCAGGTGGTTAAGCAAAATGCAAGTGTGTGAGCCATGCATGGAAGCCTCTGGAGCAGTCAAGTAGTGACTCATCTTTCTTTTTTCTTTTCTTTTAACTGTCCCAAAATGTTTTAATAAAGTAAATAATTGTTTATTTAGATTCAGGGTCTTATGTGTCTGACTTCTAACTCATTATGTTTCATTATGGTCCTCCTTCATCTACCTCCCAAACGCTAAGGTTACAAGTGTGTTCTACAACACTCAGTGATTGTACTCTTGGAAAAGATGATAGAGACCAGGTCTTTTGGAAATAACAGGAGAATAGAAGTCTCACATCCTGGGAGCATAGATATCTGCCTTTTCTTCCTCTTAATTGTTAGAACCAATCCAGTGCTTTATAGGGACCACCATCTCATAGAAAGCCTTTCTTAGTTCCGCCAGGGTAGCCTCAGCTCAGGTGAGTCTAAAATAAACCTACTGCCCATCCTAGTCAGCTACCACCACGGGAGCTCTCAACGTTTCTTTCTCTCTTTTGCTATGTTCCCATCCACTCATCACCCTCATGGCTGCCTTCCTTCTAGCATCCAATGACTTCTCATCCAGTCCTCCAAATCCTGCTACCCCATTGGGTCACCAAGGATGTTAGAAGGTCCCATCAAAAAGACATATCCACCAGCCAACCTTTAGATCCAGTGAATGCTGATACAAATGGGGGGGCACTTGCAGACATAACTAAGACTGTGACGTGAGACTATCCTGGGTTGTCATGGTGGGTGTTCAAGCTGATGACAAACAAAAAGCTGAACTATGCGGCACAGAAGAGGAAGAAAGGGGGCACTTCAAGATGTTGTTGAGATCGAAGGGCAAACTTAGGCAAGCAGTGGAGACACAGAAGCTGAAAGAGGTGAGGAGAGGATTCCTCCCTGGAGTCTAGAAGTATTACAGCACAGTTAACAGCCCGAAGGACTTACAGGAAGACATTTATGCTGGTGACCTCCTGTGTGGCAGTCACAGGAACCTAACACAGGAAGCCATCAATGGCTTCTTCTAGAGCCTGCACTTTGAGTTGTGTGGATAGTTTCTTTCCCACCTGGCCCTGCTGCCCTTTAGTCCCAAATAAACACACAGAGTCTTATTAATTATAAACTGTTAGGCCCATGGCTCAGACTTATTATTGGCTAACTCTCTCTTAATTGTTAACCTATTTCTATTAATCTAAGTATTTCTACTCCTTCAGCGGCTACATGGTATCTCTCTGGCAGCTCAACCACTGTGTCCTCTCCCCAGAATTCTCCTCATCTAGTAGCCCTGCCTATACTTCCTGCCTGGTTACTGGCCAATTAGTGTTTTATTTGTAAACCAATAAGAGAAACATATATATGGAAGGACATTCAACATCACCCTAAAAAGAAATCAGGGAAATGGAGAATGCTTACAGACCTGAGAGTCATTCATAAAGTAATTGTGCCAATGGTCTCTCTACAGCCTAGAATGCCAATGCCTCCTTTATTACCTACAGATTGGCCTATTATAGTTATTGACTTAAAAGACTGTTTCTTCACTATACCTTTACAAGAAAAAGAAAAAGAAAAATTTGCCTTCATGGTGCCTATTTATAATAATTCTCAACCTGCTGCAAGTTATCAGAGGAAGATTCTCCCACAGGGAATGTTAATAGACCTACCCTGTGACAATATTTTGTACAGCAGCCATGATTTACCATTACATGGATGGCATTTTATTATCTCATTCAAATGTAAATAATTTGGAAAGAATGTTTGAAGAAGGACACCAAAAAGAGTGACTGAAAACTTGCCAAGCCAAGGTGGTCCAGTCCTTAAGATTACCCTGGTTCACAGAAATGTCTGTTAGATATGTTAGGCCTCTATGGTTAGCTAGGGGCAAGCTCCATTCTCTGACTCTCAGACAGGCTTAATTTGTACAAGCAAGTTATTACGAAGCTGTGTAAAGAATGAAAGCCTCTTATGTACATAGAATATGAGTTGAAGCATCTCTTTTCAATCAATGGTCTTTCTCAACCTGAAAAAAAAAAAGAACACAGCTTTGTTTCACTCAGCTGACATTAGTGGAGCCATGCTTTTGAAGAATGAAGTGAAATGAAACTAAAGAAGGAAGGAAAAGGGGGAGGGAGGAGAGACAGGCAGAAAGGAGAGAGGGGGGGAGGGAAGGGAGAAGGGGGAGGGAGGAGAGAATGGAGAGGGAGGAGAGAGAAAGAGTGAGGGAGGGAGGGGAGTAAGTAACTATGGTACCAGAAAAGGGAGAGGAAGTGGGGAGGGGAGGAAGGGGAGGGAGGGACTGGGGAAGAAAAGCGTCTGCCCCTAATCCTGGGCTAGATCTGTGGACGTTATTCAGAAAGGTATCCATCCTTATGCAAGATACTAGATGACCAGAGGCTCCCCAGAGCCAGGATTTTTAAAGTGTTACTGTACAAACTAGCATTAACATGCACCTACTGTTTTCCACCTGAATTGAACTGAACCTAGGCCAAAATGAAAACCAGCAGCAGGCAGCTCCGGCATCTGGTTAGACAAGTCAGAGCACACGTTGTGGCACTAGTCTTGGTGGCAGAAACAGAGAGTGCTGTTCCCACACCCTGGGGCCACTCAGTGTGTCTGTGATTTCTATGTGGAGTGGGTTCTGGGTCCAGCTTGCCATGACCAAGTTCCCTGGGGCCTCTGTCTGTATTTGGACTTCCATATAGACATGACTCCTATTCTGAGAAGAGAGTTATTCCATTTAGCTAGCTGTCAAAGACAATTTCTTCATTCTGAGGTCTATTTACATGAAAGGGAAATAAGCTGTTCTTCAACATCCTTTCCTCTTTCACTATAATCAAAATTTAAAGTAAGTGGTTTAGTCTCAATGAGACTAAGTTCACTACATCTCAGCTGGGTGGTAAAAATGTATTAAGAATTAGTGTTTCGTGGGCAATAGCGCTGCCCACCTTTAATTCCAGCACTCAGGAAGCAGAGGCAGGCAGATCTCTGAGTGTGAGGCCAGCCTGCTCTACAGAGCGATTGCAGGACTGCACAGAGAAACCCTGTCTCAAAAAAAAAAAAAAAAAAAAAAAAGAATTAAAGAATTAGTGTTAATAGTGTTATAATTAGTGTTCCCCTTCTGTAACTAAGTTGGAGTCTTCTGAGACAAATTAATCCAGAATGAAGATTTAAGATTTATATGTGGCCTAGCATCCCACAATGAATCCGGCTTTAGAGACATTAGAATTCTATTCACAGTCTAAGGTAGCTCCTGGGCGGGCCTTGGGTTTGTGTGGATGTTTCCACCTGTGCCCAGACGAAGTGCAAGCAAGAGTGGAAACTTTCTCAGTGGATTGTGTGCAGCCTGTTTGTTCTGGAGCTTTCTCCTAGCTGGGCATGTAGAGGGACCAGTTGGGAACCAAGACTGTCTGGAACTGGGAAAGCCGAGCCACATCATTTACAGTTCTGTGTTGAGGGTTCCTTTCTAGCATGGGTCATGGAGAGTCATGGAGGGACTGCTCACCTTCTGTAAACACCAGAGTCTCAGACCTTTCCCCTGCATGCATTTTAATCAAGTCTGATTTGCGCAGGACCCTTCATTCACAGCTCTTAGGGCACTGGCTCTAGGTCAGTCCGATCCTGACAGCAGCAAGAGAGAGAGGGGAAGGAAAGGAACAGGCCGGCTCCATGACAGAGTAGGCAGCTCCGGTTTTCAGAGGAATCCGGAACCAAAACATGGTCTTGTTTTTTCTCTTGAAATCATGATACTTACACTGGAGAGGTAGCTCTTGTGTTAAAGTATTTACTTGCAAACATAAGGACCTGAGTTCAATCCCCCAAACCTAATGTAGAAGTCAGGCATAGTGACATGTGCTTGCAATCCCAGCACTGGGAAGGCAGATAGGGTTCACTGGCTGGCCAGCCTGCTTGGTGAGTTAAAAACTATTGACCATGGGAGGAAAACAATGCTCCCTGCTCTATTATTATATTCTTATCTGAGGAGAGATGTAAAGAATAAAGGAAAAACAAGTGACACTTTCTCTGGGGTGCTGTGACAAGGGGCCCTCAAGAACTTAAAGCAGATAACCACCTTAATATTAAAGTCCCTAACACTTAAATCTGTAAAACCCCCTCACACCTCTCCCAGCTGATGGCTAGCACCACAGATTATTTCTAGTAATGTACACCTCAAATTAATTGCAGCAAATTATGTACAAACCTCTTTTTGTCTGCCAATCAGGCCCTCCTGAACAGGCAAGAGAGGTTTTCACACCCAGAGAACAACACAACCTTCAGCTCACCACTGACTCCAGGTAGCTACTGAGGAAAGGCTATGGCCAGGCTGGCCATGTTAGGCCCCTCGTGTGCCTTTGTGAAGGCTGAAAAGAGCATAGTCTGGCCCAGTGTGCTCTCAGCACCACACAGGTTTAGCATCACCCTGGAATAATTTACGCCCCAATCTAGGAAGTCGTCCCAGGGCTGGACATAATTTGGGATAGTTTGGAATGCAAACAATGTGGCCAGGAAAACTTATTTTTGACATACCCCTCTAGCCATAAACGCATTTTCAGTATATGGTAGGCATACTTACACTGGATCAGCCATGGCATAATGGCATCCAGCTACAGAATAGCTGTAGTCAAGGGGAAGCATGACTTACTATGCCATTGTAGTGTGTATGTTTTTCGCCAGCCTGCCTGGTCCCGCGGCCACACCAGCCCCCAATAACACACAGAGACTCTGTATTTGACATAAGGCTGTTGGCCGGGCACTAGTTTGTTACCTGCTCACTCTGTCTTAATGATTAACCCATTTCTACTATTCTAAGTATTTCCACGTGGCTCATCTTACCGGCCAGAGCGGCTGGCTGGCATTCTACCTCTCCGGGATCTCCATGCTGACTCCTCCTTACTCCTTCCTCTTTCCTCCTTGTCTCCTAGTCCCTCCTACCTTGCTTTCCCATTGGCCAACAGGGCTTTATTCATTAACCAGTATGAGAAACATATTTACAGAATAACATCTCCCATCAAGCCATATACGCAATCATGACCAACACATAAGGAAACAAACAACCAACAACAAACGCAGCAGAGAGCCTGCACCATTCACTCATTCACTTGTTTGGAACTTGCTCGAGGCATAAGAAGGGTGACTTATTCCCCAGCAGTCATGGGGAAGACATTTTCCACTGCGTCTGCCTAACCTTGTCCTAGGACTTCACAGGCTCCTCCTGAGTTAGAACTGTGGTCTTGCCTGTCAACCCGAAATCATCGAGAAAGGGGGCCTTTAAACATAATTGTCATCTTGGTAAGCCAAGCTGGGCATGTTGCAAGCTAGATATTCTGCAAGTCAGTGAAGGGCATTCCTGTGACAGAGCTGCTATTTTGGTGGGATGGGGATTTGGTGTTGGGCAGAGGCCATGCCTGTAAGGTGGCTTCAGCTCCTCACTGGAAGTATTCTGAAAGTGCTCATCATCTGTAGGCCATGTACCAGGAAGTGTCTCTCAAGGTAATGAACGGCCTAGTTGAGAAACATTTTCATGTCTACCCACTCATGATGGTACCAACTACTTACACGATCCAGTGAAGAACAGGATATATTGAAAGAAAGTAGTTCACAATCTCTCATCTGGGCTGACTGGTCTGAGTAGCTGCCATTTTCCTGGAATTCTTTAATGGTTACTTATGCATAGCTGTGACCAAAATATCTGGCTTTAGAGGACTCTGTCTGAGATTGTTTGGTCCCGTGTGATTAATGGCAGAACATAAGGTAACAGGGACACGTAATAAGGTTCATCTCATGCAGGATGGGAGAGAGGGTGTGGGTAACAGGGTGGCTCTTTCTCCTTTTCTTAGTCCTCTCTGTGAACACCGTATAAACACAACTTTGGGTGTACTGTACACCTCTTCTGGGTGCTTCTAAATCCAGCCACGTTGACAACAAAAATCACCATCACAGATGCTTTTGTGTGCTTATAATTCTGCTTTAAATCTTTATATAAAAACAAGCCAACCTTAAGCTGTCTCTTGAAACACATCTTACACAGTACTTACGTTGGGAAAATGGAATTATCGTTTACTCATCTGTCAGTAACACATCGTCTCAGATCGCCTCCCTGGTAAGCCCGAGATCCTTCAGCTGGAAAGAACAGGAAACTTGATTTTGTAGATACACCTGAGTAGGAAAATCTGTACTGTTTGGCTTGGAATCCAGAACTGAATAAGACATCACACAGCCCCAGGGAATGGGCGCAAATACTGACAGCGAAGTCCATGGGCTGCCCCTTCTGAAGGCAGCAGACTGCTCTCCACGGCCTGTCTGCAGTTATAAAAGGACACACCGCTCCTAGAACACCAGCTGGCACTAACACTAAACTTCTGCTCTCTGGTGGATTAAATTGCCCTTAATTAGCTAACCATTTGCAGTATTGTTTCACCGGGGAAGCGTCTTAGTGTTTTCTCAACAGCTGATTTAGAAGTGAGCTATTGAGAATGGCATGTCCTTAGCTTGGAGCCTGTGGACAACTGTATTTCAAAGCCACAAATGAGTCAGCATTTGTATTGTGTGCTCTTCTGCAATATGAGCAATCACAGCCCCTACCCATGGTAGCCACTATTATTAAACTGCATTGACAAAGACTTCAGAGAGCTCACCAGTCATTCGTGACCGCTGGGTGACACTCCCCCAGCTAAGTGCTCCACATCATTTCATTTGTTGACTTTGCCTCCAGAGTGTTTTTAGGCAGATGCTGTTCCAAGGACAAAAACAAGACAGGGGGCTATATGGTCTTGCTCTGTTCTGAAAACCCCTAGCTCTCCAAGAGAGCCCCAGGCTCCCATCTGTGCACATGCACTGTTGTTGTGCTCATCACAGTGCCCCTCTGGAAACTGGTCCTAACTTTCAAAAGCCCCTTGCTCACTGGAGCCCAATAGAAAAAAAAAACCTGCCCTCTTCTTACCTTCATAGATTAATTGACCTCTCTTTGTATGATTTACCTGGATATATTTTTGTTGTTGTTGTTGTTTAAGGCTGTATTCTATGCATTAAACATATTATTTACTATAAAGATGATACCTAGGATATAGATGATACCTAGGATATAGATGATACTTAGGGCATATATGATAACTAGTCTATAGATGATACCTAGGCTATAGATACTATCTAGTACATAGATGACATCTAGGATGAGATGATACCTAGGACATAGAAGCAATTTACTCAGCAGATATGTATTGGGTGGTTACTAATCACCCTTGAGTGGAGCTGCCTAAGTGAGAATATGATTTTAGCATAACTATAGTGCAAAAATTTGCAGAAACACGTTAGTGGGGTAACAGAGGCATAGAGAAACAGTTTCAGATCAATAAATGAGGTAGAAACTGAGTTCCAAAGGCATACAATGAGCCAGTGTGGTGGCACTTGGGTGATGGAGGCAGGAGGATAGAGTTCAAAGTCAGTCTTGGCTACATAATGCATTCAATCCTCATTCTATACTTCTGAGCGCGAGAGGGAGTCACAAATGTAATGTCAGAGGCATTTCCTTGAATGTTCATTTCTTTGTTAAAAACAAAACAACAACAACAAAACAGAAATAGTCAACCTTTCATCCTAAGAAGCCTTGCTCTTCATCCCTTTGTTTAATGAGCTGACTTTTAATAGTTTTCTATGGATCAAATTTTGCTTGTTAATTATAGGAGAGACTACACTGTGGTCCTAATGCACCAGCATCAAAGATGGTGAAACCTCATCCTTGCCTTATCCTGTTTTGGTCTTTAGCTTTCCATTAAAATGTAGCCTTCTGGCTGGCAGGAGGCAGAGGCAGGCATGTCTCTGTGACTTTGAGGCCAGCCTGCTCTGCAGAGCGAGTTCTAGGACATCCAGAGGTGCACAGAGAAACCCTGTCTCGAAAAACAAATAGACAGAAAGAACAAACAAACTAACAAAAACAAAAAGAGGCGTTCCAACTTTCCAAATGTCACCTGTGGTCCTTAGTGCTCTCCCATCTTTCTTGACTCAGCTTTTGGCAAACAAATTTCTTGTTCCTTCTTGCTGTGGCACCTGCTGAAAACCCCTTTGTGTGCTTCCTAGCTGAACTCCATCTCTTTAATATTCTCTCTCCTCACCCGGACCTTGTGTTTTCATGTGTGTGTTGTGATTTCAAAGTAAAACACTCCGGACCCCTGAATAAGCGTTCATGTGGTTAAGCCCGGGTCACCAGCTGTTGGCACGGTTTTGGAAGGTTGTGTAAGTAGTGGAGTCTTACTGACGGAAATGGCTTACTGAGAGCGGGCTTCATGGTTTAGCAGTGTGGGATCCACTTCTTGTTCTCTAGTCTTGCCATCACACACTGCTGACACCGTGCCTTCTGCACTGTGATGACTGTACCACTTCTTAAACCATGAACTAAGGCAAACCCACCCCTCCTTAAGTAGCTCTCTTTGCTTCATAGTAATATGGAAAATGACTAATGGAAGGTAACTGTCCTTTGCAAGTATCATGTTTCTTAGTCAGTGCATGGCGGAAGAGATGGTCTGCTTTACAATTATTTATGAAACTGAAAACCAGAAGCCAATTAATAGAATGGGGGAGCATTCTAGAAGAGGCTCTGAAGAGGGGTGCTTTTCTTTCTGGGGCGACAGCTTGACGGCAGAGCCCTTGCCCAGCACTCCAATCCAATCTGGGGTTGTTAGCAGTCATT
The DNA here is from genome assembly GCA_030556225.1 of Cricetiscus sungorus. Taxonomy (NCBI): domain Eukaryota; kingdom Metazoa; phylum Chordata; class Mammalia; order Rodentia; family Cricetidae; genus Cricetiscus; species Cricetiscus sungorus. The sequence continues at coordinate 41,466,624 of JANBXA010000735.1, read as the reverse complement.
CAGAATGGAGAACACTTTCCATCCTTCATCTGAGATATTACAGAAAACAAAATGGTTCCCTACGTGTTTGGTAAGTTACCCTGCAGACACAACCTCACTGTTGATCCTTTCACTAACCACCTGGCCTGCTTGCCTGGTGATACATGTCCCTCAGTTCATAAAAATCCTTTTGAGTTTTGAGTTCAGGAATTGGAACCCAGCACTCACCACTGAGCAGTTTCTCCAGCCAGAAAAACATCTCCCTTCTCAGCCTGTCTAGGTGCTATCTCCCATCCTATTAATTAATTAGCTTCCAACTTGCAAGTTTACAATTTAAGTTCAGCTCATCAGCATTCCATTGACAGAGAAACACGATGCACAACGCTTGGGTTCATTAAAGGAATCTCATCACTGATCTCTTAATAGAAGCATAGTATCGTGGAGCTTGATAAAGAAATATCCTCATTAATAAGGATAAAGAAATGCTCTCATTAATGAGGATAAAGAAATGTCCTCATTAACAAGGATAAAGAAATGCCCTCATTAATACGGATTTTTTTTTTTTTTGCTCTCATTCAAATCTTTGAATTACAGGTGGGAGATGGACTCACCTAGATAATCCCCCAAGGGTGATTTGCCATTCCAAGTGATCCACCCTGCCAACAATCCAACCTTTTCAGCCTATGTGCGTCCTCCAAACCAAGTATCTTCCCCAAGCCTGGAATGATGCAGAATTTAAGTGTTGTATGGAAAAATATATATTTTAACGTGTTTTTCTGATATGTGAACTGCGTGTTTTCTCAAGAACTCACTCCAGGCTATGGGCTAGATTTAAGAGGGAGGTACTTCCAAGTTTCATGTTCTCATCAGCAAAAGATTCCACAGATGTAGAAGCCAGACTTCAGGTCACCAAGTGCACCTGTGGTGTACAATTTGAGAGATGCTGGAGATGTAGCCCAGTGGTAGATTGCTTGCCCAGCATGCTCAAGGTCCTAGGTACAATCTCCACTTATGTGTGTAGGGGGATGCAGTACTTAAAATGTAGGAGGTTCTAAACTAAATTTATTTGTCCCCATTTTTTATACACCATAGAAATCACATGGCATGTAGCATGGCATACTAATATTTAAGATGTCTCCACACTTTTCCTCTGTGTTCTACACCATAACCTCAGTGATTGTAAGAGCTTTATTAGATGAGTGAATGAATGGTCCTGTGAATGAATGAATGAATGAATGAGAAGAAAGTTCTCAAACATATAGTGTTCATGGTGTAAGACAAAGTCATCTGGTCTTTATAACTACTGAATGTGAGAGATATTTTCATAATGGCTACAGAGAAAGAAAGGGGAGGTAATGCAGATGAGAAATATTTGACATTTACAGTGCCAGATAGAATTTTCACACCTTTTAGCTTTTCCTTCTGTCAAGCCACCTAAATTGGGCAGACATTTAAGACGAAAACTGAATCAATGGGCTCTCCAACTGTGCTACTATTTTGGCTTGTCAGGTCTTAAATCACAGTGTTTCTTCAGGACTTATCTGGGAGATATGAGACCTCTTCAGAGCCCCCGATTATCACCTGTCTCCTATTTGTAACTAGTAGAGTAGGTCCCTCTGGTGTGCCAGTGTTAAGCCTGCTTTGTTCCCTGAATAGAAAGATCCCTTCTCAATCAGCCAAGTGTTTGCATGGCCCCTGCCATTTTCCTGTGAATCACTGTGAGCAAAAGTCAGCCAACTCAAATGAACTAGTAACACTTTCCACTTCTAGAGGGGATGGAGGGGGCAGCTAACAACAGGACAGGGTCATATAGAGGGATTATTAAAGGTAATGGTAGCTTCTTAGATTTTTCTAGGATAAGTACACACCAAATATTATTTCTTAAATTGTCCATGGTCTTCTGTATCCAAATCCAACATAGCTTCCATATCTATATATTCTGATAACGTGGCAGTTTTTCACTGCATGAATAATAAAGTAGAATACTAACTATGCTAATAGTTTGGAATGGCCAACCCTTAGTCACCTGGGAATGTTGAGTGGCAGTCCTCTAATGCCCTTGCTGATGGCGCTTTGCAGCAGTAATCTTCTTTATCACTGGAGGTCCCTCGTGGGTGACTTAGGCACAGGGACTTCACTGAGTCCGCAAGGCCTGAGGAACTGAGGGCTCTGCCCATCTTAACATCAACTTTCCTTCATTTCTTGAGCAGCTTGGGCACCCAAGACATGTGTGGGGAGAGACAAATGGGGAAGGCTCTATGGTCCTGCTTCCCAGTTCACAACATATAGCGAGAAATAATGGGTAGTCTGCAAAATAAACCCAGGGCAGAATGAACCCAGGGGAAGAATGTGTCAAAGTTAAACTGGTTTCTTTACTAAGGGGTTTTCATTCAGAGCACTAGGGAGATGCAGTGTGCCTGGTGGGATCTCTAGGCCGCCCTGTGACATTCTTTCCGCTGTGGTGTCTCTGTATAGAGCCAACTTCATTGACCAAAGGAAGAAGTCCTGCTGTGCTATAAAGTGGGTCACAATGTGACAGTGGGGGAAAGTGCTTCATACCTATTTGTCAGTTTGAAACCTATTGATCAGATGGAGTGTCAGGACAGCAGAAGCGTGCCTGTCCCCTGACCTGTTCCTCCTCTCATCACCACTGGCCACATACCTCATCTGGCACTGTCTTCTGTCAGTCCAAGCCCCACCCCAATCTCATGACCTGACAACATCAGTGCTGTCAGGAGCTCAGGGTTTATTTGCAGGTGACATCCGAGGCATCTTCTGTATAGACACACCCCAGTGTCTGCTGTGTAGACACACCCCAGTGTCTGCTGTGTAGACACACCCCAATGTCTGCTGTATAGACACACCCCAATGTCTGCTGTGTAGACACACCCCAATGGATCCAGTCTGCTGGGACTCCTGGGACAACAACTTAGGAATCTCACTCTGGTGAATCTATCTGCATCTTCCACCTAAAACCTTCCTTAAGGGTCTTTTCTGGTACCCATAGCTTCAAAAAAAAAAAAATCTGGAAGAATTCCTGATCTCCCCCAGGCCATCTGGGAGCTGGAGTGCTGTGGAATGCAGCAGACCAATTTCCAACAGTCTAGCCTGAAAGTAGGTTTGAGGAGCACAGTGGAGGCTCCCTGTGACACGGGACTACCGAAGGATAGAGCACAAACCCTCTGTCCTCATGCCTCTGGCTCACTTTATCCTCATGTTATCATAATCATCCCCAACCCTGTCACATTTTTTTTTTTGATTCCAAAGAAATATCTATACACATTGTCAAGTCCTAGATTTGACAAGCTCTTATGGGATCTCAGCTCTGATGCAGTTTTTGAAGGAAAAATGAAGAAGGTGCCAAGAAAGATGTCCTCAACTGACATGAGGACAAATTAACTCCTCATCCCTGGGGATGACAGCCCAGCACTACATCTGAGCAACACCACACTCAGCCCTCAGCCATGCCGCATGATTCTGCATTAACCAGTAAGCACTTGAAATGGAGTTTGAGGCCTAATACACAGAATTCAAGTCACCCACTTACTAGATTTGCATATGCAGAGACTCTATTTAGGGTGAGGGATCATTCTAGGCACTGGAATTACAACAATGGGTACAACAGGCAAAACTCACAATGTAAAGGGAAGGGGGTAGAGAAGAAGAAATTGAAAAGAGAATGATGTATAGTGTTAGCAGGGCTCAACTGCACGGAGAAAGACAATAAAGCAGAGGAAGTTGTTGGCAGGGCATCAGTTTTCCCTCCACAGGTCGGGGGAGGCCTGGGAGTCTGGGCTGATACAAATGCGAGGCACTATCTGAGTTACCCAGGGCTTTCTTGGGCAGAGAAGAGGGTGCGTGGGCAGGAATCGCCTGGTGTTTTCTGGCAACTATGAGGCAGCGTGGAAGGAAACCTGGGCATGAGAAGGAAAGCAAGGTCAAGGGTCAGCTCAGAATTCCTCACCTCCCTCACCAGGTTTCCATTCTGGTGCCCTTTCCAGTTGCCTTCCCATTATGATACCGAGGTCCAAGTTCTTGGCAGTTTTCTGATAGACATTTCTTATATAGCCTCTTATATATCCAGCTATACACTTATGCTGAGTCCTAGTCCCCCCAAATCCTGCGTCCTCTCTCAGCCCGTCAGTCACTGTGCTCATGCTGTGGCTTTCATTCAGGCACCAAACTCACGTGCTGTGTTCATCTGTACAGGCCTTCCTCCCATCTTCAAGGTGCACACCGTACTCATCGGCATTGATGCCTTTGTTCGTGGTACTGTACTTGCTCTGATGTCTTCCACAAGCTAATAGGGAATCACAGCAAGTGTGTAAGGGTCACTCCACGCCAGCTCCACCCCAGTTACGGCATTCCTGCATCCTTTATGCTTTTATAAGCCTTCCTTTCCCTACTTCCCCTGGGAAGTTGCTATGCACATTTGGTCTCCTCAGACAGCAGGCTTTCTGAGCCTGTATTCTCTCTTCATGGAGTTGTTCCTGTGGCTTACAGTTGTGTGAGATGACTGTTTTAATTCTTTCTCTGCTCCCACCTAGCTGCACGGGTTGACCCAAATTATCTATCGGGGCATTAGTGTCCTTACCCAGTAAATGGGAATAAGAGTACCTGCCTCCTGGGATTAGAAAGAGGATTAATGACTTGCTACAGACAAGTTGTAGAGCACATAATGTGTACTGGGAGAAGTGTTAGCTGTTGCTGCCACTAAACTGTCATTATTCCAAGCTAAGCTGTAATGTAGAGCTTGTCCCTGTTGCCCGGTTTCATTTCAGAGCTCAGCTATGTACTTGTGCCCATGCCCACCTCATGTAATCAATGATGATATTTTATGGCAAGACACAAGACTATGCCAAACACCCAGACCTCGGGGAGCAGGTGAAGACATACTCAACATAATTAAGAAAGGAACAAAAACTTTCACCTGGCTTTCCTACCTAAGGGACCAAAGTGGCTACTGGGCACTATGTTGCCATTCTTTGGTTTTATGAAATAATCCAAGAAATTGCATATTGAGTATTATTTATCAAAATATTTATCAAATTAAAAAAATCATTGCTTTGTTTCATCAAGGTCCTTGTTGTGAGGAAACCCAAATTAACTAATCTCCAGAAACCCAAAGAGCTAGGGTTTTGTTTCCTGTAATCCCCAGCGGGAGAATGATGCTAGCAGGAAAGAGAATCCCAGCCCCTTCCACTCCTTTTGGGTGATCTGCTGTTCCATGCTGAACTCAGAGAGGCAGAGCTCTTCCTCCCCAGCAGCACAGCCTGCAGAACTCTGAAGGAGTGATAGCCAGGGGAAGGGAGAAGGGCCAGTTCACCAAACTTCTTACATTCAAGTACAGGGATACATGTGTAAATTGTGGTGTGTGTGTGTGTGTGAGAGAGAGAGAGAAAGAGAGAGAGAGAGAGACAGAGACAGAGACAGAGAGTCAGAGACAGAGAGTCAGAGAGACAGAGAGAGACAGAGAGAGGGGAGAGAGAGAGACAGAGACACAGAGTCAGAGACAGAGAGTCAGAGAGACAGAGAGAGACAGAGAGAGGGGAGAGAGAGACAGAGACAGAGAGTCAGAGACAGAGTCAGAGAGACAGAGAGAGACAGAGAGAGGGGAGAGAGAGAGAGACAGAGAGAGAGACAGAGAGAGAGACAGAGAGACAGAGAGGGGGGATAAAGAGAACAGGAATAATGAAAGATGCCCCCTGGGTTCACTGAGTGTAAGAGGAGTTCTTAATTGGTCTAGATAATAAAAAGCTGGAGTCAGATATAGAGGGAAAGGCTGAGGGATCTGAGAGAAGGAGCAAGCCACAGCACAACTTAACTTTTAAGCATCTCAGCGGAGAAGAGAACGATTTCCTGTTTCTTCTTGCTCATATCCTGTTTCTGCCCAACTACATCACTTCCTGTCTGTCTGTACAGACCTCCAGACCTCTATGGTTAGCTGGTGGCAAGCTCCATTATCTGACCCCCAGACATGCTTTGTTTGTGCAAGAAAGATATCACCACACACTGAGTGCTCCAATATGGTAGAAGCAGAATACCACTGGGCTCACCAAAGTCCCAGGAACAGATCTGGGTTAGCACTGTCACTGTCAGGTGTGCATCTTTGTCATCTGGCTATATTCTGTATGGGCTGTTGCTATAGTGATTCAGCCACTACCTTTGAGTAAATTTGAACTATATTTTCTCCAGTGAATGCTCTATAATGAAATGTAACACTTGTTTGGTGTGTGCTTGTGTGCCTGCTTATTAGTGTGGGTGCACATGCACACGGGTGCATGTGTGTGTTGAGGTTAGCAACAGCTAACACTTCTCCCAGTACACATTATGTGCTCTACAACTTGTCTGTAGCAAGTCATTAATCCTCTTTCTAAGCCCAGGAGGCAGACACTCTTCCACTGCCCTCCACCTTTAGATTTTTGAAGCAGGATCTCTCATTACCATGAAGCTCAAGGACTCAGCTAGTCTGGCTCAGCAATGAAGAATGTTCCTATCTCTCCTCACCCCTGCCCCTAGTACAGAAGCTCAGGAGTTCATCACCACCCCAGGTTTTTACATGGGGCCTGGGGAGCAGAACTTGAGTCTTCATGCTTGCGTATCGGACATACTTCCCCTGCTGGTCCCTCTCTAAAGCACAAGATATCTTTTGTCCCTCCCACCTCCATCCCTATTGCCACTTTCAGGATGGGGAGGACTCTGTAAAACCCAGCAGTGTCTCCATACCCAGGTTGACCCATGGGTAGGGTCCTAAGGACCTCTCTCAGACCCACATTTCAATATAGAACAATTCAAATTTGAACATAAATCTCTGGTCCCTGAAGCAATATACACAATTAGCATTTTAGAATCAAATTGTCCTCCACTGTTAACAGACTATGGACTTGTCACATCTTCCTCAAGTTTACTGTGTTATCACATAGACCCTCTTTATTTTATTTTATTTTTTTTGGCTTTGTGGGTCTTTCTATGGAGATGTGGATGATAAATGAGAAGACACAGGAGTAAACAGTGTGGTCATTTGCTTTAATACTCCTGGGTAATAAAGAATAATAGTTGCTGTCTCAATGTAAAAGTCAAAACTATGGGAATAGAGAACAGGTCATTGTGTGTCATGGATTGGGAGATGTCTACATAGGAATATCATGAGGGATTTTTTCAAGTGATGAATTATATCTTGACAGTGCTGGCAACAAAATCCTAAGTAAGGTTACAATTCATAGACACATTCACCAAGTATATTACCTGGTTTTCTGTCAACTTGACATAGCTAGAGTCATCAGAGAGAAAAAGCTTCAGTTGAGGAAATGCCTCCATGAGATCCAGCTGTAAGGCATTGTCTCAATTAGTGATCAACTGGAGAGGGCTCAGCCCAGGGTAGGTGGTGCCATCTCTGGGCTGGTGGTCCTAGGTTCTATAAGAAAGCAGGCTGAGCAAGCCAGAGGAAACAAGCTAGTGAGCAGTACCCCTCCATGGCTTCTGCATCAGCTCCTGCATCCTGGTCCCTTTCTTGTTTGAGTTTGTATTCTGACTTCCTTCATTGATGACCAGTGATGTGGGAATGTGAGCTGAAGGTGATTCCCTTTTCTCTTCAACATATATTTTTGATCATTGTGTTTCATTGCAACAATAGAAACCCTAAGATGTCAATGATGATGATGACACCCAAAGTCAATAGTTTGAAAGTGCTGTGAGGGCAGAAGGTAATGACAATGATAAGAGTGGTAAGAGCAGAGTTCAGGACAGGTAAAGAGGGTCTCTGTAGGATTTGTATCAGTATGCAGACTGCAGACAGAGCCCACCCATCTTTTCTCCCGAGGGCCTAGAAGGGCTGAGTGGCATTTGGGCATTGATTTTCATTGTCATTCAAATGTAGAATCAAAAGTAGTGGGATGAATTATTTATAGTGTGGGATTGTCAGGCTCCAAAGACAAAAGACCCCGGGTTCCTCACTGCTGGCGGGGTAGCCTCGTGCAGAACGCCCAGTCTGCAGTTCTCCAAGGACACAGCTCTGGTTTGTGTTGATCTGTGTGTGCTGATGGGACAGACGGAAGGAGGGACCACTTTCCAGGCTGGCCTTTACACTGAAAGGCACTTTCTCTTCCCCTTCATCTCACTCCCTGTATGGTGTCACTCACCAGAACTAACTGCAGTTAATCTCCTGAGGACAGGTGACAGGTGACAGGTCACTGAGCTGGAGGGCTAGGGATCAGAGCAGCAACCTGGAAAACAGAGGCCATCTGCACTGGGGAGATCCATGGTGTAGTTTTCATCCTTACAGTGGACCCTCACATTTCACAAATGGGGTTTCATTCCCACAACGGGAAACTAACCAGGTTAGAGGGGAGTGTGGGAAAAGCATCCCCCCTCTACCATCCCAAACTCCACTCGCCTCTTTGCAGCTTCAGTCCGCCCCCTTCAGGATGCCTTCCAGAAAGCCTGGTCTGGTGACAGCTGTTCTCGTTTGCAATTTTTATGGTCATAGTACCTCTGGGGTCTGCCATGTTCAGTGTGGTGCAGGCAGCGTCCTTCGTGGTCTTGGAAGATAGCATAATATCTCTGCTGCTATGATAAAACACCCTGACCAAGGCAGCTGATAGAAGAAGAAGAAGATGTTTATTTTGGTTTATGGTTCCAGAGTGTTAGAGTGCAAGGCAGAGGAAGCTGGCAAGCATGAAAGTTGGAGCAGGATGCCGAGAGCTCACACTTGAACCAAAGCACAGGGCAGAGAGATGGGGAGCTGGAGTGGTAGATGGATTTTACCTCTAAAACCTACCCCAACGACACACTTCAGGCAGACCACAGCTCCTAAACCTCCCCCAAACAACTGAGGACTGAATATCTAAATGCAGGAACCTATAATGGACATTCTCATCCAAGTCACTACAAAATGTACATAAAGCCTCACATTATTTTCACCCCCCCCCTCTTTTCCCCTGCCGAGATTTCCATCAGGGCTCAGGTCCTCTCCAGCTCCTGCTCCCTCAGTTTGTTCCTCCCAGCCTGGTGTAATGTGCTGGCACCAGAGGACTCTTTCTACCACAAAGCCTTCTTTTTTGTCACTCCAACAGAATCCTTCAATTGCCTCCGATGACAATGGGCATAATGACGATGGTAGCTGTAACCATATTAACAATAACAGCTAATTCAGTATGCTTATCACATGCCAGGAGCTGTCCTACTGTGCTGTTCACTCAGGAGAACCAACTGAATACTCACACTTGGCGCATAGGTACGCTCTGCAAGTTTGGGAGCTGGGCACAGAGAAGTTAAGTGAGTTGTGCAAGGTCTCACAGCCATCATGTGTCAGAGCAGGGACATATACTCACGTAGAGGCCTCCCATTTATATTATGCCTTGATGCAGTGGTTCTCAACCTTCCTGATGCTGGGACCTTTTAATACAGTTTCTTATGTTGTGGTAACCCCAACCATAAAGTTATTTTCATCATTTCATAACCGTAATCTTGCTACTGTTAGGAATCATAATGTAGGGTTTCTGGTGATCTTAAATGGCTCTGTGAAAGGGTTGTTCAAACCCAAGGGGTTGCAAGCCACAGGTTGAGAGGCACTCACTGCCTCAGAGTGAGATGTCTAAACTCTATTGCATATACGTCAGCTCCCTTTGAGAGACAGGCATGCTTTCCTTTTCCTCCATATCAGCTTTCAGCCTCTAGCAAAGGAGAGGATACTCATGGTCAGCCATAGTGTCCGAGCTTTCTCACCCTATAGGTACTGAGTGGCTGTGGCTATTACATCTGCATCTTGTCTCTGAGTGGCTCATTCTGTCTAGACTCTGCTTTGCTTCTTCTATCCATGTCAAAAGCTCTTCTCTGTCTCCCTCTGAGTTTCCATTTCCTATGTACTACCACAAGGCTCAGCTTCTCTGGAGCTCCTGTCAGTTTGTGCATTGACTCACCAGTCTGGGCCTTTCTATTGGCCAATTTGTGGGCCTCTTCTATGTCCCACATGTTCTTTGGATACTTGTCCTTCTTATCAAGGTCTCAGCTCAAATGCTACCTGATTAGAGGCTCAAAGCAAGAACTGCTTTGTTGCATCAGGTATCTGGGTGAAACTTCGCTGAGTGTGGCTTCTACTTCATGTGTCATGCATGGGTAAAGTCATCTGATCTTCACCTGAAGACAAAGCTGGATCTAGCTGGCATCTCCCATGTGCTGGCTGGAATGGGTAGAGCAGAGAGTCCAGTGGAGAACAGTCAGGAGAATCCCACAGATACTGTCTCCAGCTTGGGAGCCTAAGGACTGGGCCTGAGCCCAAGACTAGATATGTTAAGACTCTTTATGTACTAAAAAGTTACCTTGGAGCAAGGTTCAAGAGACCAGTGAAGAAGCTGCAAATGAGCATATGTAATTCCTCAGCTCAGAAGTCTCTGCATGGTACTTCAGGATTTTTCTACATCGTCATCTGGTTAATGCATGTCTTGGTTGGGGTACCATTGCTGTGAAGAGACACCATGACAATAGCAACTCTTATAAAGAAAAACACTTAGTTGGGGCTCACTTACAGTTCAGAGGTTCAGCCCATTATCATCATGGTGGAACATGGCAAAGTGCTGGCAGACATGATTCTGGAGAAGGAACCGAGAGCCGTCTTCTTGCAAGCAACAGGAAGTAGACTGTCTCGTTGGGAGTGGCTTGAGCATAAGAGACCTCAAAGCCCACCCGCACAGTGGTGACACACTTCCTCCAAAAATACCACACCACACCATCCAGTGAGGCCACACCTCCTAGTAGTGTCACTCCCTTTGGGGACTACTTTCGTTCAAACCACCACAGCCTAGAATCAAGGAGAGGGGACATAGGGATATGATATGACTGGCAAAATATGTGTGGCTAACTTTAGCCTACCACATATTTAAAACACATAAATGCATAAGTATGTGAGTATTTATACAAACACACACATATGTACCTAGGTGTGTTTGCATTACCCACAACCCATCTTTGACGTGAGCTTATTCATCTTATTTGGCAGTGCCATACCCTCTGCCCCTAGAACCTCGTCCACACAGAAGAAATCCTTCCTGAATACAAATGAAAATGAAAGATTGTGTGCAAGAAGCACTGGGTAGCAGAATAAATAAACACGTGGATGAAAACATCAGTTTCTGACTCTCTTGGGAGGTTAGCTCCTGGAAATAGGGCCTGATGTTTTCTGTCCTTTCTTCATATATTAATACAGCCCTCTCCACTAAAAATGCTTGGTAAATATTTGCAAGATGAACTGATGTACTCTAATTATCTTATATTAAGAAGATGATGTGGTAATTCCCAGAACATACATAGGTGTTAAATGAGAGTGGCTATTATTAAGGGATTAACAGAGCCCTGCACTTAGGAAAACCAACCTATGTATTTATTTGACTGTTAGAAAACAAACAGGACTAGACTATACCCCCTCCCCTTGTTCCTCTTCCCTTTTCATTGCCACAAGCTCTGAGAGAGACTCTTTTGTGGGGCACTGGCAGCCAAACAGCCCCAGGGACCCACAGACTGATCATTAGGAGAGAGAGTGATGTCCTTTGCTCCTGGTCCTCAGCCATCTTTCTCCCTTCATGACACACTGCCAAGAAAAATCCACTGTAAGGTCATTGAGACCGAGGCTGAGATGCTGATGTGAACGGCTCAGAGTGCTGAGTTCTGACTCACCGCTCTCCAGGAAGTGTGAGTGAGATTACAGTTCTCTTCATTCCGCCTTGGTGTTACCTCTTGGAGTGTGAGCCTACAGCGACTGCCAGGAGCAAGCCTTAGACCCAGTGGAGAAGGCGCGAGCAAACAACTGTGACCCCAGGAAGGGAAAGATGGCCTCCCAGGTGACCCACACTTACCAGCATATGGCCTCACTTCTCAGGAAGCCAGGGCAAAATGACTCTCAGCTGCATCCTGGCTGGCAATGGAAAATCTAAGTTTATCCTTCTCCTTCACACACCCTGAGCAATAGCCTTGCCTCTCTGGACTTTGGTGTCTTTGTCTGTGAAATGGGCCTTATCCCCGAGGATCCTACCCTCCTTTATTTTCATCTCACTAGCTGGATCTGTGTTTTAGAAATTCCAATCTGGGCGGATCCTAGAATACTGAATTGGAGGAAGTCTTAATAAGGAATGCTGGGTGTTTTTTTTGTTTGTTTGTTTGTTTTTGTTTGTTTTTAATGACTATTTGAAAATCAGTTTTTAAATCTAATTATTATTGGAGTAATATTTTTGAAAAGTATTTGTCAAGTTTCTCTCTCTTCTAATTTATATTCTTCACAGTATACATTTTTATTCCTCCTCATACCCCAGAAACCATCAACTGTCAGGGAGGGTAAACAGAGCCTTGCATCTCTTAGGGTGAGTTTTATTACAAGGGCATTTATTAGAACATCAAGGCTTTTGGGAGCTTTCCTTTTATTCTTCCCCACCTGTCTCCTTAAGCATACTGTTTCCTGTGAATGTGAATTTTAGTTAAGTTCAAGATCCAATGACAGATGCCGGGCAGTGGTGGTGAACGCCTTTAATCCCAGCACTTGGGAGGCAGAGGCAGAGGCAGGCGGATCTCTGTGAGTTCGAGGCCAGCCTGTCTACAAAGTGAGTGTCAGGACAAGCTCCAAAGCTACACAGAGAAACCCTGTCACAAACAAAACAAAACAAAACAAAACAAAAAAAAAACAAAAATCCAATGACAGTTTTAAGGAGATGTTGTATATAAACCTACAAGCAAGTTGAACATGAACAAGAGTCTAAACTGACTCCGGTGACTTCCACATCAGCTCTGGCTAATTCTGAGCCGGTGTTGTTCCTTGGCCCCAGACTAGCCTAGTTTAAGGGGCAGATTAGAGGGCAGGACTTAAGTCTGAGGAAACACTGACTCACACAGGGCAATTTTAGATATTGGAACTTCGTTGCCACCGAAGCAGTTAACAGTTCTGAGCTTCATACAGTATTAAGTACTTTTCTATGTGTTATCTAGTTATTAAAATAATGTTTCCAGAAAAAAATGGAATGTTGCAAGACGAAGGAACTTGTCCGTGTGTTCTGTCCAAACTTTCCATTGTAGTTTACGTTGTTTCTCTGGTTATGTGCTCATGGGAGATATCTTAAATGATGTAAGTCTAGTTTGTTTTTTAAATAGATTTAATTCAGTTTCAGATACTTCATCCCAGTTTCTGGCTTGCCTTTTCATGATCATAACTGCATCTTTTAAAGAGAAGTTGTGAATCTTGATGAACTTTAATTTATCTTTATTCCCTTTGTTGGTGGAAAAAAATTATTCTCATACATTTTCTCCTGAACAGTTTACAACTTTGAGGGAATTGCTACTGATCTTGTGAGGTGAGGGAGTAAGGTTTGTTTAGTACAGGAACATCTAATTATCTTCACACCGTTTGTTAAAAGCTAGCGTATCTCCATTGACCTGCCTTCCCACTGTGTATGCGTGTGTCTGTTGGTAGCCACTCTGTCCTGCAACCTTCCCCTTCATCATCTCCGCCCCAATGCTGTAACAGCATCGTAGCTTCCCAGTATTGTCTTCGCATCCTGAAGTGTTACCCTTCTCCTTGAAATTGGCGTTTGCTATTCTAGGTCTATATTTTTATGCTTTATTTAGCTATGGGTGTGATTGTAAAATAAGGTAGAGAACTTAAAGATCATTTAAAATGGAAAGGCCATGGTACAAAGTTAGAAATATCTTAGCTTGTGGCTCCATCCGAAAGTAGGAGCATTGGGCAGGGAATTCCGTTAATCAAAAGTTGTTGTGTGTATCTTGCATACATTAAATTAAAAAAAAAAATACCCAGATGGCAATAATTTATATTAGGTTCAAATTGGATGTAATTCCAATACTCAATAATTCTTCAGAATCTATTATGGAACAGGATCTTAGTCAATGTTTGTATCTATTCTCATTGTCCTAGCCGAGTGCAGATTTACAGATGAGAGGGAGTTTATTTGATTACACTGGCTGCTACCTCCCATGCCATTCACTCTGCTTTCAGTTTGGGGGTGGCTTTCTTCAGATTTATGGGGAGTTATATTTGACAGTAATGTGTGAAGTATTCTGGTATCTGTCTCTCTTATTAAAGCATAACCTTGTTTACTGTAAGCTCAACTATCTGCCGGGCACAGTGAAGAGTCATTCTTAATTAGACCTGGGAAACACTGATGATATTGGCCACCACTGCCACTGGGTACTATTGAGAAAATTACCCTCACTGGGCACTGTTTCATCATTTGTCCAATGAAAAGTTTAAGCTATTTAGCTTTGAGTAGACAGCTCTAAAATTCTCTGCCTCTTCTACCTTCTTTATTCACTTAAGAACTGTAACCTGTTTAAAATAAATAAACAAAAGCTATTAATAGTAAAAAAAATTATGCTGATCTAAAAAGGAAGTTTTCTAGTTGGGAAATCTGGTCTTTTGAGGCCCCTAAACAGCCCACCACCACAGTTGTGTCTCTGGCCCTACTCTGAACTCTAGCCAACACTGAGTATCTACAGTGGCCATGATGGCATCTTGTGTTATGAGAATCTATGGCCCAGGAATCCCTCCGATTGTGAGAAGGATGAGAATGGCCACTGAGCCTAGGCTGTTTTCAAAGTTCTGTGGTCCCTCAGGGATGGGCTATGGTTTCAAATACAGCTCCAAGATAACAGATATAGTATTGAAACCAAGAGCCCTTTAAACATCTTCACTGTCCTCTGCATGCCAAGGCACAGCTTTATGCCCATATTCTGTGTCGTGTTAGCTCGGATGACAGGACAAGAAGATTAGACAGCCTAGTGCTTATCAGCCAACAGAATTTAAATGTTCATGAGTTTAAAACAATATGGGGGCCATTACTGAGCACCTACTGTCTTAGTTTGCTTTCTATTGATATGGTAAAGACTCTGACCATAAAGGGAAATGTGGGGAGGGAAGCAGGGGCTGTTTGGCTTATCTGTCCCAATCACAGCCCACTAATGAGGAAAGTCAGGGCAGGAACTCAAGAAGGGCAGGAACCCAGAAGCAGGAACTGAAGCAAAAGCCATGGAGGAGTTTTGCTTACTGGCTTGTTCTCCATGGTTTTTTCAGGTTTGTTTGTTGGCTTTCTTTATACAAACCCAGGACCATCTTTGTAAGGGTGGCACCACCCACAATGGTCAGGCCCTCCTACATCAATCATTAATCAAGAAAACGCCTTACAGTCTTGCCTGCGGGATAATTTGTTGTAGGCATTTTCTCACTGAAGTTGCTCTAACCAGGTTACCTGGTTTGTGTCAATCAAACCATCAAGCGTACTGGGTGCCAGGTGCTGTGCCAAGTACTTCTGTTGCGTCGTGTTAAGTCTTGAAAGATGAGCATCACTACTCCTTACTATAGAGGGAGAAATGGTCACCTTTGCTGTTAATGAGCAGAGTTATGAAGTAACAAGTGGCAAAGCTGGTCTTCACATCTGTTTCAACCTCGAGTTTACACCGTTAATGAGCACATCAAAGTCTAGTTCAGTACTTAGCCCGTGTATTCAAGGACTTGCTGAATTCACAGTATGAACAGCAGTGCTCTGAGTCAGAACAGCAAGTATTGGTGGATCACTTTGGGGTTGATTTGATAAAAGGAAGAGTTCACAGGAGGTTTCGCGAAGCAGTTGCTTTGAGCTATATTTTTAAATGAAAGACATGAATTTTCCCGAAGAGAAAGGTGAGTTCGTGTTAAAGAGATGGATTCGATGAGGCTGTGAAAATACAAATGGCAAATTGTGTACTCTGGAAACAACATTAAGACCTAACTCATTGCAGGGTAATAGCTAGGAATAAAACTGATGTCACAGGGACAGAATCCAAGAATTTCAATTCTGGTACTAGGCGCTGGAGATACACGCTCAGAATTTCAGCAAGAGGGAAACATCGCTAAAATGACATGGGATTTGCAAGTTATCCAATAACTGGTATAGGATCAATGGAATTTTGAGGGCTTTGAAGGTCAAGGGAAAATTTCTTAGCAAAATGTATTTGATATTCAAACATTAACTTCATGAATATAATGCTGTGTAGTTTTAATTGTACAATGACAGTGTATTGAGAGGCCTAGGTGGAGATTTAGACAATTTTTGGAAATAAAGGTGACTGTATCACACGACTTCCAGGCCCATCATCACTGATATTGTGCTGTGTACAAAGAAGGAACACACAGGGTTATAGCTTAAACTCGAGGTTGGGCAAATAGAAATCTCTTTAACAACATGTATTAAATTGAGTTGAATTGAAGTCCACTTCCAGAAGGCAATTACTGCTCCTGAGTGAGGGCTAATGTGCTTGGTGAATTATAGTTGGTTCTTTTCCATTATAAACTCACTAATGCTGACTTTTAATGTCTCCTCGTATTTTTCTAAAGCATTTCTTGCTTTCTCTGTCTCTGTCTCCCTCCCGTTCTCTCTCTCTCTCTCTTTCTCTCTCCAGTTCCAGAGGCCTAATGACTTTTCACCCCCTTTCCGCTTTGGGACTGTGCCCAATGGCAGCACAGAGAGGAATATCCGCAATAACTATGCAGAAATGCATGCCTACATGGGGAAGTTCAACCAAAGGGGTGTAGATGATGCATTGCTCTCCCTGAAAACGGGGTAAGAACGGCCTCCAAGCTCAGAGTGATATGTTTCTCACCTCCATTAGACACAGACTGAACCGGTACCATAACCATTAAATCAAAGGCTATTTCCTAGTTAAATATGACAGCCTCATTCCAACCATTGCACAGGACTTTCTTATGCTGCCACTGGCTTCTATGTACCATCCTGCCTCATTCCAACCATTGCACAGGACTTTCTTATGCTGCCACTGGCTTCTATGTACCATCCTGCCTCATTCCAACCATTGCACAGAACTTTCTTATGCTGCCACTGGCTTCTATGTACCATCCTGCCTCATTCCAACCATTGCACAGAACTTTCTTATGCTGCCACTGGCTTCTATGTACCATCCTGCCTCATTCCAACCATTGCACAGAACTTTCTTATGCTGCCACTGGCTTCTATGTACCATCCTGCCTCATTCCAACCATTGCACAGGACTTTCTTATGCTGCCACTTGCTTCTATGTACCATCCTGCCTCATTCCAACCATTGCACAGAACTTTCTTATGCTGCCACTTGCTTCTATGTACCATCCTGCCTCATTCCAACCATTGCACAGAACTTTCTTATGCTGCCACTTGCTTCTATGTACCATCCTGCCTCATTCCAACCATTGCACAGAACTTTCTTATGCTGCCACTTGCTTCTATGTACCATCCTGCCTCATTCCAACCATTGCACAGAACTTTCTTATGCTGCCACTTGCTTCTATGTACCATCCTGCAAGCTGTTTTCTACTTGCATGAATGTGGCCACGGAGTGGCAATGCAACAGATGGAAAAGTGGAAGGAGGAATCAAGGCGTGAGCTCACATTGTCACACAGGAGCTACAGTCTAAGGGGTGTGAAAGACTGTCCTGGGATCTATGGACAGGGGAGAAGTAAAAGAGGAAGGGTACAAAAGTTTCTAGATGACCACCGGGAGGAATGTGTTGACTGAGATCCAATCCCAGTATGATTATCGTTCCTCAGAGCCCTTCTCTGTACCATGGATGTATTTGTTTGCAAACTGTGGGTGTGCTCCTTCCCTTTGAAAGCAGAGCACTGTAAATGTTGAGATTTGAGGGATATTGGATCCTACAGCTGTTTCGCTTTGTTCTTTGATGACTACCAGTCTGTGGACCTTGTCTGGTCACCCTTGCACCTCAAGGTCTCTGAGCACCACCTAGATATGTGCACATTTAAAATACTCTGGGATTCGCTCTTATTGCTATAAACAAAGTCACAACAGATTTCATAACATGGTGTCTGAAGATAGGGTAGGAGTACTCTGGGTAGCCCATAGCGTGGGACACCCATAGTTCCCAGTTGCACCAGATGTTTGGTATTTGGGCATGCCACCAACCTACATCTTGTAAGAGGCATTTTATAAAATGTCCTGTGACTTGTCATGTCAGAGAGAGCTTGCTTGTTTTCTTCTTCAAGAGGGACAAAGATCACTAACTTATAAATGTCCCAGGGAGGCTGGGTGTCGCATGTCCTCCTTCCTTTCAGGCCTGTCACTGCATGGCTTCATCCCAGCTGCTGCCTCTGTCTTTAATGTGGGGAAATGTTGGTTTGAAACAGTGTTGCATGCCTTCCTGCTCTTGGCCAAGATCTTTTCTCTATGCAACCCTCCTTTGCAAAGCTCAGTGTCTCACGATGTGCATGGAGCTTTAGAAATTTGAATGATCTCGATGCTTCTGTGTGTCACCTTCTCTTGAAGTGCTTCACATCTGCTTTCGCACGAGCTAGCTGTCACCAATCTGGCCCCTCAAAGCAAAGTCTTATAAAACAAGAGAACAGTGAAACCTCTGACCATCAAAATAGCCAAGCCATACATCTCCGGAAACATGTACACCTACACTTTCCCCCCACTCTGGACTGTAATGAACTGAGAAATGAAAGACGTTATATAAATCTTACCCGTGCTATTTGTTATCATTGTGGTGCTTACTTTTCATTATTTCTGTTATTATTTTTATTGATTCCTTTTTACTCCTTCTCCTTTTCAGACACAGCTTATGATTTGGCCTCGGGCCCAACTTACATTTTTATCATCCCCAGTGAGGGGGGAGGAGTGGGATAAGCAACTCTTTTCAGTCTGAAGCCCCACCAAGAACAACAGCCCAGGATGCAGGCTCTAGACTCTGACAATAGCCCAACTTGAGTCTTACTGTGGTCCAGTCCTCCACCTAGCTTCCGGAGCCCCACCCCCTTCATACTAATGGCCCAGTAGGTACATTTGTTGTGCAATTCCCTCCTTGGTATTGGTTGGTTTGTTTCTTTCTTGTGCAGGAAGCTCGATGCTTTCATCTATGACGCAGCAGTGCTCAACTACATGGCCGGAAGAGATGAAGGCTGTAAGCTGGTGACCATTGGCAGTGGCAAGGTCTTTGCTTCTACTGGCTATGGCATTGCTATCCAGAAGGACTCTGGGTGGAAGCGCCAGGTGGACCTTGCTATTCTGCAGCTATTTGGAGATGGTGAGTTAAAGGGGAATGTTCATTTGGCTGCAACCAATGGCCATTCCGGAAAAGCAACCTTTCTTTTCTGTGTGCCCAAAACAGCCTGTCCTAGGATATGATAAAATTGAAGAGCACTTTTTAGATTCCTAGGGCTGCCATAACAAACAATCCTATTGTTTATGGAGTGACATAAACAATAGGATTCATTGTGTTGAAGTTCTGGGCAATACAAGTATCAGTACAGTTAGCTTCTCTTGGAAGTGGTAAAGGAAAATCCCTTTGTGCTTGTCATGTGACTTTGGATGACTTGTTGGTTCTACTTGCTATTCCTTGACCCATGAAAGCACCACCCAGACCCCACTTCAGTCTACCTGGGTACATGTTTTTTGTTCTGTATTCATTTCTCTCTCTCTGCATTCACACTTTTCTTAAGGCCAGTCACATGAGATCAGGGGCCCAGTGTGTTCCAGTATGACCTCACCACGATCAATTGCATCTGCAATGATCCTATTTCCAAATAAAGCCACATCCTAGACCAGCGGTAGTTAGGAGTTCAATATATGAATTGCAAGGAGACACACTTTAACCTGTACTGGATAAAAGATGAAGGAAAGAACTAGAGTAGTTGATGACAAGGGTACATTTGAAGATTGTGTGGTATAAGGAAACCTTTGGGTATGGAGTAGGCTACAATTTGATGTTTCAGGTACCACTCCACATGTGGCCCAGAACAGTAGGGCAGTGCCCTTTCTGCTCCCAGAGAAATGAGTATGTGGCTGTTTTTTCAGCCTTCACTCTGTTCTGCCTTAATCATTATGTCTGAAGAGGTGGATGGAGATGTAGCTACCCGGAGGCACTTTACTGTATCATTCCAGTGGTTGACTGAATACTGGGAAATTTTACTTCATTAAACTACTATCTTGTGAATTCCTCTTCACTTCACTCTCCAAAGCATCAACTCTTCTGACCAGCCCTCACACACAAACTAATCTAGATACAGATGAGCCTCACCCAGCCCATCAGCCATGTGGGTTTGTCAGTGATAGCTGTAGGACCTTTTCTGTTGGGGAAGACATCAGAGGCGAACCCCGAGGTTGGTCTCCAGATTCCAGCTGAATCTGGCTGCTGCAGTAGTTAGGAAAAGCATTGTTGAATCAAAGGAGAAAGGAGTAAAAGTAGCTGGGGCATTGACAAACCATATTAGTATAAGGAGCAGGCACAGCCAAATGGCTTTCATTGGGCCATGCAAAGTTTAAACTTTTGTCCAAACCAGAGTAGACAGACAGTGCAGTATTCATGAGATGTCTAGATTTTCATTTGTATGTAATTAGTGACATTCTAAGATACATTTTCATTTCATTTTTTCATTTTCTTTTTTATGAGTTCTACATTGCTACTGACGAATGCTCAGTGATAGATGAAAGCCATTGATGTCTGACAGAACTGGAATAATCAATGCTCCCTCACCAGGGTTGAGAGGAGGCGGCTTCCATTGGGGTGGTCTTGCTTCATTCCAGCTTCCTTCTCTTTTGCTTTTCATATTTTTCTCTGTAAGAGATCTGTAATTGTGAGAAGACCATAGGGATTAACCCTCTCTGCAATCCCTTTCAACCTCTCCTTCCCCAATCTAATCTACTCTGTATAATTCCCACAGATTTTCCCATGTAATTATGTTATTCCCCACTGTCCATAAAATAAAGGACAGAGTGTTTAACCTCAGAATTCTTGCATTAGTACTTTTAAAGCTTTCTTGCTGTTTCCCCACCCCCTTTCCCTTTCATTAAGCTATCCTTGCAGTTTGGAATGCTTTCACACACAGTATAACTAAAATCCATTCCCACTTTCAAGTTCTCCCCCACCCCACCCCTCTCTCTCTCACAAAGTGTTGTTTCTTATTTTAACTCTTGTTCTTTGCATAGCATGTTGTATGTAATACCGAGCATTGAGCTGCCAATTTACACTGGATAAAGGAGAGCCACAGAGTCCCATGTCCTTGTGTCCCCTGAAGTTCATTCATTACATTTTCACTGAGTACTTAGGGACACACTGATGAGTTAGGATGTAATCATATTAACAAAACAGTATTCGTTTTCTCTCTTTTTGTGTGTCTCTTTCTGACGTGTTTTTATACCCTGCAACTCTCTTCCTTCTTTCTCTCCCCCTCCGCTCCCACCCTCCTTTATCTGACTCTTTCTCTGCCCTCTTTCTAGGGGAGATGGAAGAGCTAGAAGCTCTCTGGCTCACTGGCATTTGCCACAATGAGAAGAATGAGGTTATGAGCAGCCAGCTGGACATCGACAACATGGCAGGTGTCTTCTATATGTTGGGGGCAGCCATGGCTCTCAGCCTCATCACCTTCATCTGTGAACATCTGTTCTATTGGCAATTCCGGCATTGTTTCATGGGTGTCTGTTCTGGCAAGCCTGGCATGGTCTTCTCCATCAGCAGAGTAAGTGTTTTGATTTAGATACCCAAAGCTTGTTAAGGACTATTTAGCCTTATTCTCTGCCAGGCAGAGAGACCCAAGAGAGTTCTAGTTGCAGCCTTATGAAGCTAAAGCATGAAGCCACATCAGATGCTCCTCCCCAGGAGTCTTGTGAAAGAAATCCAAATGTTTCTAAGATGGGTGGTGCTATGTTTCCTTCCATTTGAGATTCAGATATTTGATTTGATTCTCAAAAAAAAAAACCTAATTTCTCAAAATAGAAAATTTGACTTTTCCGCATTTGCCTCTGACATCACCATTAGTTGACTGTGTATAGTCTGCATTAATCACTTGATCCTTAAATAGTAGCATGTAACAGCTCTTATTCTAACACACAAAAACATATTACTGGTGGTTTTACTGTTCTTATATTTGATGAGGAATGGGGAATTAAAGAGCCTAAAGATTGGTTGTGATGGCACATGCCTGTAATACCAACACTGGGAGGCTGAGACAGGAGGGTCCCATTTGACTGTGTGTGGTGTGTGTGTGTGTGTGTGTGTGTGTGTGTGTGTGTGTGTGAGTGTGTGTGAGTGTGTGTGTGAGTGTATGTGTGTGTGTGAGTGTGTGTGTGAGTGTGTGAGTGTATGTGTGAGTGTGTGTGTGTAAGTGTGTGTGTGTGTACACATGTGTGTGTGAGTGTGTGTGTGAGTGTATGTGTGTCAGAGTGTGTGTGTGAGTGTGTGTGTGTGTACACATGTGTGTGTGTGTATGTGAGTGTGTGTGTGTCAGAGTGTGTGAGTGTGTGTGTATGTGTGTGTGTGTGAGTGTGTGTGTATGTGTGTGTGTGTGTGTGTTTGTGGTGCAGATATAAATAGCCTAACAGGACCCAAGTCTTGACTCATAAGAAACCTGTACTCTAGTAACTTAACTGGGGCAAGACTCCAGGCTGGGTTGTATATCCTCTTTTCCAGTTCAGAGTGAGGTGTCAGGGAGGAATCAAGCTCAGGTCACATAGAAGAGGATTTTAAAGAGTAGGGTTCTTCTGGCTTTGTTATTTCAGTTGTGGGACTCACACCCGAGTAGTGACCTCAAATGACCTTTCAGGATGACAATTCCATAAATGGAGTTGTGAAAGAAAATGGATCTCTCGCTGAACTATTTCATTCTCTGGCCACTTCCCTGTGGTGTTTTAGTGGCTGGGAACAACTTCTCTGTTTCCTTTCTAGCTGTCAGTTAATGCTGGTCGTTCAGTCACACGAGAACAGAGGAAGGGAACTTACGGAACTCTTGGTCCCTAGGCCTTGAGCTCCACTAGGCAGACCTTTCCAGAGGCCACAGAAGCAACAGGAAAGAGAAATCTCATTATCTCAAATTCGTGTCCCTCTGACATGGTCACTGTCTCCAGAGAGGAGTGTCTTCTGGCATGTCCTCCTGGCCACTGCGGAGGTCAGAAGTGAGAGGCAGAGAGAGAGAGAGAGAGAGAGAGAGAGAGAGAGAGAGAGAGAGAGAGAGAGAGAGAGAGAGAGAAGAATCCCCACCAGGAAGAGCTTGGTTCTCATAAGGTTTGACATTCATTTACCATATAACTGCTATTTTCCTTCTGACTTTTTAATGTTCTTGGCTCTGCCCATTCAGATAAGACACCTTTCCAAGGTAACCTTCTTAATTGCAAAGATGCAGCTTAAAGCTACTTCTTCATAAACCTCCCCTTGCCAGGAACAGAAACCCCAAGTGTTTGCCTTTCATGACAGCACGTGAGAGGTGAGCAGTGAGGTAACCTGACTCTAGACATGGGGAGACCGATGGTCCAGAAAAGCAACCCATCTGTTCTCATGGGGGCTGTCCTTCCGTGCCCCGAGCAATAGCTGTATGCTGGGTATTCTTCATCAATGATAATTTGATGGAACATTAATTAATTATGACAATACCAAATAAAAGAAGGAAACCACGAGTTAAAGAGTGAATAAGGGAGAGAGCTCAACCAGGGAGTCATTTATTCATCCCCAGCTCCTGGTATTTGTCCCAATTCTTCGCTCCCACAGTGGAGGCCACAGCAGTAGAAAAACCTTCTTTGACCCCAGGGCTTTATAATTCTCTGCATGAATCTGGTTCATGCTTAGCTACAGGACAGCATTGTTCCCTTGTTGTTTGCTGACCAAAATTCTAAATCTAAAGCTTGAAATCCGTCAGAGCTGAAAACGGGAGGCATTTGTGAGCAACATAAGCCAGCAGGGGTGGCCAGCCAGAGCCAAAGGGCCCCAGCATCCGTGCTGAGATGCCCTGTGCTTCCACGGATCTGCTTATACCCTTGTCATATGTTTACAGCATGGATCTGTTATAAACTGAGAAAATCTGGGCATAGGAAGGAAATCAAGGGCAGACCATGTTTGAAGTTGAAGCATGAATGCCATGTCATCTATTTGTTCAAGTTCCTTGATGTGAGCAGTCCCCTCTCCGATGGCCAGATTACTGTCCTCGTGAAAGAAATTTGCTAAATTCGAGGGGCTACATCAATCAGTCAAGCTCCAAGTCACATTTTCTGTGAATGTAGCACACTGCCTGGCCCATGGCTCTCGTATGGTTTTCTTGCCTTGTTAGACTATCGGCGGCAGGACACTGTTGTCTATGTTGTGCTTCTCTGAACTAAATGTGTACCATCCTTCGTCCCTTCAGGGTATCTACAGCTGCATCCACGGAGTAGCTATAGAAGAGCGCCAATCGGTGATGAACTCCCCGACCGCTACCATGAACAACACACACTCCAACATCCTGCGCTTGCTTCGCACAGCCAAGAATATGGCCAACCTGTCTGGAGTGAATGGCTCCCCTCAGAGTGCCCTGGACTTCATCCGTCGAGAGTCCTCTGTCTATGACATCTCGGAGCACCGCCGCAGCTTCACACATTCAGATTGCAAGTCCTACAACAATCCGCCCTGTGAGGAAAACCTGTTCAGTGACTACATTAGTGAGGTAGAGAGGACATTTGGCAACCTCCAGCTGAAGGACAGCAACGTGTACCAAGACCACTACCACCATCACCACCGGCCACACAGCATTGGTAGCACCAGCTCCATTGATGGGCTCTACGACTGTGACAACCCACCCTTTACCACCCAACCCAGGTCAATCAGCAAGAAACCCCTGGACATAGGGCTGCCCTCCTCCAAACACAGCCAGCTCAGTGACCTGTATGGCAAATTCTCCTTCAAGAGTGACCGCTACAGTGGCCACGATGATTTGATCCGGTCGGATGTCTCAGACATCTCCACGCACACGGTCACCTATGGAAACATCGAGGGCAACGCAGCCAAGAGGAGGAAGCAGCAGTACAAGGACAGTCTGAAGAAGCGGCCAGCCTCGGCCAAGTCTAGGAGGGAGTTTGATGAAATCGAGCTGGCCTACCGTCGCCGACCGCCCCGCTCCCCGGACCACAAACGCTACTTCAGGGACAAAGAAGGGCTCCGAGACTTCTACCTGGACCAGTTCCGAACAAAGGAGAACTCGCCTCACTGGGAGCATGTGGACCTGACCGACATTT
Organism: Cricetiscus sungorus; assembly: GCA_030556225.1. NCBI lineage: Eukaryota > Metazoa > Chordata > Mammalia > Rodentia > Cricetidae > Cricetiscus > Cricetiscus sungorus. Next base: position 41,441,635 of record JANBXA010000735.1, on the reverse strand, counting down.
ACAAAGAACGCAGTGATGACTTCAAGCGAGACTCGGTCAGTGGAGGTGGGCCCTGTACCAACAGGTCTCACCTCAAACACGGAGCAGGCGATAAGCACGGCGTGGTAGGTGGGGTACCAGCTCCTTGGGAGAAGAATCTGACCAATGTAGATTGGGAGGACCGGTCTGGTGGCAACTTCTGCCGCAGCTGTCCCTCCAAGCTGCACAATTATTCCTCGACGGTGGCAGGGCAGAACTCGGGCCGGCAGGCCTGCATCAGGTGTGAGGCGTGCAAGAAGGCTGGTAACCTGTATGACATCAGCGAGGACAACTCCCTGCAGGAACTGGACCAGCCGGCTGCCCCCGTGCCTGTGACATCCAACGCCTCCTCCACCAAGTACCCTCAGAGCCCGACTAATTCCAAGGCCCAGAAGAAGAATCGGAACAAGCTACGCCGGCAGCACTCCTACGACACCTTCGTGGACCTGCAGAAGGAGGAGGCCGCCTTGGCCCCACGCAGCGTGAGCCTGAAAGACAAGGGCCGATTCCTCGATGGGAGCCCCTACGCCCACATGTTTGAGATGCCAGCTGGTGAGAGTTCCTTTGCCAACAACAAGTCCTCAGTGCCCACTGCCGGACACCACCACAGCAACCCCGGCAGCGGCTACATGCTCAGCAAGTCGCTCTACCCTGACCGGGTCACGCAAAACCCTTTCATCCCCACTTTTGGGGATGACCAGTGCTTGCTTCACGGCAGTAAATCCTACTTCTTCAGGCAGCCCACGGTGGCGGGGGCATCGAAAGCAAGGCCGGACTTCCGGGCCCTTGTCACCAATAAGCCAGTGGTGTCGGCCCTTCATGGGGCTGTGCCTGGTCGTTTCCAGAAGGACATTTGTATAGGGAACCAGTCCAACCCCTGTGTGCCTAACAACAAAAACCCCAGGGCTTTCAATGGCTCCAGCAATGGACACGTTTATGAGAAACTTTCTAGTATTGAGTCTGATGTCTGAGTGAGGGGAGAGAGAGAGGTTAAGGCGGGCACGGGAGGGCTAGGGCTGTGGGCCGCGTGGTGTGCCTGTCCTGGAAAGAGTCCGGGGTGAACTTGGCTCCCATTCGCTTTTTCTTGTTCTTTTCGTTTCTCTGTGGGATCCCGGAGTTCTGGTTCCTACTGAAGGCAACCCTCGTGGCCAGCACGGTTCCTCCTCCCTCGCGCAGCTCTCTTACCATCCACCACATCTGTCCACCATTCCTGTTGCCATGAGAAGATAGGACGGGCCTCAGCGTGTGGCAGGATGGAGTGGAGACAGGAGGTGCCTGCTCTGAGGGAGGCTTTCCTGGAAAAGGCCCTTTGTTCAGGCGAGGGAGTGAAGGCGGCCTAAGGAAGGCCATCTGGCCTCCTTCTGAATTCTTGCTTCATGGCTGGTAGCTGCCTAGGGACCCTGTAAACAAAGGAAGGGCGGAAAGTCGTTCTGTGCGTATATATAAGCCAAATAGAAAGTTTGCTTCAGCTCCAACCTAGGGAGAAGGCCATTGGCAGATGAGGGGATCCTGAGCAAGCTGGGGGCTGACTGCAGTCATGCCCTAGGGGGCATTGGAGGCAAGCGTAGGGAAGTGTGTGCACACATCTGGCGTGCACACTTGCACTCTCATGTACTCCGTGCCCGCCTCTGAATACAGGAAAGGCACCGTTGAACCATTGCTTCTTCCACATGCCTAAGTGATACACGTGCTCATTTTGGCTTATATATAAACTGGTGTCCAGGTTACCTGAATTTGACCTATCTCTCCCTTTTCCTTTCTTGAGAGAGGATGGAGGTTCTTGACAAAGAAGATTCTGTACTGTAGGGGGAAAAAAAGTGACAAAAGAAAATGGAAGGAAGGAAGACAACCCTACAAAACTAATTTGTCAGTGTTGTCTATCTTTTCTATCAGCGTAGGCAGAGAACTGTCCAGAAAGGCTTAAGAGAAATCAAAGAGGCCCGGAATCTTTTATCCAAACTCAGAGTAGAAAGCTCTTTTCGGCATTTAGCCCCTTGACTGGCTAAGGTTTGAGGAAGAACTCTCCACGGAAGGCTTTGAAGGAGAGAACCATTTTCGGTAGGGTAGGTGAGACAGGGGGATGTTTCCAATGCTTTGATCCCTTCTTACTTTAACCCAGAACTGAAAGGGCAGGCAATTCCCCCAGATCTGGCGATAAGTGGCAGCAGACAGATGGAGGAGAGAGATGAGCTTGTCCTCCAGGCTACAGCTCTGGAAGCCAGAGAGAATGGAAGAGATTTGGAATATAACTTGAACTAATGTGAACATTCTAGATAGAACCCTTCCTCTCCTGCAACCACCAGTTCCCTCACAGATTGCACCACTCTACAGTAAACGTGTGTGTGTGTGTGTGTGTGTGTGTGTGTGTGTGTGTGTGTGAGATGAGAGAGAGAGAGAGAGAGAGAGAGAGAGAGAGAGAGAGACATTCCAGGGATGGGGGTGCCGGTAGATGTGATTCCCCTCACTTAAAATTGGAGATTTAGGAAGGGAAATGAATATTTGTCACTGCCTGTCCTGAAACTTGGGGTAGGGTGTTCTATGGGTCAGTTCCACTGTCCTGCCATCCCCTCACACAGGGTCTGTTTGGAAGCTTGACCACAGGATCGCCTTGTGGCGCACAGGACACGTAAACCAGAAAGGTGCTCATCCTCTGGAACGAAGCTGTCGTGTCTCTTCACATCACACCCTCCAGAGTTGTCATTCGCCTTCCTGGTCGCCCTGCCTCACGACCTCCCCTCATCTCCCATCCTCGACTGCTTGGTTAATCTCCCACTTTCCTCCTTGATTTTTTTTTTAACCTCACTACCTTTCATTTACAAGCCAACTGAAGGCCTTGTTTTCTTTTTAAAATGACTGTGGGGACAAGGGGCTGAACCTCTCAACAGTTTGGAGAGAGGAGCGTGGAGTGCATTACTTTAGGATCCAGGAGAGACTCTGAGAGGGGACAGAGGGTGTGAGGCATCTCCCGGAGGAAGGAGAAGGGCCATAGGAACACTGCTTCACTCTGGCTCTGCCCAAGGGCCAGGGGCTCATCCTCTTCCTCTTACCTCACCCCTTTAAAATTAAAAAATATGAAAAAAAGAAAAAAAAAGCCAAACCAACTAACCTAGCGAACAGCAATCTAGAAAACAGGGGGCTCTGATGGTCTCCACGGGCCTCAGAAATCAAGATGGTGTTTATTTCATATGTAAATATTTTGTTTTCTAATTGATTTTGTATAGATAAGATGTTCTCCTGTGAGTATTCAGGGTGTTGAGCTGGAGGGAGTGGGGTGGGGATGGGAATGGGGGACAATTATTTCCTTCTGGGTTTTCATTTTCTATTGGGAGGAATTGTGTGTCATGGCCTTTGCTTCAGAGTGTCTGGGGAAAGTTTATGGGAACAGAAGCCACAGTGGTGAACAAGCCAGGGGAAAGTCATTTATGTCCATGCCCCGCCTCCAAAACCTGTCTTCCTGCCGGTTTGTGAGAAGTGATGGTGCACTTTGGCCTGAGTTTTGCAGGGTCCAAATCAGCACTGAGCAAAACTTGCTCTGACCCTTGTCTTCTAGGGAGAACGTAGGAAACCATCGGTCTGTCAAAGACAACCTGGGGGCATCAGTTTGTCCTTGTTGGCAAGCACCTCGGCTTGCAAAGGTTCCCCAAAGGGCTTGAAAAAGAATTGAGGTCCAGTTACCTCCATTCTTAACATGACTGAGAGGTTTCTGGAAGCAGATTCTGAGAACTCTCACAGCAGCCTTCTCTGATGCTTAACTGTCATCTGACCATTCTGATACATCATGCTGTAGTACCTGACTACCCCATCCCCCATCTGTGTGCACCTATAGAAATGACCACTCCAGGCACACCCAAGAAATGTCCACTAATCCTACTTTGACATGTGGTTTCAGATTTTACAGGGACAGCAACAGATACAGGGGTCTTACAGATTTACATTCTTTTCTAGAAAGGTCAGCAGATCCCTTCAAAACTCATTAGCCTGGCATGGTAGCTAAATTTAGTTTAAGAGGTGGGAAAGTGTCTAAAGACAGACAGTCAGTGGCTTTATAGTTGCCTTGTTCTTGTTACTGCCATGGGGGGTGCTATTTTGTTCAAGTTAGGCATCCCAAATCTGACTTGAGATTAACCAAACAAATAAAACCCCTTTCAATAGATTGTTGGCTTGTGAAAGATAGCAGCTTCTCTCTCTCTCTCTCTCTCTCTCTCTCTCTCTCTCTCTCTCTCTCTCTCTCTCTCTCTCTCTCTCTCTCTCTCATTCAGTGCTGTCAGTGAGATAATTTAACTATCCTAAACCTCTTATTTGCAATTGCTCATCTTTCTCCAACTGGATTCTTGAATTGGGACCAAAGTAAGATATTCATGGCCTGCTCTAAAAAGAATGAGGAAATGTAATCTGTCAAGTTTTATATGTGAAAGTCCAGAATACCAAGTCAGTCGAATACATAAGGAGGAGCTCAGCAGCTGTCCATATCATCCGTATCACTGATGGATATGGACCAAGACCCAATCCATCCGTCCATATCATCTGTATCACTGATGGAGATGGACCAAGACCCAATCCATCCAAAACTGTGAGGTTCTGCAGAGCCCTGAGGAGCATCTTTTAGAATCCATGCTTTCTTTCATGTGAAGGTGGATTGGTGGGTGTGGCCCCGCGTCACTCCTTTTAGTGGCGATGCTGACACTTCAGCATGTCCAGTGACCTCAACAATCTGACCTTTGCATTTGCCTGAGGGAAGGTGTGCACACCGTTTCAGAGTGCTGCATGTACAGTGGACCTTGTTACTTCCAAGTTGTCACTGTGTGTTCCCAGCCAGAACTCGGGAAACATCCTTCATGTGTATCCCCTGGTGCTGGCCACAGCCATTGTGTGATTGGGGGGAAATATCCCAGATGATCTCATTACATGTTGGTGGTGTCAGTAGTGCCCAAACGCATGTGTAAAATAGGAGTCCTCTATACAGTGACGTGAATATCACTTGCCCAGTCTTCCATGGTCATCAGGAATTGCCCCAAGGAGAATTCTTTGCAGAGTGCTGGTCACCTGCACCTCTCATTTAAGAGCTAGGGTTTTTTTTTTTCTTTTTTCTTTTCTTTTCTTTTTTTTTAATTAGTTCAAGATTTAGGGGAAGATTAACTGGAATGTTTGGGCAAATGCCTTCAGAAAAGCTATTCCTGAACTCACTTTATTATCATTATTTTTAATCACCGTCTCTGAAAAGGCCCCGTGCTTGCTTGGCACCCTGTGTGTGTCTGCTGTGGTGTGCTAGGAGTGAATCGGGTGTGCGCATAAATGATGTAATGACAGTTTGCTGGTGAATGTGTTCGGTGTTTCTGGGCATTGTGGCCATACTATATGTTCCCAAAGCCATATAAAAAGTGTGTGACCTAGGGGCTGCTAAAACACTACAGTATTGCTGCCTTTGCTGTCTTCACCTTGGGGTTAGAGAGTGTTCTTGCTGTCTAAGGAATTCTTTAGGGGCAAGAAGTACCCTGAGGAGGTCATTCATGCTGGAATGGTTCTGGCCTCATGGATGGCTTGCTTTCATGATTCTGAAAGAGCCTACTAACTGTTGGTTTCCCAGGCAGATTTACTAATTCGGGCTGAGTTGTCCATCTGCCATTGCAATGAAAGCATTCCCAGGAAGAGTGACACACTAAGCCATATTAGGGATTTGTACATTTAAACACCTAATCTACATTAGGACTTTCATTCCTTTTCCTGGGAATAAGCTACAATAAACCAGCAGGAGAAAGCAACGAGAGCATCACAAGCAACAGAGCAGGGAGAAAGGATAAAGGGTCCAGAAAACCAGTCATTGAAGCCATGCTTCATCTCTACATGTTTAGTTAAGCCCCATGGGGACCCTGGATTAGGAGTTCTACCTGGATTTATTTTCAGCACACAGCCACATACATAGTTTATAGATAGCTAAATTCTACACCACATAGGGCGGGCAGGTAAGAATTATGACCCAGGAAACAGAAGACAGGTGCCTTTTCTCAAATGTAAGACGCTGAGTAGAGAGCTTCAGAGAAAAATGTTCATTCATATTTAGTATTGAGTCTGTTAGTATGTTATAAAAATCGCACATTATCCATTCTCTGTTCTAGATCTAATGATCTGCCCGTTAACTCATTGGCCTGCATTCTGAACATCCTAGTTTCCTTCCTCATATCCTTTGTGAAGGGACCCTCAGGTACTGTTTAACCTGTGAGCCTATGTTATGCTTCGGTCAAGGTTAAAATGCTCATTTGTCACTCTGAGAACTTCAAATATTGATCTAGGTCTAGGATTTCATCCAGTTTGGGGAACTAGCCATATATAAGGTCACAGGCTGAATGAACACACCCTACTTCCATCCAATTTACCCAGTCACACATGGTCCCTGTGAGTTCTATGGCTCGAAACATAAGCTATCTGCTCCCACAACAAAACTGCCGTCGAAGCCTTGAGTGAAAGTCCGTGCTTTCCCCGAGCACTGGAGAGACTGGTGCAGTTCAGGCGCTCTAGGTAGCAGTACAGAATCAAGGAGAAAGAACTGAGCTCAGAGAGGACTGGGTTATCCTAGCAATGCCAGGAACGTGTGGAGAATGTCAGGGATCTGGTGCATTCCTCTGCTCCGGGGCTCTTGTTCAGTGATCACGTCAGAGCTGATCATTGCCAGCTGCTGGCGATGTTCCGTACTTTGCATCTGGTGGTGTGACTTGGGGGTGGCGGCGCTAATGGGAACCAAGAGTTCCACACAGCCTTGGGATGCTGGTGTATAGAATCTGTTTTGGCAGAAGCGAAAGTGGCACTCGGTGTAAGGATTGGGTTATAAAGAAGCCTAAGTCTAAGCCCATCACAAAACTATTATTTGAAAGCAATGACTTCCAACTTGAACTCTGTTTATCAATTAATAATTATTTTTAAGGTTGTGATTTAAGAGGTGGTATAGAAAAAAAAATAAGGTAAAAAACTCTCCATAAATATGTTAGTTCAACTAAACCAATATGTGTTGAGCATTTACTATGCCCCTGAGCTAGTGCTGAGAAATATATAAAAGATTTAAAAATGGAATATGTTATGCCCATGTAGGATATGCCAATGCATAAGTATAAAATATTTCAGTGTGTTATGTATATATAAATAGGCGTGCATAAATTTCTGTGATTCCTCGTGCAGGGTTAGTATTTTCTGGTTTCGGGGTTTGAGTCAAAGATATCCACCATGTTGAAGAATGGCACAGACATTCAACTTTCCACATGGCAGCCAAGCCTTGGCCACTTATGGCATTATTACACTTTCTAAGCTACTGCTCAGAGAGTCCCTCTCAGGTCAGAGCCTTGCATTTTCCTAGCTCATCTCTGCTAGCTTTTCAACTGAGCGCTCCTCGTCCCTGCACGGCAAACTCCCCTTTGGGATCTTTTGAGGCACACTTCAGACAGTAGGGCTTCTCCCTGTTGTCCATTACTCCCTTTGTATTCCTCCCATGTGTAGGAACAAATCTCTCCATTCAATTAGCCCCTTGAATGCCTGTCTATCTCTGTCAACCCTTCTCAAACGGATAGTATGTCTTCACATCCACATCCAATGCTTACAGCTCTGCAATGAGTCTAATCTGCTAACTCACTCACCATCTCCTAACAGCAATATTTCAGTGAACAGTTTGCTACGAACCTAACCACAGTTTTGTTTCCCTGCTATTCACCCCTTTATAGTCTCCTGAGCTAACCTTTGGGAGGTGGTACATTGTGATCTGCTTCTTAGCTTTCAGGTCACCTCTGACCTCACTGGCTTCTGCTTTTGCTCAGCCTTCACTTGGTCTGCGTTCTAAGTTTGACTCTCCGTGTTGACTCCTCATGATCTTTCTTAGACCCTCTTTTCTCTCCGGCTTAATGCACATATTTCTGATCACCTCACTTCAGATGGACCCAAATACCCAGATCTACCCCTGCAAAGCAACATAATTAACAGGTTCCCTTTCTGGCCAGTGGTCCCATTGTTTCCCTGTGACCACACTAAAGTTTTGCCGGGAACTTTTGCTTCCTTCTTGTCTCTGATTTTACACGTACAATCATTTGGAAAACCTATTGATTCTTACTCTAAAGTTTCTGCCTGCCTTTTCATTCAGGTTCTTCCCTCCCGTTGATTGTTTCAGTGTCGTATATTATTGTTCCTAGAATTCATATTTCAATCTACTCTCTCAGCTTGTGTTTCCTAACAATGGTTAGTTCATGTCCTCCCTAACCCCAGCAGACAAGTCTTTAATGAGATGCCCTTGTCACGCTTTTCCAGCAGGCACAATCTTTGTGCTCCTCCTCACAAGACAGTTAAATTACATACTTGTCCCTTAGCACCCCTTAGCCAGCCAGATTTACTTGTATCTTAAACTTCTCTCTTTTCCCAAAACGTCCTGCCCCTAACTCTTATCTGCCAACTTTCTTGCATAATCTGCTCCCTGTATACAAGTCTTAACAGACAATAACATAACCACAGCATCTGTTTCCCTTCACAATCTGTGCAGAAAAAAATTAAGCATTTTATAAATGCCCGTGACACTTTAATTTTACCTCCAGAATGGCAACCATCAGAGACCATCTTTATAATTATATGAGTGTGCCATACATTTACTAGCCTTTTATTTCCTAAATCACCTAACAGAGTGTATTGTACATGAAGGGCACTAGAGAATATTTAATATTATAAATAACAATAGAAAAGGAGTTATCTTATTTTACCCCCAGGGCCCTTGAATCTGTGGAGATACATAAGGATGAGTTTTCCCCTCTACCAACGCCATGTTTCTCTTTTTCTCCTGATACAGCCTCAGTAATGCACCAACAGTGCATGCGTGCATTTCCATGTTGTTACTTCCAATGTGAATTGGTGTTTTTCCAAGTCATACTTCATTCTCTGGAGTCCTTCTTTGACAACTTTACGGCCATTTCTGTGTCGCTGCAGTGATGGATGTACACAGAGTAAATGGCAAAAGGATAGACCATGAAGGTTATTGATTAAATGTGGGGGATCAGGATTGTCCAGATGCTGTGAGTGGAAATCATGTCTAGACACACCACTGTCCTGAATGAATCTAGCATGACCTATGCTTGGATTAACAGGTCTTTATTCCCAGAGTTAGACACTTTCACTAACAGAAGGGTCATGTTGCAATGCAAGCTTACTAATCACACAGCCTTGTGAATCTCAAGAAGTCTTCCAACAGGACCAGTGGATTTCACTGAATGCTAAAAGTTCCCCCTTTATAACTGTGTAGGCCATGTGGGGTTGGGGGCTGTGTGTTCTGCTTATGCCCTTGTCTTAGTGATGTTTCTTTTCTCACCCTTTCTGACATAGAGTAACTAAACACATCGCCTCTGATGTGTATCTCAAGTGTAAATACACCAAAATTTCAATGATGGTTCAGAGAGAAATTTTGTGTCTCAACTTCTCTTTCTTCTACGATTATGATTGAACTCATCTCCGTAGAGGAGAGAGTATAGCTTCTGGCCTTATGACCCTCTTGGTCTCTAGTCCTTAGTTCTATTTAAACAATCTCACCCATTTGTTCTGGAGAAAGTCTTGGGGCTGGTCCTGTCCTTTTACTTGGGCTGCTCCGGTACCAGCTAATGTTCTTCTTTCTCCTGGCCAACCTCCTCTATAAATCTCATGTTGTCATTGGTCATGAATTATCCTCCTGTGGGAGGCATCTTCTGCCACTGAGTGCTAATTTAAAGCATACTGTAGAGAACCTAACTCAAATAAGTTACAGGCAGTGACAAGTCTGCTTTTCAAAAAATCTGGCAGAGTTCATTCTTCATCAAGACAGAAAGATTATTATTGGCAAGCTGGGATGAAACTTGAGACAGTTTAGTAGTTATCTAGTAAATATTAAAATATTCAGTCTAAATGGTCAGTTTTTTTCAGTTTTAATAGTTGTAGATAGTATTGATCCTAGCAATGGGGACAGATACTATTTTAGAGCAAAGTGGATCTCATGATATAATGAGGCACTTGTTTTAAGCATTGAAACAGGTTGGCACTAGCTAGTGAACATGTGGAGAGGCAGCTGTTCTCTCAAAGGCATCCATGAAATTCTGTTGGACCAATGACTGGACCAACGTTACAGGCAGTTTCACATGGTTATTTTATTTTATATTTTATTCCGTTCTATTATTTTTTTTTAAACACTCCAGTACCTGCACAGGATGATGAAGGCAAAGAATAAGAGGCCCACTAAAATAGCACTTCCAACATGTCACAAGTAGAGCTGGGTGCCTGTCGGTCCCTGACTTTGTGGGTCCCTTCAGGAAGCAGAGAACCCGCAAAGGACTAGACTTGAGGCCGATTGCTCCCACAGGCCCATTCCTTTGGCCACAGACAACAATGTGCAAAAACTCACACTAACATTGGAGCCTGATTTCCAGATGTCTTTCAGATGAGGAGAGCAATGTCCTTTTTGTTTACCTCTTGGTTGGAACCTGAGAGGCAGAAGCAAGGCGGGTTAAAAAGTAAGGGGCAGTGCATAGCATTCTCCAAGGGCCATTTCTAAGTGTGTGGGGACTTCAGTCTGATCAAATGCTAAAAATGCCAGGGGAAGTGTCCAGAAAGAACTCTGACCCTGAGCTAAGGGACCTGGACCCAGCCCCATCTGTGAGGTCCTGAATTCGTACAGGAAGTCTGGTCACACTTCATCCCCGAGTCAGCATCCTTGTCATTTGGATGACACCCAGAGAATTGTTGGTCACCACCATGGGCACAGAGGGCACAGCTGGTCCTACCAGCCTCACTGTAGATAGACTGTTGTTACCCTTTGCAGGAGGAGGCTCACAATGCTGGCATGTGACAGGACTGGAACCACAGGAAATGTGGTCACAGAGATGTAAAGTGTATAGGGTTCTTCAAATGGTCCCCTTGACAGGGACTTACGATGACTTTTAGTTATTGGGATGAACACACGGGAGCACTGGTAAAGTCAAAGCTTCCGTTGTGAACTGTCTGCATTTTGTGGCCCAGGCTAACTCAGAAAGTCGTGCTATGTGAACTACTCTCCTACTCCAAGTTTCTAATACCTAAGTGGAAGAAAGTCTTGTAACCCAGGCAGCTGGTTGAACCAAATCATTTGCATGAAATTCATCTTCCCAGATCCCCACCCTGCTCACTACCATAATATGTTAGTCTACAGAAACCAATCGAATGGCGGAACAAAGCAGTGATCTGCAAAACAGAAAAAACAGTTTCTGTAATGAAGGAAATTTGAAGAGCAAATTAAGATGTTTGAATTTTTTGAGGTAAGACATGAAGGATAGCTTTTATTATTCAAAATTTGTATATGGCACTGGAGCAACCCAAATCTCCCAGACTGGTATCCTAGGAAGGGAGCCTTTTAAAAGTGTTTGTGAGGTGGTCATGGAATGTTGAAGGTGACAGTCATTTGGGCCAGCCCACAGGGAAGGCAACTTCAAGACAGAGTCCTTTATGTTCTTTTACTTGTATCTAACTTAGCCTGCTCCTAATATTAAGGCATGAATCCATTCTAGAAACATTATGTAGATGTATTGTACAACTCACATATGCAATGAACTTCTGACAGAAGACCCTGTGTCCCCCAGGACCCTAATAAATAATGACTATCTTCCTAAATCCCAGAGGAACAGGAACAGTGACATCTGCAGAGAATGATTGTAAGACATTGATTTTTGCCCCCAAGGTTATAATGGCAAGTTGTTCAGCAAACATGGCTGGTGGACTCCCACAGCTAACTTCTCTTGCAAACTATCTGCTGACTGATAAATGGAACAAAGCTTGAGAAATAAAGTCCATCTTTCCAGAAGATATCATCTTTAATTTACACCTCAAGAGATTTTGCTCCTTATACAAAATAGTCTGCTTATACAAGAACAGTGAAATGCTCTACCTTGAACCAACTTAATCAGCCCATCCTGTCACAAGGGAGGATGCTGCAAAGTGGGGAATAGGGCACAGTAAGGAATCTATACTGTCACCTTTACAGTAAAGGTATCCCAAAAACCCGGTTCAAAAGCCTGGTGTGGAGAAAGGAGGAAATTCCTCATTCCCATGCACAGGGGAAGGAACTGAGACCAGCAAATGTATGTTCCCCAAACTGAAGGTTTAAAGTCAAGCTCATGACAAAGAGTGTTTCTCTCTCACCCTTTTGCCTCCTGATAGCTGGTGTAAGATCATGTTGGTATACATAGGAAGCATAAAAGGGAGCAGTCCATTCTACTCTGATGTCAAAATGACTTCATCTTTCTCATGAGCTTCATTACCTGTATCATGATGCTCCTCCCTAACATAACAGAGCCAAGATCTGATGGGTGTTGGAGCATCTTATTCCCTTGAGATGGCCATCCCTTCTCTGGTGCTACACTCATGTTCAGTGTGGATCGGGTTGGAAGTATGATTCATAGGACCTAAGGGAATGGAAGGAGAATTACTTAATTGAAACCACCAAGTTCTTGTGCTTAATATCAAATATTAAAGTAGAAATGAAAAAGGCAACCCTTGAGCACAGATGCCCACAGTACAGATTGGGGAAGCATCACGGGAAAAGTTTTAGAAAGTAAGTCCCTCTCTACTCAAGGCCAGAGCAGTCAAACTGAAAATCTGCACAAAATCGAGGTAGCTTCGTATTTTGAAGGTATTGTAGCTGGCATGGGTATTTTCTGTGCAAAGACTGAGTTAGGTAAAAGTCAATTTTGGAGCCTGGCACTCTCTTCTCAGATGTATTGTTCACCTGAACCTAGACCCCTTGCCACTCACCTCAAGGGCAGAATGTAATTCCTCTCATATCGTAGGTTGATTTCTTCCTAAGCCAGTCTCGCCCACTGGTCATTGAGCCCAGGGGTAAGTCATAATCCTCCCTCACCTCTTGGCTTCTGTCACTTCTATTAAAGAATAATCCTTAAAATCTATTTGGGTAGGCCTGTTGGATAAAGCCAATTACCTGGGTGGATGTGGGAAATGGGCAGTGAGTTTCAATATCAAGAGGAGAAGCCTCCTAGGAAAAGATACATGCCCACTAGCTTCTAATCAGCAAGTCAGGGTGCTGGTGTAGATGTGTAGTATCTTTCTTTCAATGAAAGAAGACAGGACATTACTATTCTCTTCACCCTCTGCCCACTCTCTGGAGTGTTAAATCTGCTGCTCTTCCCAGCAAGATAAATCAGACTGAGAACAATACTCCAACCTTCCCAGACAGCTGTGACTGTGTCTTTGTTTCTTTCTCACATTATCTGCCATGTGATGAAGAAATCTGCATGGCCATCACCAATCAAACATGCCAGCAAAGGACAATACACACATTCACTGAGAATGAGTAAAATCAGCATATTCTATTTAACTCAAATGGTCTTTGGGGAGTCTTATTCTGTCTGTTCTCCATCTCTCTGAGACCTTTCCTCTCCTAGAAGCCATTATTACAATAGGGGTTTCACTGCTTTGCAGTTGACAAAAGGAACGACAGCTGTCCTAGGAAATTGACCCGAAATTCTTTTTTTTAATAGCCATTGAAAAGTGGGGCTTATATTGACAATACTTTTCCAGTTCTTTCCAAAGAAATCCTTCTTGACCTCTCTGACTCTTGCCCTATCTCCCAATTCCTTTTTCTGATTTGGGTTTCCCTCTCTACCTTATTCTCCTATTGTAAAAGAATGTGACTCTTAACTAAATTCTTATTTAAACGGGTTGCTTTGAAAAAGATCTGAGAATAATTTCTCATTGGTTTTCTTGTTCTTCTTTAATTTGGGGGAGGGGAGAAGTAAAAAAAAAATAGTAAGCAAGAAAGCAAACATAGCCTTGTCCTCAGAGGTGTCAACTCAAGGTCAAGAGCCAGGAAAGTGAGCGTCTTCAAGTGAGAGCAAGGATCTGCTAACAGAGAGGGATGTACTCCAGAATATTAAGCAGCCATTGAGCAGGTACACATGAGCTTTGGTCAAGATGATTTCTGTGTGCACAGAGGCATTAATCTCTCACCCTAGCTCTTCTTCTCACTTCCCTCCGTTTCTCTGTCATTTCAAGGTGCAGGATTTATGTGTGGAGAATGTTTGCGTTTGAACACACTGATGGTGTTGCTCTTCCCCAGCTCTCCTTTGCCCTAGGAACAGAGAAAGCTGGTGCCTCCGTGTTTCTCGGCCAATGAGTTACCGCATGTCAATTCTGAATTGTTCATGGCACATGCTATTAAAATGAGAGAAAACAAGAGTGGGTAATAAACTCAGCGACAAGTAGACCAGAGCATGGCTGTGAAATAACCTTCTTCAGCAAGCTGAACCAACTTCCAGAAGCCAAAGAAAAGGGTAAAGAGGGGCTGATGGTTTAGAGGACAGAAGAGCATAATGTTCATATTTTCACAATGTACGTAATGTTCAAGATGCTTTCATTATCCCCACTAAGACTACTGTCCATCACCCCCGCCCCATGAGCACTAGTGGAAAGAGAAACCTGTTGCCACTGAGTGCTCAGAAACAGGTGGATTCACTTTAGAAACAGGCACAGGCTTTCTTGCAGGGAGGTACTGATAAGCAATGTACCTAGGCTCTTCCAGAACTCATCTCCAGACCTTAGGGCAGCTTCTCACTGACCATATCCATTCTCCGCTCTAGGACATTCTGAGTGGAAGAGCCCCACGCTCATTGTGATGGCAGACACTCAATTTGGGAAGCCAAAGGTCACCAAGGAGAGGAGAGTATATCAAGAGAATGGAGTTAGTTTAAGCTTTTATATTTCTTCATCTTCTTCAATTTTAGAGTGGTTTGGCATCAAATGTTAGGTCACCTTTGAGAGAGAAAATCTTTTAAATAAAATTATAACTTCCCATCCCAGTGAAAATACCAAGTTTTCTAATCTGATTACTGTTTACTCCACGAAGGAAATTGGTAGATTCAATTACAAACAGGCATTTTGCAGATCGCTTTAATCCTGATTTTTACTTTAATCCTGACTCTTACACGTATTAGCATAGAATTTACTGACTCAGACATGATCCCTTAAGCTGCAGAAACCTCATTAAAGGGAAATAGATCATGTGTTCTGAGTCAACTTGGTTAAAAGTGTGAAGTAATGCCCCAAAATTCAGTCTGTTAATTTTACTATAGCAGAAGGCATTTGGGAATTAGATGATGAAGGAGGGAGGGGGTGATAGGGACAGAGAAATGGTTAATGAGACTTGGGGCCATTCTTTTATTGTTATTAAAAATAATAACAAACCCAAGGTCAATTCTCAGATCCAAAATGAGTTTCCATTTGTCATTTCAATGTTTGCTTAAATAACAAGTATCAGGGTTTAAAGTTTATTTTCTTGGGAGAGGGATTTTGGTGATTGTTTCTGTTTTATTTTGCTTTTTTATTGGAAATTGTATTTGGAAAACCTGTGTCTGCCATTCTTGGGCATGTTCATCTTTGCAAGGTTGTTTATCGAATAGAAACCCTGTGCCAAGGCAGTGTAGATGCTGGGGGTAAACACAACAGAGGTAGGCAGTGGCTCTCAAGGGTCATGTGTCACTGAGAGCAAAGTTTTCATAGGTTACAGTAACTTTAAGATGCTTAGCAAACATCCAGGTGGAAAGCAGATTAGGCATCTGGGTATACAAGCTTGCATCTGAGGGCCCAGGAAGGGACGTTTTCTAATAGCCCATTTTGTGATGACCAGAAAGATCCAGTAGAGACAGGAAGCTGACTGATGGTGCTTAGAAAGTGAAGATGGTGATAGGAGTGATGTCAATGATGGGTGAAAGTTGATGGGATCCAGTACACAAATAGAAAGCTGGGTGTAAGAGCTACTGGTGTAATGTGACAGAGAGAGAGTGTGGTATTAGGCACAGACACAAGCAGGCAGACAGATTTTGGAACATTTCTGTTTTGATTGGTGGTTATTCAGTGAAATACAATGGAAGTCCATCAGCTAAGAGTGGTAAGACTGTTTCAGTGACCGGGCCAGGCGGAGGAGAGCAGCTCATATTCCCCAATGTACTTCATGCTAGACTTGATCACTGTATGTGGTTCTTTTTATGGAGGAGAGCATTCAGGTCTGATAATGACAAAGATGAGCAACTGAGCCACCTCTGGACTGGTGCTATGACAAATGTGTGACTGGAATGCATGCCCCTCAGTAGGGCTACTGGAACCTCAAGGAAGACAAGAAGGTGACAGAAATTGCCAAGGCATGTGGCAGTAGGAACCAACCGTGGAGTCATAGGGAGGAATGGGAGTTGAGGCCACATGGAAGATGGGTTGCGGTAGGAGGGACTTGTTCATCTGAGGATGAAGGTGAGAGTGGGCTCCTCACAGTGGCTCTCCTGGGTAGCTGAGGTTGGTGCTGGTAGTAATCCGATGGAAGTGGCAGGCTCCATGTGCTGGATGAGGGAGGCCTAGCCAGCAGCACATGGCACCCTGGTGGCTTATCAGTGCCCACCCACTCCACCCCCACCTTTTAATTTTCACTGCCAAATTCTACCTTTGCTAAGTTACTGGCTTGGAGACAAAGTCAATCCCTCTGCCTCAACCTACTGAGATTGCAAAGATCCACATCCAGTCCTGGTTTGGCTCTGCATGTCCTCATAGATGCCATTAGACATGACCTGGGTGGAAACTGCATTGCAACTCTTTACCTCCAGAGCTACCACATTTCACCATAAAACCTTGCCCTTTCTGCTTTAAAAACTTCCAACTAAGTTGCTCTTCTTGGGGAAATTCCTTGTTCTTGTTTGTCTTCCTCTCTGTTCATCTTTCAAAAGAAATCTAGAAGAACAGCAAACAGCTTTGCTTCTGCCAATTCTAGCAAACGACTATTGCCTCGGACGGATCGTTTTTTTATTCAGTGTTTTCTTTTGTGACAGAGAACAATGGGCCAGAAGCATTAGGAAATGATTGGGCTTTAAAAGCTTCGGAGGGAGGAGCATTTTGGATGATTAAGATGGGGTTAGTAAAGAAAGGTTTTAGTGGGGCTGCATGGAGAAAGAGGGAGAGGAGTGTACTTTGAAGATAACAGTGGGGGAAAAAAATTAAAACTTCGACCAAAGGAGGTGGCAGGGCGTGGGGGACCCACTGTGTAGCATCTGGAGATTTAGCAAGCATAAACCAGATCCTGCCTTCTCCACAACATTCCACATATCTGACACCAATGATAGAATGGTCTTGTTTTATTTCCCGGGCCTTTAGGAAACCATCATTTGAAGAGACAGTAGGCATGTCCACTGAACTAGTTCCCCTGACCCAACAGAATCTTGAGCAGGGGAAGGTGAAATCATAACTGCCGTGGCTAGTTCTGCATCACTGTTCACCAGTCAACACACACCCTTCAGCTCTGTCCTATTCTTCCTGCTGTTCACCCGGGCTCATCTAATGCCTGTCTTCAGTTCTCTGTTGGAAGGGTATTACAGCCAATTCAAGGGCTTATTCCATGCTTTACGCACCAATGCTGGCTAGAACTCCTTTAGCAAAGAATAGAAGGCAAAAGCGACAGGGGCTGTGTGTCCTGACTGCTATACTTCCTGCCTAGCAGGAATCCAGCCTTTCAAAGGTCAACTGAACACAACACAGCTTCCATCTGCCCACGATCTCCCCTGCTTCTGCTCGTCACACCAACATAATTGGGTATGACTGTGTAGAATCTGTGGGAAGTGGGGAGAGGGGTTAAAGAAAGGAGGAAGGATCTTAAGTGGGAGCTTGTGACACAAGGACCACCCAGCACTCATACTTTCGAGCAGCCATGACACCTGTAGAAACAGCTAGGGAGCTAGCTGGAATGTTAGCACAGGACCAGAGAAGACACAGGATAGGGCAATGAACTTTTACCTGTACAGAAAAAAAAAAAAATCTCTTTTCTTCCAGTGTTCTAACAGTGTCATAAGTACACTTAGCCACAATGACAGAAGCATGTCCGTGTGTGCCTGTGGGTGTGCGTGTGAGTTTGAGCAGGAGTACGAAGGGGTGAAACACTATATACACACAGTGTCTTGGGCTGCAGTCACAGAGCCACACCCCTCCCAGAGTCATTCTGGCTAGGGGTAATGGTCATAACTTCCCTGGTGTGGTTCCCCCTGCACAGGGAAAGCCCTCGGGCTTGCCTGGACTCTGCGAGGCCAGATGCCACATTCCTCCCCTGGGCCAGGTCTCCCTTCCTGTTGACTCTCAGATCCCCAGCCCATTCACTTCCAAGTTCTTTTAGGTTGTTTGTTTTGTTTTTGTTTTTGTTTTCTGTAAATATCAATTTCTTCTTTTGGACATGCAGGGATCAATTGAGATTCTGGAGTGGGGGGAGGGGCGGACGACTGGGTCTTTTATTTTATTTTTTTTCTTTCTCTCTTGGATTTTGGTGTTTGAACTTGAAAAAAAATACAAGTATATATATATAAGCAAATGACTTACCTTTAACAAACAAAATAAGTTGATTTCATTCTTTTGTTTTCTCTTGTTTCTCATTGGGGTAGGGTGGGGTGGGGGGGTCTTTCGGGTGGAGGGCTTTTTTGTGAGCTGTATAGATTTCCAGTTTGGACTTGTTCAAATGATGCAGGAACAAAAATTAAAATGAATTTAAAAAAAAAAGACAACATAAAAACAAGAAAACCCTTTGTGATGTATAAAAGCTGTACATAGTCAAAGATCCTTTCTCTTTTCTAATGGCAAATTATTTCTGTCACTTTATATTCAAAAAAATAAAGAAACCTACCACAAATTATCAGGGTAAAAAAAAAATCAGAGTTGGTGTTTTTTCTTATAATTTGTGTTTTCTTTACAGTGGTTTAGAAAACCTTATTAAAGATCTGTCTTGAGGGAGGAAAGATGCCTTTCCAGAGGTTTCTGGCTGTCAGCATTCCTCTGCACTGTGAATCTGCCCACTGATGCTATGGTCTCTGGGTTATGAGTTAGAGGAGTTTAGATAATCACGGTCTAAAAGCAATCTTTTAGCTTCCTAACGGTTCTTTATTTCATCACTGTCAACCACATTTTGTTTTCTCAACAGTATGAAAACAAGAACTTCAAATATATTCAAAAGTAGACAAGAATGGCACAATGAACCCACAGGTGTCAACACACAGCTCAGCTCTGACAATCACCAAGCTGGGTTTTTAGTCATACCACTTCAAGGCCTGTGAGATATAGGTAAAGGCGCTTGCTGCTAAGTCTGAAGACCTGAGTTCATCACAGGGACCTACATGGTAGAAGGAGAAAATGGACTCCTACAAGTCATCCTTTGATCCCTGTGACAATCCAGGGCACGATTGTGAGCACACATGCACAATCAAACACACACACAACAAGTAAATAAAATTATAATAGAATCCATTAAGGCAACCATACCCCTACTCAGGTCCTCCTCCATCATCCTAAAACAAGTGCCATGATTTGATCATTTTTATCTGCATTTCCTAAAGAGGAAGCGTTTGTAGCGTTCACAGTGCCGTTGTGACACATTTTCTCCACAGCACATATCCCCTAGTCAGACATTTTGTAACATCACATGTCAAATATAATCCTCAGGTTCCACAGCTTTCTCAGGTTAATGTTGAATCTGTAGACTCACCTCTCGACTCTTATTCTTTTCGGGGTGTATGTGTTATTCAGTTGCTGCATTTGGTCCTATATTGGGCTTGCTGTTCTTTTGTTACAGTTATAGGGATAAAAGCTGGAGAAGAGGTGGGGGTGGGTGGTTCCGGGTGAGGGTCCCAAGTGAGTGGGGTCCCAAGGTAAGGGACCACATGGGAGGGCATAGCAGGTTCCATGGCAGGTGAGGGTGACCGAGGCGGGATGGAATAGCACACCAGGCAGATGGAGCTTGAATGAGTTTATTTAGAAAGGGGAGTGAGGGGGAAGGGAAGAGAATAGAGGTACTGGGAACAGAAGAGGAAAGGGGGGGCGAGGAGGGAAGAAGAGGGGTAGCTGGTGGCTAACAGAAAGCAGGAGAGAAAGAGAAAGAGCAAAAGAGAGAGCAAGTGGGCAGGGGCCTGACTTTTAAAGGGGTCCTTTACACCTGCCTGCACGGTTCCTCATGGAACCCTGGGCTGACCAGAATACTGCCTGAGTGCATTCTGTCAGGGGATAGGGGCAGGCCAGCGTAATGCCTGAATCCTTACAGGGCTCCCTTACTTTGATTTTGATGCTTGTGTTCTCATACTAATGACCTGCATGTGCTCTGCCCTCTGCGTATTCTACAAACTGATCAATGATACACCTTTGGTGTATAATCTCATTCCTCAGAAACATCAGAAAAATCACCTGGCCTTCACTCCAGCCAATGCAAAATATATCTGTAGGAATTAGATATCTAGAGGTACCGTGTCACCGAGGCTACCAGCAGTAACACTAGTCTAATTATAAAGTTATCTGACCGCTTCCCGTATTCTAGAGAGAAAGTAGGAGGCTGCCTGCTTCTGCATTTCCAACAGTGGTGCTTTCCCCATGCCTTGTCACAGTCCTGACGCGGACTTTGTTTGTAGATGCTGCATGATTTTTTCTTTACCTCAGTTTCTAATTTAGTCACGTTAACAGTCTCTCTTTAGCTGTTTCCAGTGATGAAATAAAACACCAGTATAGATAGTGTTTCAACATGCAAGCATGGGCACATCCTAGCATCACTTATTAAAAACCATATGTACCACCTCTCATCCTTATATCAGAGAGCATCATGTGGAGGCCCAGTTAGTGGACAGCCGACTTATGACTTCCATGAGCTCAAATTAGCAGTCCAGACTAGAAGCCAGTCCTGCTAGTCTCTGCTGGGCATATCTTCCAAGACAACTCTGCCTGCGGTCACTGTTTCAGAGAGATTCTCTCTGTATGTTCCTCCTGATTTGCTCTCTAGACCGGAGCAAAAGAGTCCATTCATCTTGAATATTCCAGAAAGTAGAAAGCTCTGACTTAAGTCAGAGTTGTTTCCCAGTATAGTGGTCCACTTTACTACTGGAAAGACAGCTACAAAGCCCATATTGTCCTGAGGCTTTAACAAGATTCTGAAGGTTATTACTTGGTATGATTTTGAAAACCTGAAATTTGTATTGTTCTTTTAAAATCAGAGGGAGAGAACACATCACCATTCACTTGGCACTGGTTTTAAACAAGAAAACTTGAAGTCATGAATCTGAATGCCAGTGGAAATAAAGGCATGACTGAACCTTTGGTGACAATTATAACACCTTAAATGAAACAAAAGACTCAAGTGATTGGATTATGTGTAGTGATTCCTAATACTGTAGTAGGTATAAATTCTTCTTACTGTCTGACTCACATACCATGTGTGACTTCTTAAATCAATTAGCTCAGAGTCCCTATTCTGTGGAGCTCTGACATCCTGAGTTCTACCATAGGAGGCCACCAGAAAGACCAAAGGAAGCACTGATAACATCACTGTACACCAACTGCCTCAGGAAGATGGCTAAATTGATCAATTTCTTCATTCTGTGCCCACATACCGACAAGAATCATCCTAGGGACGAATAATTCACTGTGCTCACAGCTTGAAGCTGGAGTGCATCATGGGAAGGTGGACATCATGGGAAATTCAGCTGCGGCAGAGGAAGTATGAAGCAGCCTGTGCTTCCATGAGCCAGGAAGCTGAACTGAGCTGGGCCAGCCTATGATTCTCAAGATATGCCCCCACCCCAGGGACTCACTTCCTCCAGCTAGGCCCCACCTCCTAACTGGTCCACAATCTTCCCAGTGGCAGCAGCATCTGAGAACCAAGTGTTCAAACATATAAGCCTATGAGGGATATTTTACATACACACCATCTCTACAGTCTCCCCAGACCACTCCAGGACCAGCATGCTTCTCCTACATAACAATACTCAAAACGTAGCATCATCTTGGTGATTTTGCTTGAAACCAGTTACCTCTCAGTATCCATGGAGAATTGGCTCCAGGGCGTCCTTATGGTTGCCTAAAGCCAGTCTTCTTTAAAAATACACAGTATTTACACAAAGCCTATGCACAGCCCCATGTGTACTATAAACCATGTCTAGATAACTTAACAATCCCTAACATGCTGTCTTAGTTAGGGTTTCTATTGCTGTGAAGAGACACCATGACCATGGCGACTCTGATAAAGGCAAACATTTAAGTGGGGTGGCTCACTTACATTTTCAGAGGATTAGTCCATTGTCATCATGGTAGGACATAACAGTGTGCAGGCAGACATGATGCTGGATAAGGAGCTGAAAGTTCTGTCATGATTGGCAGGCAGCAGAAGGAGACTATATGCCACACTGGGTGTAGCTTGAGCATATGAGACCTCAAAGCCCACCCCCACAGTGACACACTTCCTCTAACAAGGCCACACTTCCTAATAGTGCCATTCCCTATGGGTCAAACATTCAAACACATGAGTCTATGGGGACATTCCTATTCAAACCACCACAGACAAGGTCAGCATTTTGTAAATACTCGTTATGTTGTAATGTTTAAGGGACAGTGATTTTTTTAAGCTCTGTAGATGTTTATAACAGATGCAAATGTAAAAAGACATTCTGGTCTTCAACTTGGATTAATGGATGTGGAACTCACAGCTATGTAGGGCTGGCTGCCTATCCATTCCTCCAAATTCAAGCCCAAAATATT
Source organism: Cricetiscus sungorus (assembly GCA_030556225.1). Taxonomy (NCBI): domain Eukaryota; kingdom Metazoa; phylum Chordata; class Mammalia; order Rodentia; family Cricetidae; genus Cricetiscus; species Cricetiscus sungorus. The sequence goes on along the minus strand of JANBXA010000735.1, from coordinate 41,419,063 downwards.
TCTTTCAAAACTATTACAAAATGAAAGTTATTTTCTGGGAGCAATTCGTTTGTAAAAACTCTAGAATGGCCCAAAGGAAGGGAAAACATTATAAAGAAGGTTCTGAGACACTCTGGGGTGCCTGTCTGTCAAAAAGTTACGTTGGTGATGGTGAGTGCTGGCTGCTCTTCCAGAAGACCTGAATTCTGGTCCAAATACCCACACAGGCAGCTTATAATTTGATATACCCTTTTGGCCTCTGTAGGCACCTACACACACACACACACACACACACACACACACACACACTTTCAAAATATTTAAAAAGAAGGAAGATATTTACATCAAGGTCACATTAAAGATCTGCAATGCCTTACTTACTGTCAACTCGTTGTAGATTTCTTTGTTCTAGCCTCAGAAAGTGAGCTTGCCTTCCTTCCTGCCATCAGACAAGCCCTTCTCAACTCTGGTTGTGCTGATGTACCACACAGCCCTCACTCCACAGGGAAGAAGGAGTCATTCACTCTGTGCCAAATATGAATGACGGTGCCCCCGGAAACATGGACTTGGGTTCCTCTGGATGAGCTATTTCACTACAGAAGTGGTTTCGTGAGTTTTTACAGCCACGGAAGAAAGGGACATGTAGTGACGACATCATTGGTGTTGACATCACATAGATGGGTTACAGAAAAGTAGGAGCCCTCTGCTACCTGATGACCTTCTTGGAGCTGGTAGAAGCTAATGGTCCACTAAGTTAACATAGCTGAAGATTTTGCCTGATATTTGAAAAAAAAATGTTAGGTTAGATATGGCTGTATATGTGTGGCTACTAAGGGAACCATTGATAGCTTATTAGTTTAACATAATTTAGGCTCTTAATCTGCAACATTCCAGACCTCTAAATCACAGAAGTTAACTTTAGACTCGTGTATGTATGTATTCATGCGTGTATGTATAACTTCAATTCACAGTTGCACATTAGAGTCATCTGAGTATTTATAAAATGTTGATATCATTCAAATATCCTCATGTAATTGTTCCTGGGTGTATCTTGGACAAAAGAGCTTCACACCTCCCCAAATGACTTTAATAATATGCAAGATAAACACTACCCTGCACCAGCATATGTGAGGAAACTGGGATTAATTATGATGAATTGGTTTCTATGGAGCAGTGCTGTGATTGTGTGACTGTTAAGCTCTCTATGGGCTGACTCCCAGCTCATGAATAGCTGTCTTTGAGGACTTCTAAACCTTGTTTCTCCTCCATTAAGAGCTACAGAATAAACACAAAATAGATGTGATTAATGGCTCTAGCTCAGTTCTGTACTTAGTTAGATAGATATGCAGTGAAACTAATCTGTATAACAGAAATTCCATGCATAAATTTAAAATTCTAAGTGAATGTTAAATATGACCACTTTAATGGTCATGGAAGAAAACAAAAATGTTTTAAGATTTAGCTTCATAGGTATGACTCTGAGCTTCCCAGTTTAGAATGTGTATTCTTTTGAGGGTGTACCTGTTTTGTTTTGTTTTTTAATTATTTATTTATTGAATTTTTGTTTTACATTTACTATTTTGTGAGTGACTCAATTGTGTGTGCATTAGTGCACACACACACACTCAAGCATCAGCTCTCTCCTTTCACCAAATGGGTCCTAGTCCTAGGCTTGAAGGCAAACACATCTTTGCATTTGTTTGTTTGTTTGTTTTAGGGAACTGTTTTCATTTTACAGATTTTCAACATGCAGCTTGGGCAGGCTTGGAAATTGTGATGTGATGGGAGATGTTATCCTGTATATATGTTTCTCATACTGGTTAATAAAGCTCTGTGGCCAATAGAAAACAAGATAGGCAGGGCTAGGAGACCAGGAGGAGGAAAGAGGAAGGAGTAGGGAGGAGTCGAGATGTAGCCCAGAAAGGAAGGAAGACGCCCACAGCAGCTCCCTGATAAGACGACCACGTGGAAATACTTAGATAAGTAGAAATGGGCTAATCATTAAGACAGAGCTAGCCCATAAACAATAATGGTAACTGGCCAACAGGATTGTATCAAATACAGAGTCTCAGAGTGTTATGTGGGGCTGGTGTGGCTGTGGGCCCAGACTGGCGGCAGGCGGGATGGAGCCGGTGGGAAGGAACAACCTGCTGTAACAGTGATGCTTCTGTCTCAGCATCCCAAGGACTGAGACTATGCCACCAACTCTGGCTCATGTACTGCTTTTCAGCCTCCATTGCTAGAGTCTTGATCTCTAGGCTCCTTGTTTACACATATCTAGCCACAGGCCTATCATCTGCCTTTTCTTATAATGAAATTACTGCTTTCCTCTCTTCAGGGCAAAACACAGACCATTATCTGAATGTTTAAAACGAGTCTGACATCACAAGGAACTTTATGGGAAAACCAAGTCTGGATTCAGGCTCTCCAGTATTTTATGACTTTTCCCAGGGAGATGTGACAAAAGCCTGCTCCCCTCAGATAGAGCACTGGCAGCAGACCAAAGAATGGATTCCACAGGAGTCCTTGGCAACCCAAGGACTTTATTGGCGTTACTTAGCCATCTGGATGAATGGTTACCTACAGCGGCACTAGTGACTCAAAGGCGGAAAAGCCTGTCTCGCACGGGTAGCAGCTCACAAGCTCCTGGGGTTCCATTGAAAGACTCTTCTTTCAAGCAATTGTTTGCTATGTGTACAGCCATGGAGATGGCGCTTGTGAATCTTGTAGCTTTCTACGCTGCTTCAGTCCTGTCAGCCTCCTTCAAATCGCCAAGAGGGAATATTTAAATCCAGAGGACAGAGCCACAAAACACTCTACATTCAGTTTCCAGAAGCGCCCCCACCATGGTAAAGGGGCATTTGGTGCGGCTTTGGAGCTAAAGCTGAATGTGTCAGGTGCCATCTGTTCTCCAGTTGGAGGCAGTCACTACACTTTCCCGTGACCTCTCACCACAGTTTCCCCATGAGCTCTCACCTTGGAAGGTGTGGAGTCTTCTCTGTCCTGAGAGGAGCCCACACACCTCCTCCTGCCTGGCCACACATTCACAGTGCCACCAAATAATCGATGTTTATGTTTCACAACAATGCAGCTGAGTATTTGGTTTTCTTTCTGTCCTCTGTCTACATTGTGAGATCCTGCCATTCTGCCAAAGACTAACAATGCAGCCCCTGAGCACAGCTGCCCACACCACTCAACCACACATGGTCGTTCAAGCTCTGAATGTCACAATGTTTCCATCTGTGTTGAGATTAGACAAATTTTATACAGATCCTTCCCTGATCCCTGGGCACACAGGACTGTAACTTTTCGTCCTGTTTAAAAAGAGTCTCAGAAATCAGAGAAGACAGTTTTCCCTTCAGGTTATATCTGGAGGGCACTGTCATTTAACAAACCACCACTGAATTCTGAGTCTTTTCATTTGTTATTCGTGGAAAATTCTAACAACATTGCATAACTGAAGTTTGGAAAGCCAGCAGCTTACTCGAAATCACACAACCTTCAGATGAAGGACCAGTTTGAAAACAGTGAGGCTGGTCCCCTGCACCAACCTCTTATGGCTAAGGCAATGCCTCCTAGGTAGGCTGTGAAGGATCGATTGCACAATGAATTGGAAGTTAATTTGCAAACTCTAAAGAACGTCAGATAGGGTAATGTATACCATCATGTCTAGCAATGCCTTGGCATTTGCTTGCTCTATTCTGCTGCTCCATAATTAATTACTTCTACTTGGCAACAACTCTTGGGTAATCTTGTTCCCTCTGTGCCCCATAACATTTCCTTTGTCCAAATGCCACACTGGTTAGCAAGTCTGAGAAAGACAGGTAGAAATGATCTTTGCAAATGAAAATAACCATTTGTCACCACAAATATTATCTGTTGAATACTTGATAATCACCAGCACTGTTATAAATATTCCACATGTCCTTTCATTGCAATTTGTAATAATGCCAGGGCGGATCATATTTACCTTCCCTCATTTATATAAATGAAAACCAAGATCTGACTAGATGACTGTGGCATTAGGTTTCCCAAACATCAGAGATCTGCCTCATTCTAGACCTTTTCTGACTCACTGAAGACCTGCAGTGCTCCTAAACATATTTTTGGCAGCCTTATTTTTTGCTATTTTCTCATTAATTATGACTGCATGCTAGAGTTACTTGAGATTTTGAAGGGACGGGGGCTAAATATTCAGTATTTTGTGAAAATTCACTAGGGGATGCTGACATGGAGTAATGATTGGGCACGAATGATGTTATTTAACGTCAAATAACAGAGTTAGGACCACATGGTAGGTGAAAGATGGGTACAAATTCCACAGCCTTGTAAAAAGCACAAAGATAAAACCTATAAATATGTTGCTTTCTTCAGAGGTGTGCCTGGTAATAGTTGACCTGGTGAGATTTCTCTGAGGGGAAAAGAGCTTGCTGCTCAAATCGGAGGGTCTGAGTTTAACTCCCAGTACCCACACAAGAGTAGAAAGAGAGAGCTATTTCTAGAAACGTTGTCCTCTGTCCATAACATGTGCCATGACCTATACAAGCACTCACATGCACGTATACACAAATAATCTTTAAGTGATCAGGAAGCTGCCCCACGTATGGCTCTTTGGCAAGCTTTGAGCAGCTCTGTCTCCGTGTTCCTAGCCACTCAAATTAGCTCTACCAACAGAGGGCGCCAGAGAATCCTGGGGCACCTACCAGAAGCAGGGATGTGTTACTTATTCAGAACAACCCCCCTCCCCCAGTCCAGGAAGCTAGATCCTGAAGTCCCTGGCGTTCTTGGACCCATGGTGCCCCTGACTCTTACCACAGTATCTGTAGTTTAATGCTATGAAGCGACACCATGACTGAGGACACTATGACCAGGGTAACTCTTATAAAAGGTAGCATTTAATTGAGGACTCCCTTACAGTTTCAGAGGCTTAATCCACGTGGGGCTCAATCATGGCAGGAGCATGCACTGGAGCAGTGGCTCAGAGCTACATCCTCATCCACAGGCAGAGAGAGCACATGGGCCTGGGGTGACGCATCTCTTCCAACCAGGCCACACCTACTCCAGCAAGGCCATGCCTGATCCCTTCCAATCTTCTCAAATAGTGCCTCTCCCTGACGACTAAGTATTCAAATATGTGAGCCTATGGGGGACGTCCTTTCTCAAACCTCCACACATGCCCACACCAGACTAGAGTCTCAGCATAGGCCTCAGGTGTCTCCCACAATTGCCCCAGTGTGCATAAAGTTTCCTTCTGTCTTTTCAGAAAACAATAGCCCTGTAAACAGAGCTCTAAGTGAAAATCCCCAGTTCAAGTTATAACTGTGAGGCTGGAGAAACCCACAGAAACAGCTGACCTGAACAAGGGGGAGCTCCTGGACCCCAGTCTGACAGCTGGGAAACCAGCATAGGACCGACCCAGACCCCCTGAATGTGGGTGTTAGTTAGGAGCTCTGGGCAGTCTATGGGGCCTCTGGTAGTGGATCAATATTTATCCCTAGTATACGAATGGACTTTGGGAGCCCATACCACATAGAGGGATACTCTCTCAGCCTAGACACATGTGGAAGGGCCTGGGCCCTGCCCCAAATGATATGACAGACTTTGAAGATCCCTCATGGAAGGCCTCACCCTCTCTGGGGAACAAAAGGGGTTAGGATGGGGGTTGGGGAGAAACAGGGGAGGACAGGAGGGTGAGGGAACTGGGATTGACATGTAAAACAAGCTTGTTTCAAATTTAAATTAAAAATATTATCATAAAAAATGTTACAGCTGTGGTCTGGGTCCCCACCAGGCAAATACTGGATCACCTCAATGAGAACTTCCTATCAACCCAGGCATCAAAGCACAGTGTAAGGATGGAGAAATACACACCTCATGGTTGTAACAGGAACAATGGCACTCCTATATCAATTCATAATTTAAGAAAAGGCTCAGTGAGCTCCAGGCTTCTTTGTTATGTGACAGCTAACACTGGATTTGCTCTGTCACCTCAGCAGGTAAGCTAGAATAAATTAATTAGCAAGCTGTCTGTAATGAGGAGACATTGCTCCCTGTTGACTTTACATAGATGATTATATTTATGCAATATTAGTGAACAATACACAATATATAATGCATAACTTAATCTCCATATTACTTACCTAATAATAATTCATAGAAGTAGATTCTTACATGTTTATTCTCATGGTTGTGGTGATTGCAAAGGAGAAGAATTAGAGGCCTATGTGTCAGTTGTGGAGTTCTTACCTAACATATACCAGGCTCTGAATTCCAATATTATCCAGCACACTAAAAGGCAAAAAAAAAAAAAAAAAAAAGGAGTTTTGTTTTGCTTTTTGACAAAGGAGAGTGGTATGGACATTTTATTTTTCTCGTTTTTCTTGGGATAAACACTGGCAAATATTTATTATTATGCAGCCTCTTACAAGTCAACAATGATCATATAAATTTGGTGCAGCCCATAAAGGACTAGAGTTCCCATTTATAAGTATTTCATTTATTCACTTACTCATTCATTCAAATAGTTATTCTCTATGTATGCTCTGCATTATTCCAGAGATTAAGGAGATCATGATTTGTAAAACACAAGAAATCCTAGCCCCAAAAAAGATTCATGCTTTCTCTTTGGAGAAAGACTTGGAAGTGTGACCCCAGGAAAACCTTCAGATTGGCTCTCAAGTGTGAGGCTGGACATCTATGTCTCCCTACCCACGTAACACTTTTTTGGGTGATCCCCACCTCCATTTGGGTGTCTGCTCCCCCCACACACACACTCATTTGGGTGACCATACACACACTCTGCACACTCATTTGGTACCCACTCCAGTATAACAGCTGCTGAGGCTATTAGACACATTGACTACCCGCTAATCGGGGATGCTCTTCTGCAGACACAAATAACGAAGCCCAGGAAAACCACAGCTGAACTGTAGTGAGAACCAGATACCATCCTCGAGAACAAACTAGAACACTGTGGGATGGAAAGTTTGGAGAAGAGTGATGGAAAACAGGGGGCGACTTGGAAATGGAAATGGCTCCTGAAAACTTGTCTGTGAGTGTCACAGCACACCTGACAGCTGGGAAGACAGCCAGCACCGCCTTGTTACAGACAAACACGTTGTTGGGTGTGTGTGACTTTGCCAAGATCGTCCAGTCATTGAGAAGTAGGTCCCAGATTCTCCAATTCTTGTGCCATGCTCCTCTTCATGACTGACACAGAGAATTACAAGAACGTACAAAAGAGAAATGTGGCACAAGTTACAGCACGGAAACAAAACCCATGACAGCTGCAAACCCCTCCCTCTGACTTTGATGCAGTTGTTATCACAAAACTTTCACAGGAAAGAAAACAGCTTGGAAGATCCTTTCTCAATATTTGCCAGCAAGAATGAATGGCGTGCACCCACCAAGCCGGCCTCAGCTCTCCTCACTGGGGCATAAACATCAGGTTGCATGGGGGTAACTCCTGTGTGGGAACTATATTTCATCCCCACTTCCGCTAGGCCCTGTCTGACCCACAGAGAAGAGACTGCACCAGAGCCTGTGGTCGCCTGTGCCTCTCCTTAGCCCTACTGCTATGCCAACAAGAACAGATGTCACGGTTTGGCTGTAAAATATCCCTTCAGGTTCATGTGTTCAAACACTTGGTCCATAGCTGCTGGTTCTGTTACGGGAGAGGGTGCAATCTTTGGGAGATGGGCCTATGTGGAGGAATAAGTAAGTTGCTAGGAAATGGGTCTTGAGGATTCCTGCCAGCCTCTCTTCCCAGTCCATGTCTGCTTCGGCATCCATCCAGGTGTAAGTAAGCTCCTACACCACAACTGAGAACAGTTTCCCCTATTTGCCTTTATTGTAGTGAGATATCCACCCTGCCCACACCCATAGCATTGACAACCCCTGTTTGGGTTTAGTCACAGGTGTAGACTGTTACGAGTTGTTTTCCCACCTGCTTAGTCCCACAACCGTGTCAACTACAAATAACACACAGAGATGCTGTATTAAATATAAAGCTATCGGTCTGTTACTAGTGTTTCTTATTGGCTAGCTCTGTCTTAAATATTAATCCATTTCTATTCATTTAAGTGTTTCCACTTGAGCTTATCTTACCAGAGAAAGGGTCTGGACTTCCTTCTCAAATCCCTACATCTTAAATCTCCTACTGCTACTACATCTCCCAGAATCCTCCTTGTCTCCTAGTCCCACCAATCTTGCCTTCCTATTTGCCAACAGTGCTTTATTCATTAACCAATAAGAGAAACATATTTGCAGAATAACATCTCTCATCAAACCCCACCTCTCTCTCTCTCTCTCTCTCTCTCTCTCTCTCTCTCTCTCTCTCTCTCTCTCTCTCTCTCTCTCTCTCTCTCTGTTCCAGTTTGGTCACTGAGAGCAGCCTGGGTGTGGATCCTTGGAGTGGGAACTTGCTGGTCATCGTTTTCTCATGTAAGTGCATTCTCCCCGAATAAACCTCACCTAACCTGTACTGAGTCTAGTGAATCTTGATTCTGAACATTCATATCTTATCCTCAACCCATGAGCCAAAATGAAAAAGGTTTCCTTTCTTAAGTTACTGCTTATGGGGTTTTTCTCGTAACAATAAGGAAATACAGACGTTTTATTAGGGACAAGAAAGTGGACCATATTCTTGGCTGAGGTACTTCATTCATGGCCATAACATGACAATTGAGGCTCTAAACTATCTCAGCCCCTGTGGTGCCCTCGGTTCTCTAGCATATCATAGCAATACCCACCCCTCCACATTATTCCACAATTCATACAGTTTCTATGTAAGCAAGACAAAAACATAGAAGGAAAGAAAATCTATGCAGCCCTTACTGGTACTCATGTCACTGTCCCCAAGGCCAAAGGTGGCCCCAGAAATGCTCTCATGACTGACCAGCACTCGGATGCTAATTATCAGGAGTGAACGTTCTGAATCCTCCAGTACCATCGTCCCTACTCGTGAAGTCCCTTGGGTAGTAGCCCAAGTGGCCTTTCCTTTTGAAGCTGGCCATCAGGAAAACAAGGTTCAAAAGAAAGATGGTAAAACTTATGAGGAAAAACTAAAGGCAACAAGTCACTGGGGGGAGATGCCTCCTCAGGAGTTTACAAAAAGGACAGGATGCATCTGTGCAAGATTTTAGGAGAACAAACAGAAGGGTGGGTAGGATTAAACTGAATATAGGCATAGACACATCCTTCCTGTGGTTAACACTGTCCCCTTCGCCGGTAACAAAGCAAAAACAGGAACCCAGATCTTTCTCTTCCCTCCCACGTGAAGCTCGGTGTCACCCACGGATCCAGAAAAACCTCTCAGCTCTCCTCTCTAACTTGCACTAGGCTTAGCTTCATTCACTATGGGATAAGAAGCCTCGGTACAGAACAGAAGGCGACAGGAGCTCTCCTAAGAGGCATAACCAGGCAGACATCAGGACCTGGAGGGCATGCTGTCCAGCTGTGCAGCCTGTCACCCGTGGCAGCCTTCAAGGAGGTCAACTTGGCTCTTTGCCTTGGACTTCTGATCCTTGGGGTGTAGACTCCTGAACTCTAAGAGCCCTATGTGGCCTGCAGTTGGCATCAATGAAGCTGGTGTTTTGGGAGCAAGCACGGGTGCCTCCCTGCCATGTCTTATGGCAGGGAGGTAGGAGTCGTATTCTTCCATGTTCCCTAACTTCCTCCAGCATCCTCCGGCTTAAATTAGAACCTGCCTTTCCGGGTCAGGGTAATGAAATATTTTCAGTTCTTGTGCCATTCCCCATAACAGAAAGCTTTCTGGTCTTGCATCACAAGGGGACACCAGGGGCGCTCTCTATCAGGAGCTTCCTCTCCCAGTAGCAACCACATTCATTTGGAGCCTTTGTTCCCAGGAGTGCTGGGCACGCCTTAATAATTCTTTGTTCTTTGCCCATTAATCCAAAGTCAAAGGGCCCAGCACATGGGCATGGCCTATGTAATTCAGATGCCACAGGTAGCTTCATGGTTGAAAGGCAGAGAAAAGAAAATTAATACCCTTGCCTTGCTCAGGCTCCTGCAGTGCCCTGGTGTCCTGGAGTGTCACAGCCTGTGTCCCTCAAACCCATTTAATGATCTTTCTCTCCTCTCCCAAATGCAGCTCTTGCCCAGGTGGAGTCTGGAAGGGGTGGGCCAATCTACACAGGGACACCACAGAGTGAAGAGGGCCAGCAGGGAGAAGAGGGGGTGCAAGCAAAGACTAGGAACGGTGGGGCGTGCTCACAGGGAGTGTGATGCTATTAGCTGCAATCTGGCCTGATCCCGAGATAGCACCTCCTCCATCACATTGGGAACAGCACGGCAGGTTCTTAATGGTGCCACAGGCCGAAGAAGAATTGGATGTGGACAAACCAACTGTGTTCTCACCACAGTCTCTTTCGGGCCAATTCTCACAGGCCAGACTGTGTGACTTCCATACCACAAAGCAGGCTGCTGAGTACAGTGCTACCCGATTCTAACAGAAAGGAGAAACTGAGGCACTCATTGATCCAGGATTGTCCATGATAAGAGTCTCAGTCCTGTGTGCTATCACCCTGATGCACCCAAACATCCCATTCAGGGTGGACCAATGTCCCATGTTCAACCAGACCCCAGAAAGGATGGGCATGATACAGGCGGATGTTAGATGAGTGCCTTGCAGACAGATATTGGATGGGCACAATACAGACAGCTGTTTACTGCGAGACCTCACTTCCAAAATGGAGAAGCAACAGGCACACCCTTCTTTGCCCCTGTCAACTCTCTTTGCTTATAAAACCATTGCTATTCTCTTGTGCATTTGAGCTTGTAGCCTGGATAGAGAATGTCTTGTTAAAGTTCCAGTGTCGAAGGCTTGGCCCGAGCTGGTGACACACAGTTAGGAAGTGGGGGGGGGGCTTAAAAATGAGGCCTAGTTGAAGAAGTAGGTCATTGGGAATATTTCCCTGTCTCTTCCCTGTTTCTAAGCCAGCGTGGGCTTAGTGCCTTTTCTAGACGACACATTGAAGGATAAAAAAAGAAAGGCGAGGTGGGTAAGTTTCAATGAGCCCTGCCAAGGTACTCCACTAAGCGAACAAGCCACATACAGCAGAGTTAGTGCAAGAGGTTTATTGGGGGAGGGAGTGTAAGAGCACAAGGCCATGTCAGAGTGGGTACATGAGAGAGGCAGGCAGGCAGGCAAGCAGACAGACAGGCAGACAGGCAGACAGGCAGACAGGCAGACAGGCAGACAGGCAGACAGGCAGACAGGCAGAACAGGGAAGAGACAAGAAGAAGAAGAGAGGCAAGAGGAGCAGGAGAGGCAAGAGGAACAAAAGTCCCTTTGGGCCCTTGTAAGGGTGCACATGTCCATGGCTGACAACGGAAAGGCACCCGGTGACAGGTGATGACTTAGCTGACTGCCTCTGCCGCATTGGCAAGCTGCGGCCACGGTGGAAACCAACACACACTCCTTTCCATGATGTTCCTCTTGCTGCAGGCTTGAAGCCATGGAGCCAGCGAACCCTGGACTAAGACCTCTGAAACAGTAAACCAGCACAAACCTTCCTGCCTTATAAACCCATTGTCTCGAGTATGTTGTCGCAGAGACAGAAGGCTGGGTCACAGGAGACCTGATCAGATTTGACTTCCCCCAGTTCCCCATCTAATAACATGGCAGTTGCAAAGCTCAGCCAAATCAAGTTCTGAAATATGCCTAAGTACTCCCTCCAGCCTAGGTCAGGCCCTTCTTTACTTTGTCAGGAGCAACGCAATAGTAACAATAATGTTGTCCTGAAGTTTCTTCTTCTGCTCAGAGTTCTTCATGCCCATCCAGCCTTCAAATCTGCAAAGTGAGTTTACCACGCAATGGAATTCTGGCTATTGATATCTTCAGTCAGCCATGGCCACTCAGTACCTGTGAATGGATGTGAACACTTTCCAAGCAACCTAGTACTGCCAAGACTCCCATTACTTTGCTAAGTCCTTACTAAACATCAGTTTAGGAGTCACTGTCTCTTTACAACCGTTTCCAGTCACTTCCCTGGAGAGATGTGCACATTTCTCTTATACATGTAACTTCTACCTGGTCCCTAGAGTACCATGAAATAGAAAGGTCCTGAGTGAGAAAGCCTGCCAGGAATGACTACTTTGCATCCATGTGTGCAGCCACTTAGCACAGGGTTAAAGATGAAACCAAGGACATTAAACTAAATACTGAGCAAACAAAGCAATTTCACCTTTCTTTATGTCTTCACTTTCCCTCCCATCTCTTCCTTTCCTTCCTTTCAGCTAATACCAGGCATCTACAATGTGTGAAGCTAACAATGTAGCAATGAGAAGAGCTGACGAAACTCCCTTTACAGTGGACCTGAAGCTCTGTTAATCGCTTCCCTCACTATTGTGACCAAATACCGACAGTACGGTAGTTGGCTCAGGTTTGGAGGTGCAGTGCCTCCTGGTAGGGAAGAGCATAGCAGGGGGAGCAGCTCAGACTGTGGCAGCAGAAGCATGAGGCTGCTTGTTCACATCTCTGTAGACCAGGAAGCAGTTGGACAGTTATTAAGACAGTGATGAGAAGCCAAGTAGGACAAAAGGAGGAAAGCCCAGAATGAGCAATCAGAGAGAACATCCCAAGAAAGTGTCAGGGGTGTGTGGAGAAAGCCACGGGAACAACTTGGGGAGGAACATTCTACGCAGAAGGGATGGCCAGAGCAAAGCCTCCACGGATAGAGCAATAGCTTGTTGGAGAAACCTGGACAAGAAGGATAAAAGTGGAAACCATTTGTGCATATTTTCTTTGCCTTCATCTTCAAGGCTCACCATCATGGCAGAACCGTCAATATCATCAGTTCTAGTGGGTATAGAGTGGCTGAACCTGAGCCAAGGGAGAGGCAGGAGCCTTGTAACCTAAAAGGGTAGTGTGCCCACCTATAACCTGGAGAAAACATGGTATAGCTGCATCTAGTGAGGGTGACCAAGCCAGCAACAACCAGGTTGGATTCACATGTTAACACCTATTAGGGGCTAAGGCTCAGGATCCTTCTAGAATTGTGAAGGATTTCACACTGGTGGCCTATTTCTTTGGCTTTTGGTATGTCTGGATGGATTTGATTTTCCACCTTCCATGATACTAGTTTGAGTGCAAAACTTTATATCTCTGTGTGATCCAGCCTGCACAGAGATGAGAATTATCTTCAGAGCCCCAGTCCCCTGGACCAGTCTGTCTAGAACCTCTAAAACACTTGTTGATGTGTTGACTGGTCTATATGTGGACACTGCCCCATAGTTTTAAAGACTCTTCTCTGGCCCTCGACATAGAAACATACCTCAGTTTTCTACTTCACTGCAAGACTTCTCACTTTACAGAAATTTTGGTCCTGAGTTGGTCTTTCACCTACTCCTGTCTGCTTGCATAAAGGCAGTGGTCAAAAGTGTGTCACAAAGATGTGGCACCACTCTTATTTTATCAAATATTCATCATGCATGGGGCAAAGGGTAGCATAGCTGGTTTATCCTACAGATGAGGGATCATTAAGCAAATGAGTGTGATGCTCTGTGATTCTTGATGTTGGTCACTTTCACCCAATAGGGAGACACTTGTCTGGCACCTGTCCCTTGGAAGGTAATACAATGAGAAAGATCTTGTTTCAGGTTGAATGTGAGAGTAACACCACAGACAGTCAGTCTCATGTTCACCAAGGAGGCAGGCAGAGAACTTTACCAAAGCTGCTCACTAGCTGGGGACAGAGGTGAAATCTGAGTTGCTCAGTTCCCACAATCCTGCACCACCCACTGTGCCTGCAACTGCAGAGGACAAAGAAACCCGTGATGTGGGAAGCAGGGAAATCCCACTTTGAGAGGGAAAACGGTGTTGGAACTTTGGGGGGAGGGGGATGGTCACCTTTGTAGTGGAGCTGTCCACTCAGGACTCCTTCCCAGAGTGGGTGAGACAGCCTGATTCCAGAAACAGGTTCTGTAAAGGATATAATAAAAGAGCATGGAGGTCATGGTCAATGTACTTTCTCACCTGCCTGAGCCTGTAGGTGGGGTCAATGTGGCCAGCAGCTTCATGCCAACCCACACACGCTCTGCTCTGCTCTGTCCCAATGCACACACTCAGCCTATTTCTCCTTATTTTTCAAACACACACAGACAAGCCTCTTCCATCCTGAGAAACATCCCCTAGCCATGGACCCATTTTTAATTGTAAGCAGATCTCTTTTAATTACCATCATACACGTGTCTCTGGAAAAAGTAGCCCACAGTCTACTTAGCGTAGTTAACGTTTATTGAGGATAATTAGACTCTGTCCACGGAGCCAAGTGACTCACATTATGTCTGTTGCTCCCAGCTACACGGTGACACACAGACCATTATCGCAACAGTTGATGGACTAGTAAACTAAAGATTGCTTTGATTAAATAACTTCTCGGAGCCACACAACAAAGAAGTGGTAGATTCGGAGCTCAATCCCACACCATCTATGGATGTGCGTCTTGTAAGTGGGGAATATTTGTCTTGTTCGCTGACTTATCCCTAGGACTTAGACAAATGTTCAAAACGAAGTGAATCAGTATTAGTTGAGTAAGTGAAACCATCATGAGTGTTGCCCCTCAATCATGATGCTGAACTGCCTGCGACTGTATTCCTTCATACTGCTTCTTTCCTAGTCTCTCTTCGGCTCCCCTGTGCTGCCTTTCCCGTGGCTACCTGTTGTAGCCGCTGTTCACCTGGGCTGTATTTTCTGCCCCTTCTTTCTGCTGCATTTCCTGTTTCCATCCCTTACATACTCCTTCCCTGTGGCCTTTCCATTTCCTATTTGCCTTTACAACAACCATGGTCAAAATAAACATAAAGATGTGACATCAAACTTATTTCATACAGCCCTTGATCGATATCCTTGGGGCAGAGGGTGCATTGCTCACCCACCCTATAGATATAGATGAGGAATCATTAAGTAAATGACTGTGTCCGGTCACTTTTAGAGGATAGGGAGCTTCTAAACATGTGGACCTCCTTTTCATCGCCTTGTCTGCTGTGAATTGGCAGCTGTAGAAGGCGCTGAGGGAGGGGAGCTTCTGAGTCAGTCAGCCCTCTGATTTCGCTGCACATCCATTTGTTTAGATCATTTGAACTATGGACTGGAGCTTATGATTCCAGATATATACCAGTAACCAGGCCTGGGCCATCATTCCAGATTCATCCCTGCCAGTACGACACACCCAGAGGTCTCTTGGTGATGTCCAATGTAAACTCATAAACTCCACCTTGCTCTCTGTCTTCCCTCTCTGCTAACTTTGCTTATGTTCATCTTGTACTACCGTCTGCCTGTATCTTATGGCAGCACAGGGTCCCACTACCCACATGGGAGTCCCCACTCCTGTTCTTTGGATTGTGGGCACACCTCTCAGTCTGCCCCTCATCTGCTGTTTACTCCCTACTATTATGCTGTATCATGAATTCTAGGCAGTGGCAGCACCTTCTGAAAAACTACCTGTGCCATTCAGCGAGTGAAATGCTTTATGGTTCCCTGGCACCTAAGCATGGAATATATTATCAACCTCTATCTCTTTCTCTGCCTCATATATCTTGGGTTCTACGTGGTCAGCATAAGCTACCACATCTTAAGAACATTCTTTTGTTTGCTTCTAATAGTGTCATTCTCTCTTCCACCCACTCCTGCCTTTTCCAGCCTCTTATCCTTTATAAAATCCTTATCAGTCATCTGTACTCCTTCTCCTGGTTCACTCCCTTTAGACATGGTGAATGGTTTCTCGCTTTGTTCTCCTGCAGAGTGGACATAATTTTCCTTTAGGATAAAATGACCCTGAATTTCAAGCTGAAGACAGTGCCCATCATGAAAACTAAGTGTGGTGCTTGGCTTTTCCATTTAACCAATCTTTTTTTTTTTTTAAATGCATTGGTAAATTAGTAAACCGGTGAAGGCATGAATGACATACATTAAATTCACTTTCCATTTGTCAGAAAGATGCTTAGTATAACACAAATGAGATGAAATCTTTTGCTAGGAGCGGGATTTGCCCCAGAGACAGTTGACGTCTCTGAACTTAATTATATTTCTTTTTCAATTACAATAGTCTTAACTAATCCTTCAGCAATTCTGTGGTTAGGTTACTCATAACTCAAGAGGGAATATGTCATTTAACTTAAGTTCAACACTGTGTAATTAAACAGTGACTCCACTGCCTATTCAGATACTACTTTTTTAAATAATAGAAACCTGAACCAGCAGCTTGGGAGAGCAAAAGATGGATTGTAAATCATGTCTCTCTTGGCCAGCACTTAGTAGCCTGTGAGTCTCACCAGCAAACTGTGAAATCAGCGTAGGGAAGTCCCACCAGCATGACTACTGAAAACTGACAGTCACATCAAAGAAAAAAAAATGCCAGAGGTAAGTGTTTACTTGTGAAACTTTCAGTCCGAATGTGCATGCACATGTTAGTCTTTGGAAGGTATATGCCAGAAGTAGAATTTGGGGAATAACAATTTAAGATAATCTGTTGCATTTTGAAATCATTGACTACTCTGTGAACTGGCTGTGTGATTTTGAACCATTGTTCAACTTCTCTAAAATTTAGTTTTCTATTCTTCAAAGTAGGAATAATATCAACATTTACTCAAAGTCTGCTATGATGCAGCCCAGACCACTCCAACAATGATGCCTATAGCAACCTTCCCTGATGGGAGATGTTATTCTGTAAATATGTTTCTCATACGGGTTAATGAATAAAGCACTGTTGTCCAATGGGAAAGCAAGATAGGCGGGGCTAGGAGACTAGGAGGAAAGAGGAAGTAGTTGGGAGGAGTCAGCATGTAGAGCCAAAAGAAATCAACACGCTGGCCGGCTGGCCGGTAAGATGACCACATGGAAATACTTAGATTAATAGAAATGGGTTAATCATTAAGACAGAGCTAGCCGATAAAAAACTAGAAACTGGCCAACAGTATTATATCAAATACAGAGTCTCTCTGAGTGTTATTGGGGGCTGGCATGGCGGTGGGACCAGACCGGCGGCGGGAAAAACCTACATGTAACACTTCCCCCTCTTCTAGCTACTGTCAACCCTGACTGAGAGCCTGCAGGGAAGTTACCAATGACTGCCAGTGGCAACATATTCCCCACTACAACCCCTTCTCTGATGCCTGCTGCCAACTCAGAGACAGCCTGGCTGCAGGCTCCTGAGAGAACCTGTAAGAAATGACTCCTATTTTGCCTGATGGGTCTGAATTATCTTCAGAACCCCCCCATACCCTCTTCCCCTCTGATACTTGCTTGTGACACTGGGACCTGAACTACTAAGCATCCCTGACATCCTATTATCTATCTGTCTTCCCATGGCATTAACTCTTCTAATGAACATATGAGGTCTTTCGGGATCTTCATGATTTAATGCATTAAAACATGACAAATACCTAGAACATTGTCTTCACAGAGTAAGCAGTAAGGGGGTTTTAATATTATTCTTATAGTTTAATGTTATATTTATATATTAATGATGATGTATAATACGTAATATGATATGTATCTCTATTATACTCTCTGGGGAAGATTTTCACTGTAATTGAACTCTAACCTTGTAATAAAGAATAGATTTTCTGGAATACTGGAATAGTGGTTCATAGATGAGGATGAATCCAACAATAGCTCTAGAATGGTAACTCCTAATCTATCCAGTCATTTATTGTATCTGGTAGACATTTATTGAGCTTTTACCACACAGTTCCTGTATTTAGGAGATTAGATTCTTTATTTTTCTTGCTCCTATTGGCAGAGAGCCTCTCCCAAGACAGCAAATGGTAGGGCTACAGCTCTTGCTCTTAAGCACTTAAAAATCTAACTAAGTGGCTAAGACACAAGAAGAAAAGTCTCATTGGAGGGCAAACTATAATATATATTATACAAAGATTTAAATAGGATCATGAGGGGGTTTAGAAAATATCTTCTGAACAAAGCCATCAGCATATGGAATGGGGGACGAGAAAGGAGGTCCCTTTTTGAGACATCTTTAAGAGAGAATTGCACATGTGAGAGAAAATATGAGGTCTGTGCTTAATAGACGATGCCATTGAAGGTGCAGCCATGAATATCTGCAGAGGTTTTCACGGGAACACACTCTTCTCCACAACTTTATTTTCTGTGCTCTTCTCTTTTTCATTAATTAATTAATACTTGATTTGGAGAAACAAGCAATTAAGGGAAAAGGACTAAGAACGATCTCACAGATAAACTGCACATGACCTACACAATTGCATTTGCAGAATTTTCCCAATGAAAATGTTTTGGAATGTGTCATCTTTGGGCACAACTTCCAGGGTAAGGCTTAGATAGTTCATTGCCATTGACCTTCCTCAATTTTAATTAAATTTAAAAAATTAATGAAGTAGAAAATACCCACCTTCTTGTTTTCACCCTAAGATAAATAATTATATACAATTTACAGAAGTAGCCTATATGTGAGTTATGGGAGCCCCAGACATGCATACAGGCAAAACATGTGCAGGTGTAAAAGAAGAAAACATGTTTTAAATTGACCCTGTCCTTTGTGGTTATCTCAGGATCTTTGCCCCCCCCCCCATCATTGCAAGCCTTCCCCCTGATGTCTGACGTAACTTCCTGGAGATCTTCCTTTCCCACCAGCCTTATTCATTCTCTTTTCCCTATTTTAGGGCTAGGACCAGACAATGAAGGTTGAGACATTCAAGAGCACAAGATGAGGGTCTGAGGAAAGCAAAGTGTGAACACTCATGACCAAGGAAAGGTGCAGGTTCTAGTTAGTTTACTGATCCTTGTATAAACAGCCTATAACAAGGCAAAGAAAGACACAGGAAAACATGGCGCAAAAGTGGGGAAGCAAAAATAAAGCAACAGAAACCAACGGCCCAAGCCCAAACTCTGATCGCAGATCCCTTACCTCACATTCAAACAGCTGTATCAAATGTGTTTCGAGAGCACAAAGAAAACAGAGAAAGTAAAGGATTCACAGATGGGCTGAAAATACTGACAAAATGAGATGAACAAATAAATTATTCACCTAAAACAAGACAATAGCTGAAATGAATTCACTAAAGAAATTTGAAAGTGCACTTTTGTGAGCATAAGAAATAATCTGTGGGTTTGAAACCAGGACATACACATCCTTTAGAGGAGCAGAAAGAAATGTTCGGAAAAAATCAAAGTACCACAAAGTATGGGGCACTATGGAATAGACTAGTTTGTAAACAACATTGGGTAAAATCTAAACGAAGAGGGAGCTACAAGTCTAGAGAGAATATCTGAAGAAAAAAATGGCTGAAAGTGCCCTGCATTGGATAAAAACACATGAATATAAACATCTAAGAAGCTTAATGAACTCCAGATACAGTGAACTTTGAGTCACAATGAGACAGTGTTCAAAGTCTAAAGCAGAGAAAAAAACATTAAAAGCAGCAGCAAAGGATCTGTGTTGCATGTGAATGACTCTTAATAAGTTTATCATCATTCTCTTCAGAAACTCTGGAGACAAGACGGTGATGGGCTGTGTGTGTGTGTGTGTGTGTGTGTGTGTGTGTGTGTGTGTGTGTGTGTGAAGCTCATAACATTGAATTTGATGGTGGTTTCTGGAAGATAAAGACATGGGTATCAAAATGAAAAGTAGACAAATTGAGTGTCAAGAAAAACATTTTCATATGCAACAAGAGAGTACTTAAGGAAGACACTGTGCATTTGTGGGAACAAAGGATGTAGGGAAATCTTTGTGTCCTAATTTTGCTGTGAACCTGAAATTGATCTTTTAAAGATGCATTGAGACCTTGTAACACTCCGTTCTAAGTGGATGCCTGCACCAAAGCTCTCCCCCACAGGACCCAGATAACCATGCAGAAAGGCTTTAAGAGCCAGACACAACAGGAGTGATACACATGAACTCACAGAGACTGTGGTGGCATGCACAAGGCCTATACAGGTCCAAACTAGACAGGGTCCCAGTGCTGAGAGGGGAAGTAGACACGAACTCTCATCCCCAACCAAAAAAAGTATCACCAATTAATAACAGCTCCCCACACATCAAGCCTAAGCTCCTCACAAACCACACCTAAGGGCAAGCTCCATGCTCACCAATAGATGACCAACACAAAATGAACACAAAGATTTTTTTTTTGCTATATTGCTTTACTTTGGCACTTTTTAAACCTTACTGGCCAATTGCTTATATATCATGGTTTCTGATTTTGAGTTTTTATGCGTTTTGTTCCTATGTCTGTGTGTCTGTCTTTGCATGCATTTCTTGTGCTCTTTCTTGTTTTTTCTTTCTTTTTATATTGTTTGTTCATTTTGTTTATCCTTGTTTACTTGTCCTTTATACTTGCCTGTTTGTCTTCTTAAGAGAGAGAGTAAGAAGGTGTGGAGTTGGAAGGGTGGGGAGGAATTAGAAGAGATGGCGAGGAGAAAATGAGATCAGAATACATTGCATGAAAATAACTTTATTTTTAATAAAATTTAAATTAAAAATAAGAACGCATTGGATAAAAATCATCAAAGGAAAATATAAGGTAGCTGTGTTGATAAGTAAAAATGAGTAAAAATATTTGAAAAAAATCACATATCAAAAAAGAGCTCAATATCCAGAATACACAGGGAACTCCTAGATACAGCAGAATAGACACTTCTCTAAAGACGATAGACAAATCACCAAGAGAAGATGTTTGACGTTACTAATCCCTGGGGAAACAGCTGCGTAGGCCCATCAAGATGGCTGCCAGAGGAGAATAAGAAGGGTTGATGAAGATGCAATGTCGGAACTTTGTGCACCGTAACGTCCTACTGCCGCTGTGGAAAATATTGATGCACTGCGACAAAAACAGTAAACTAGTGTGAGCACACAGCCAGGGAGCTGAAAGCACAAGGCTGTTGGTTACAGCAGGTAAGGAACACTTGCCTGCTGGTCAGTTGCTGGATTGCCAGGCCTAAGTTTTGTGTGCACACGGTGCAAAATTACTGAGCTCTTATAGAAAAGGAAATTGCATGGTATGCTATAACATGGGTGGACCTGGAGGGCATTGTGCTAAGGGAAATAATTCTGTCACAAAGAAAAGATAAACACTATAAGAAAGATTCTGCTTATTCGAGACACTTAGGATGGCCAAGATGTGAAAGGACAGAAAGCAGAAAAGCAGGAGTGTTAGCCGTGGAACTGAACGGTCTGGGGAGCGGGGAACTGGGGGGCTGTTTTTGATGCACACAGAGTTTCAGTGTTACACATATCCAACTATGGGAACAGATCAAATATTACTGTTTTATCACTGAAATGGACTTATAAAATGATTAAGGTGGTAAATGTTATTTTAAATATATTACATCACAATAAAAAATTGATTAATAAAGCAATCAGACTGAAACCCCGTTTTTCTCCCACTGTCAGTCTTCCTTGTGGAATTGTTCCTGTGTTCACATACTGCCTGTGCTCCCTGCTGTATCTAGAACGAACCTTTCTCTTGTGCTCAGGGTCTCAGTGGCTCCTACCCTTAAAGACCTCAGGTGTTTAACAGCCAATTCTCCCTCCTAAACCTCTTCTTGAGCCTAAACCTTTCTCTTTTTCAAGGTATTTTTTAAATTTTAAATTAGGGTGGTGGTGGTGGTGGTGGTGGTGGTGGTGGTGGTGGTGGTGGTGGCGGCGGCGATGGTGGTAGTGGTGGTGGTGGCGATGGTGGTAGCGGTGGTGGTGATGGTGGTGGTGGTGGTGATGGTGGTGGTGGTGATGGTGGTGGTTGTGGTGGTGGTGGCTGTGGTGGTGGTGGCGGTGGTGATGGTAGTGGTGGTGGTAATGGTGGTGGTGGTGGTGGTGGTGGTGGTGGTGGTGGTGGTGGTGGTGGTGGTGGTGGTGGTGGTGGTGGTGGTGGTGATGGTGATGGTGATGGTGGTGGTGGTGATGGTGGCGGTGGTGATGGTGGTGGTGGTGGTGGTGGTGGTGTGTTCCTGAGACTGATGTGGCAGGACGTCAGGAGCCATCTGACTTGGGTGCTGGGAAACAAACAGGTCCTCAGTCAGAAAATTCTGTGCTCCTAACCACCGAGCCCTCTGTAGCCCCCACTTCTCTATTTGAACACTTAATAACCATGTAAATTAAATGTGTTAGGAAGTGAACTTCAGTGACTCATCCTGAAGACATTGCTATTTTGGAAACATCCTCATCTTAATAAGTTGTGTCTAGATTCTTGGACCAAGAAGGAATAAAGACCCCTTATCTGCCTTTATTGTTCACTGAGGCATCAGGTCCTGCCATTTCTTTTCTTTCTTGTCTTAAATTTATTCTTCTCCCAAACTATATATCCTGACTGCAGCCTCTTCTCCCTTCACTCTTCCCTGCTCCCCCCACCACCTCCCTTCTCCCTAAGATCCTCTGTCCCTTGCTTTCCCTTCAGAAAAGAGCAGTCCTCCCGGGGATATCAACCAAACACCGCCATTTCTACCATCAACCAAACACCGCCATTTCTACCATCAACCAAACACTGCCATTTCTACCATCAAACCAAACACCGCCATTTCTACCATCAACCAAACACTGCCATTTCTACCATCAAACCAAACACCGCCATTTCTACCATCAAATCCTTCAGCCCCCAGTTTCTGCAAACTATTCCCACCAGAACTGAAGCCACTTGTCTCCCGTACAATGTGTCCTCCCTAAAGCAGTCAATAATTTCCAAATGTACCCCATCCTTCTCTCATTTGAACCAACGTATGTGCTCTAGCCTCAGCCTGACTTTGAAGCCCTCACTGATCTGGACATGTGTCTCCTAAGAGCCACACCTGAACCTCTCGTCACCCATCTTGCATGCTCTGGCTGCACGGCCTCCCAACTCTTCCTGTGGACTTTCAAGCCCATGGCTGTCTTTGCTGTTGCTGCTCCTCTGCCTGGGGTGATTTTCCAGCAATCAGCACCAGTCAGCTCTTTCCTGCCCCGTGAGGCAGTCCATGGCTCCCATTCAGGCCGGCATCATTTATTATCACTTCAGTTTATCCTCTCTATAGGATTTAACACTAATATATTTATGTTTCACATTTGCCGTCTCTAATGGCTTGACTGAATGTTGCCTAAGCTTTCCTGACCATTCACCATTGGTGGTAACTCTGGTGCCCACACCTGATGTACTCTGTGGCTTACATAAGTTTGGTTGAATGAAAGATAAACTAATGGGTTCGGAGCGTCATAATTGAGGCTACTGGCTAATATCTCTCCAACTGTCCTTTCACATGGCCTCGATTCACTTCTAAGTCTCCTCTCTCAGGCTGTGGCAGTTGCACTATTTGTGGGGGTGGGGCGGGGGAGGCGTACATGTGTGCACCCAGTGTGGAGGTCAGAAGTCAACCTTGAGTATCATTCCTCAGGAGCTACCCACCTTGGCTTTGTTTTTACTTTTGGGTTTTGAGACCGGGTCTCTCGCTGTGACCTGGTCATGCCCATTAGGCTAGGATGGCCGGCCAGTGAGCCCCACCTAGCTCTGCATCCCAGTGCATGGATTAGAGGCACACACCACAACACCTGGCCTTTTTATACAGACTCAGGGTGGGGTAGAAGTTCCTGCTTGAGCCACCACCAACAGAGCCATCTCCCCAGCTGGTACTTGCTGTCTTCTAATGCCAGTCCCCGCAAGTCCCCGCTGTCTTTATCTCCCCAATCCAAACCATCCCACTCACCATCTTCTCAATCCTCTTAAGATTCTGCTGTTGCTCCCCTACACCAAATCTCCATATATTTTCCACAGCTTGCAGAACTACGCTCACGGTCCTTAGCCTGGACCACACAAGCCTTCACAGTGCCTCAGAAAGTCGCCTCTGCACGCAGAAACCATGACCCTGCTCCAGCAGCTAGGGCATTTTTCATTTTTCTCTTCCCTTCCCCTGTAACCCAGGCGCTTCTTAGAGATGACAGCTGATCCTCAGCGGTACTCACTGTCCCTCCCCCCTGAGAACACCTGAGCATGGCACACCTGAGCAGTGAGTGTCACAACAGGCAACTGAGTTGAAGCCAAGCACCCTTCAGGATGGATTCGAGTCCCCATTAACACAGGCTTCTTCCAGAATCGGTTTGGAGTGTTTACCAAGTCTCCCTGATCACTTCCTCAGCGGAGTGGGAGGGTTTTGACATGCGGCCTAGCATGTCTACTCTCTCCTCACTGGCTCTCCTTTCTTCTAGCATTAAAAAAATATTTGTTTCGTTTTGTTTTTATATGTGTTTGTGACTACCTTGGTTGCATATATATATGTGCTCATGCATAGTTTACCTGTGGAAACCAGATGAGCTTCGGATCTCAGAGAACTGTTGAGGCCGCATGTAGGTTCTGGGAAATGAACTCAGGTCTGCTGTAAGAGAATCAAGTGTTTTCAGCCACTGAACAATTATTCCAACCTCCTATTTGTCTTTTTTTACTTTTATGAGCTTATAATATAATTACATCATTTTCTCCTCCCCTTTCTTCACTACAAACTCTTTCTCATGCCTTTTCACACTCTCTTTCCAAGTTTATAGCCTCTCTTTCATCAATTGTTGTTACATGTATATATGTATGTACATCTATATCTCTTAATACAATCTGCCAAATCTGTATAATGCTATTTGTATGCCTGTTTTCAGGGATGACCATTTGGTATGGAATAACCAGTTAGTATGCTCGTCCCTGGGGAAGGCTATTCCTCCAAATATAAGCATTCCTTAGTTTCCTATAGAACTTGGCTTTTGATTTCAGTTAGTCTGGTCCATTGGTTTTCTATCTAAAATACTCAGTATCACTAAGTACTCTGGCCATATCCCAAAGTCAGTAGTTTCAGATGCAAGCTTCCTCACCACTCACTGGAGAAGCAGCCCTGACAGACCTTAGACAAGGTCCATGGCAACATGCTAAGTATTTTGCACACATTATCTCAATTTTTATAGGAATGTTGTGAGGTGGGGACTGTCATTAACCATCTCCAGTTTACATATGGGGACACGGAAGCACAGGCAGCTGAAACACTCTGCCAGGAATAGAAAACCAGAATGCAGTCCTGGCTTCAGCTGTTCTTCCCACAGGGAACAGGAAGCTATGCATTTGTGACTGATTATTCCCAAGAAAACATTTGACAACTTCTTGACATTACCAATTTATTATTATTATTATTATTATTATTATTATTATTATTATTATTATTATTATTATTATTAAAAAAATCAAAGCCAAACTTGAAGACTGTTTGTAATGGGAGCCCCCAGAAGACACCAGTTAACCAAGAGCAGAGTTGAAGTTGACAGGAATTGAGACCCCTTCATTGTTTCAGACATTGCCCTAACAGAGACTTTTTAACTCATCTTCCTACACAGAGCTGGAGTGAACCTGATTGGCTGCAGAGGACACTGGACCCTTTCCAAGGCCCACCTGTGTTTTCATATGTGCAGAGTCCTTGCATTAAAGAATGGCTACTCACCAACCTCATCAAGGTCCCACCCCTCCCACCCCTCCTCCTCTCCATTAATATGGGCCAGATTGAAATCCCTATCATAAAACAACTCTGATGAACCAAGAAAGCTTAGTTTAAAAACGTTCATCCTCTGTCCACAGGAGCCTCATTTCCATCCATCTGTCAAATGTACGCACTCCTGCATTTTCAATGGATGCTAATGAGAGAATGTGCTATTCTTCCCAGGTGTCATAGTCTCCCATTATGATCATAGCTTTGGAAGAGAAAGAGCCATAAACGTTGAGGATCCCAGATACCTGCGCCAAGTTGAAAAGTTGGTTTTCAATTGTATGGGCAAGAGGGAGGCATTGTGGATTCACAGCCGAAGACTGACTTGGGACCTACATTAGGAAATCAATCTGGCAGTGATAGATGGAACAACTCGGAACCGAGAGAGGAACAGTTGGTTGGTGCACCACGCTGTGAAGCCAAGGGCTCGGAAGTTCTGGCACAGGACATGTGGCTCCATCAGCACAACCCATTCTCACTGCTAAGAAGCCGGTCAAAGGGCACATCTGACTGATGATGGATTTGTATTAGGAGGCCAGAGCTTAAAATATGTGTCTACCCTGGGATGCTTTTGTCTTCAGACAGCATATTAAGGGAAAGCTTCCATACATGTATCATTCCCAAGCAAGTGGCCTCCTTGGAACACTAAATCGTCTGTCTCAGACGGGAACATCCCGGGCAAGCAACTCTACTTCGTAGGATAGCAGTGCTAGCTCACCTTTCTTTCTGGTGTCAACAGTGGCTCCGGGTACAATTTTCTACAAGAGAGTCCTTTAACCACTGTCCCTCCACCCCCCATGCCTTGTTTGAGCTCTTTCCTCTCTTGGTTATTTAATCCATGGCAATGGCTGAAGTAGCATGTCTCAGTTATTATTATTGTTATTATTTTTAACCACAAAACATACCTCTATCCTTGTCCCCCAGTCTGCATTATTCCCTGAGGTCTCCCCGCACCCACACTCATTATAGTAACTGACACAGTGACAATCTGGGTGGGGTGTGACTAAAGGAATCTTAGCCTTGTGAAGGTGACTTTCCTGGTTTCTTGGTCATGTCCTGGTGTGAGTTCCAAATTTACACTCCTGCCTGAGAAAAATGATGATCATACTCTTGACACAACAAAAGGACACGGGGCTCTAGAACATCTGGATCTGGGCTCCCGTGTTTCCACTATTCTTCCTCGCTGAACCAGGGGCAGAAGAATTCAGATCTTCATGGGTCGTTACTGCTCAGCATTGATGTCAAATGCAAGAAATGACATTTGACATTTCATTTCAAGTGGGGAAATAGAGCCTTTGCACACTGCCGCCGGGGGTATAAACTTGTGTAGCCACTATGGACGTCAGTGTACAGTATACCTAGCCTGTGAACCAGGTCTGTCATTCCTGGAACACACTGGAAGGACCGTAAATCCTACCACTGGTCACAATAGTGGCCCTGTTTTCCAGACCTCTCTTCCTCTCTGTGCATCTTTGCTGTCATTTCAGGATTCCATTAATAAGAAACTCTCCCGTTTTTTTGTTTTTTTTTTTTAATTTTTAAAATTGCAGTACTAAAAATCAAACACAAAGCCTTGACCATACTAACCAAGAGTTGAACCACCCATCACCCAGAAATCTCCTTTGATGTCTCCTGGTGACAAGTAGCTCCATGTGATCTCCGTAGGTCCTCTGGCACAGCTCTGCATCACGTGTGAAATACTTTATATTGAAAGTGCCTGCTTCGTGACTTCATGTGGCAAGACGTTCCTGGATTTTCACTCCAGCACTGCCTTGGTGAATACTTGCTGAAGGGGATCTCTCCCACGGAAGCCCTTCTCTCCTTAGCCCTGCCGTCCCCATACCCTCTACCCACTTGACCTTCATAAAAGAAAGCAAAGCCTCCCAATGGGCCCGCATTTCTCAGCCACTGTGAGAACCTAGCTTTTCTTGAGCATCTGATTAGTAGGGGCTCTTCTTTGCACAAAAGCAACCTTTATCCTTAAGGATGCTCGGGGAACTTTTTTGCTAAAGCTGTGATAACTTACGTGGAACCCTTGGTGTCAAGGAGAGGCATAGTTCAAGGCCAGAGGCAGAATCAAATGCATCTCCGTGCTGTATCTCTGAGTCACTGCGGCTGCAGGAATAAATCTTCAGCGCCACAGGATTTCCTATTCCTACTATATCAAATAAACCCTGGGTAGTGTGACCTGTTCATGAGCTACTGACCTCAGAGAAAATGAGTAGAGAAACCAAGCCCAATCCTTAATAACAAAGTATTTTCTTCTTTCCTCCTTTAAAAGCTTCCAGTTCCTCCATGCTTTAGCTTTCTGGGTGTGAAATTGCACTCTCAGAGGACAAGGCTCATGGCTCATTCAAGGAATAAACAGATGAAATTTTTCCTATAAAATGCTAATGGGAGAAATTGATAAGATTGATTGGAAGCAACTGTGATATCTGGAATTAAAGTTTTTAAATAGCGGAGAAGAATACATTTTGAAAATGAGACAACCACCAATGATTCGTGGAGTTACATTATGTCCTTAATATACACCATCTCTTCTCCTATAGACATAAGGAAATGTGTAAAGTTCACATATTAAATAATAGATGGGGAGGAGACACACTTTAGGTATACAAAATATTATTGTCTTCATTATTGTTATTGCAAACTTGAGCAGTCTTTACTGGAGTTTCATTATTTGCCTGGAGAAATCTACTGAGCTTGGCAATTTTCCATCATCATTATGAACTTCCCCATGTCAGGCAGCAGGGACTGTAGCTGAGAGAAGGAAAAGTAATACAGACAAACTGGTTAGGAAGGAAGTCTGTTTATTTTCAGAATCTCTTGGACCTGCACGTTGAATCTTTTGACCATTAATTGCCTGAGCCACCTGTCCTGTGCCTTCAGTTTTTGAGACATGGTTGCCATTTTCTCCAAGGAGCAGTGAGGTGGTGGGAGGGTGATGAGATGTCCAAGTTCTTGTCAGCAGGCACTGCTGTGATCTGTGCACATCAGCTATCAGGGACCGCAGTTCTCTGTTCTCACGGATTACCGAGGAGTGACTGACTGCTCTCTGGCCCTGAAACGTTGACAAAGGTCAATTAAAGTGTGACAGAGAGGACTGCTTTGTCACTACAGCAAGGCATTTCTCCAACTATTCCAGGTGTAGGGTATTCATCCAACAGCAGAGGGAGGAGAAGATGAATTGTTTGTGACCACTGCTACTTGGGATCCTGTAGAGTTAACTTTAGATTTTTTTTTTAATTTTTGCTTTTGACTCTTGTGCTTTCAGGACACCAAGCAAAAGCTCTGTGAGGAGCTACACTTCCAGCCTTTTCCTTTCTTCATGTCAAACCTAGAGTACAGCTTCTCTTCTTGGCCTATGGATCATCCCACTTTGAGATTCTAAGTGTGCTCACAGCAAAGATAAAATGGCCAGGCCAGTGTTTGGTACCATCTGGTTTAGAAAACCATCCAAACAACCAAGGATCCTAAACCAGCAGCACGCAGGGAATTCCCAGGGGTCCTGAATGACGAGGTGTGACACCGATGCCGACTCAGAGGGGGCAACTAAAAACATTCGGGCTGACCTAGTTGGAATTCGCCAGATGTGACCATTCCAGAGACAACAAAGGGATATTTAAAAAAAAATAATGAATCCAATTAGGAAGTTTTACTTTTTTAATTCAAATTCTTATTAACTTCATTAGCTTTAAAGTTTTTTTTCCTTTGAAATTAATGCTACTGTGTTGAAGGACCCTAATTAGAGTTTTCTGTGCATTAAGACACCTGACCCTTACAACATCAGACATACACATTGATCTGCAATGAGACAGGCTATCTTACTTTGTGTCTTAGCTAGGATTTCTACTGCTATGAAAAAACACCATGACCAAAGGTGATGGGCGGAGGAAAGGAAGGGTTCACCTCAGCTTTCAACTCTCAGGTCAC
Organism: Cricetiscus sungorus; assembly: GCA_030556225.1. Lineage (NCBI taxonomy): Eukaryota > Metazoa > Chordata > Mammalia > Rodentia > Cricetidae > Cricetiscus > Cricetiscus sungorus. The sequence goes on along the minus strand of JANBXA010000735.1, from coordinate 41,389,683 downwards.
ATTCTGCCACTGAGAGAGGTCAGCAAAGGAGCCAGAACCGAAGCAGAGGCCATGACAGAACGCTGCCTACTGGCTTTTCCTGCATCAATTTCTCCCATAACTCAGGACAGCCTGTCTAGGAGTGTCGATGGCCTCATGACTGGTCCCACACACATCATTAATTAACCAAGAAGATGCCCCAGAGACTTTGTCCATAGACAAATCTGTTACGGTAACTATCTCAATTTAGATTCCCTCTTCCTGAGTGACTATATCCAGTACTAAGTTGACAAAAAACTAAGTAGGAAAGACAAAAGGCCCCAAAATGCCTATGAGGGTTGTATAATATGGCAGGAGGAGATGAGGAGCAGAGCTCATGGACTGATGGTTACCCAAACACGTGAGACCTTCCAGAACATGGGGCATTGGATAAACAAGATGACTAATCCAAACTGCTCACTTGGCTTGATTTAGAGTCAACTAGGAGATTGGTGAGACACACTTCTGGCTTTCTAGAGAGAATTAATTGAGATGGAAGGGCAATGATGAATATTAACAATATCGTCCCCATAAACTGGAGGGCAGGTGGAGCAGATGTGGAGAAAGAAAAACCCAGGGGCTCATCACCATGCCTCCTCTCTGCTTCCTCACGGGCCACTCTCTTGTGGCTGTGACTAGATGCTGGGGAAGAGACAACTTGAAGAATGAAGACTTTGTTTTGGTTTACAGCTTAGGAGGGCATGGATCCCACCAATGCCTGAGAGCAGACATGTGGGACAGCAGTTCACAAATTGTCCACAGTCGGGAATAGTGAGCAGACAGGAGAGGACTGGGTTAAAATCGGGTCATAAAGCCTCAAGCCTGCCCCCTCGACACCCATCTCCTCTAGTACAGTCCCACCTCCTAAGGGATTGCAGAGCCCTCCAATCTAGCGCAGCCAACTGTGGACCAAGTGTTTAAACGCATGACTCCGTGGAGGACATACCATGTTCAAACCACAGCAGCCATGAAGGGAACAGTTTTACTAAACCACATGGTCGGTCCCTCGGACAATCTGTCTCAAACTCGGCCTTCTGAAACAGTCAGCAAAATCAAGTGCTTTAGGCTGTTTTTTCAAGTACTTATCACAGAGAGAGAGAGAGAGAGAGAGAGAGAGAGAGAGAGAGAGAGAGAGAGAGAGAGAGAGAGAAATCAACTGTAGGACAAGGAAGAATTTGATGGTTTATAGTTAGCACTGCCCACAATCCCTTTTCTGTCCATTATGAGTCCTAAAGCGCTGTACACTTCAACAATGATCATAATAGTTATAATTTATGGAGCACTCATACTGTGTTACTCATTTCATATGCACTAATCTTCTTAAAAAATGTACACTAATCCTGTAGTTCTACAAAAGTGTATACTAATCCTGAGGAAGTAAACGTAGTTCTACTTTACTTGAAAGAAAGAAATGCCTAAGGAACAGAGACGTTAAGTGACTTGCTCCAGATTATATAATTAGGATAGAAGGAAATGTCCGACCAAATAAAAATGAACAGGATCTTCCTGCCACTTCATTGTATCTGGCAGGCTGGCTGGCCTGGTGGCTTCTGGGAAATTTTCCCCTCCCTGACTCCCCACTGGTCACAGGCGTCCTAGGGTGACAAGTGCACCCAGCTTTCTGTGTGGGTCCCAGCATCCAAACTCAGCTAGTCCGGCTCTTACACCAAGCACGTTTAGTCACTGAGCTATCTCCTTGGCCCAGTTTCATCTTTCTTTACAGCTGAATAAAATTCATTTTCTCTATTCATTCCTCCGTTGATAGGCATCTGGGATGGTTCCATTCCCTAGCTATTGTGGATACTGCAGAATAAATGAGCACAGCAAACATTTCTGTTCCCTGACTTAGAATCCTCCAGTTATTTACCCTGCAGTGACAAAGGTAGATCAACATGGTTCTAATTTTAGGGTTTTGTGGTTTTGGGGTTTTGTTTTTGTTTTTTGAGGAATTCACTTTCCTTTCCTTTGGAAAGACGCTGGGCTACTGGCCCCTCTGCTTCCTTTAGGCCCCCCTTCTTTGGACAATACCCCATTGCTTTATCTCTCCAGGCCCCTGGGTCTGAGCAGAGCCTGCTGGAGTCACATGGCAAAGAATAGCCAGCACACAGGGAGCTGTCCAGCTGAGCTCAGCCTTGTACCGCTGAGAATATGTTTACCTAAAGCCTTGGCTGAGCAAGCTGACCTTCAGGAGAGGCAGCTGGTAATGGGCAACCCTTAAAGCCTCATGAACCCTCTTGTTAAGTCCAGCCTAGAAGCCTCAGAGAAGAGGCAGAGCTCCTATCTGCTCTTGAGAGGCCAGGAACCTCTTGATTTCTATTTTTTTCGTTTTGATCTCTGTGTACGATGATATCGTGTATCTGACATTGATTCCCTTCATCTCCTCATGGAAGAAGCATCTCTAGCCACTAAAAGTCTACAGGAAGAGGCCAGGCCTGGCAGAAAGAGGCCATGCATGAACGTCATTCCTGTAGCATTCACAGATCCACTCACTCAAGGCTGGGAATGCCAAGGCATCCTTCCAAGAGACCAAGAGAAATGGGGTTTGTTCTTGGAGAACGGAGACAATATCCCAGGGGAAAAGAACACGTTAAATGAGGAGACTGTTTATGTGAGTGAGAAGTGAATCTCAACAAGAAGCAGCAAACCTCGGGGTGTAATGGCTCATGGTTGTCACCCCAGTCTTTGGGAAGCTGGGGCAGGAGGATTGCCATACATGCTAGGTTAGACGAGGCGAGATAATAAGGCTCTTTCTCAGAAAGAAAAAAAGGTGCCCAATTCTTCCTTCCTCAGGCCTTTGGTTAATTTGCTCAGGCTAACAATAGTACAAGTTGTGCCTTCAGGTGGTCCCGAGGGAGACAGACTTATCCAGGCCATATGAATGATACAGCACAACCCTTTGCAGTACAGAGAGTAGGGAGCATGTCAGCTTTCTAACCTACCTGTCAGACCCCAGGGCTCATGGGAAGACTGAATGACGATCTGTCCACACTCAGAGCCTGTCTACTGATAGAAAGACTGGTGATGTCATGCCAGGCCTAAGCCAGGCTGACTTATCTGCAAGAAGCGTGTGGTAGGTTGATGGGATTATAGATGTAACTCATTCTACTCAGCTTCACTTTCTCTCAGAGTTCTACCAACTCACTGTCCATACTTATCATGGTGCATCGGGAACGTGTGTATTTACTTGCCTTCCTAACTCCAATGGAAACTCCATATGGTCAGGACTTGGGGTCCATTTTATTTCATGTGGAATATAGAATATACAAACATAGATGTAGGTAGACATGTCTAGAACATGAGACTAAATGAAGGATATCTAGAACTGGGAGATAACAGATGTCACCTGTGATTTTTAATCTTTTTGTGTCACTTGAGGGATTTGGGGTTACCCAGGGAACACTTAAGAGTGTCTCTGAATGGAGACTCCAGAGACTTGTCTGAGGAGAGGCAAACTACCCTGAATATAGGTAACACCATCCCTGAATGTGGGAGCATTTTCCCAGAATATGGGAGCACCATCCCTTGGGCTATGGTCTTGAGACAAATACAAAGAAGAAAAAGTATGCCGGGCACCACTCTCTGCTTCCTGTCTGTGGACTCAGCGTAAGTGACTGCATCCTGCTCCTGCCACCACAGCTCGAACCCATCTCACCACCATGCTTCACCATGATGGACACTCTTAAACCATGGATCAAGATAAACCTTCCTTTGTTGTTTCTTCTTGTCATGGGTAGGGTCTCAACAATAAGAAAAGCAGCTAATCCATCCCCCTCTGAGCACAGCATGATAAGATCTGTGTGTGGCCCTTGCTACTGCCCTTTGGAAAATCACTGGTGTTTGATGACAAAGGTAAAGACCTGTGTTTAATGGAGGAAAGGAAGAAGCTCAGATCATACTCTCATTTCTCTGGACTAAATGCAGCTACTTTATCCCCAAAACTTGACAAATTGCTTCATATCACAGAACATTACTTCTGGAAACAAGAGGAATTTGCTATCATTGTCTTTGTTTTTGAGAATACCAGATGGATAAATTTTCTGTCTATATTGAACAAGACAGATAAGGTTGATCAAGATCCCTCACAGGAATCCAAAGCCCTGTGGTTCATCCGTTTTAAGACGGAGTCCTTCCCACTAGCATCTCCTGATGCCTGAAAACAAGCTGTATCTTTCTGACCTGGAAATCGTTGACTTATCAATTGTTTTGCACCAAATTCTTGTTGATGGCCTACACCTCCACCACTTCAGCTGGTTACTTGTTGTTCTTTGAGCTACGCTGTTGAATCTAAATATCCTGTGACTATCTTTTTACAAAGACAAGGCTGTGACTTGACTTTGAAACGGAAAATTCTTATGTTAATACAACAAGACACAGACTCAGGTGCAGCAAATGTTTGATACTGGAACAATGACTGTGATTCCAGATGTTTTACAAGGCACACTGTAGAGAGACCCCTGACAGTAGATGAGAGTTGCTGGGTCAGTTCTCAGATCCATACACAAAAGCTGACATAAACCAGCAAGGAAACACCATCTTCAAAGTCTGCAGAAAGATGCCAACAGTTTAGGAGAAAATCCCAGAAGGAAATTGTTCAAAAAATTCTACATCTTGATGCTTGGATGGTCCCAGTGGCACAGGAGTTGGCATTATGTACAGAAACACAGATGTTGATAACTCTGAGTTGAAAACAACTTTAAAAAACAAAAACCTCTTTGTCTTTGTCTGTAGCAGATTTAGGAATTCTTCTTTTTGATGCATTCAGATGGATACCATAAAATATTATGTTTAAATAAATGCAAAGGTGGTGGGGTTTTTTTGGGTTTTTTTTTTTGTTTTGGTTTTGGTTTTTGTTTTGTTTTGTTTTGTTTTGTTTTGTCTTTTTAACGCTTTTAATAAAAATTCAATATGGCCAGTGAGGCAGTTCAATGGATAAAAGTCCAAACCCTACTGAATCCAACTTGATGGAAGAAAATAACTAACTCCAGCAAGTTGCCCTCTGGCACCATACATATGCAGTGATGAGTGTGTGTGCACGCACACGCACACAGAGTAAATGTAATAAAAATGTTTACATCAGTGTGATTATACATTGCTCCGCCAAAGTAATTAGTCACATTTTTCCTGGTACATAATTTAGGGCATGCTAGATTTGCTTATCTCTTCTTTACTTTTAAGGTGTATTACTTTGTATGTATGAGTGTTTGTTTTGTCTGCATGTATGTCTGTGCACCACGTGCATGCCTGTTTCCTGAGGAGGTCAGAAGAGGGCTTCAAATCCCTGGAAGCTGAGTTATGGGTGATTGTGAACCACCATGTGTATGCTGGAAATTGAACACAGGTTCTCTGCAAAAGCAAGTGCTCTTAGCCAGAGAGCCTTCTCTCCTGTCCCACATTTATATTCTTATTGCTTCCAATTTGTTTCATTTATTTCTTCAATAAAATGTTAGCTTATATTCTCTTTCTGTTTTTATTAATTTTTCATACAATATATTTTGGTTATGCCTTTCCTCCCCCACTCCTCCCAGATCTCATTTCCCTCCCCACCCAACTTCATGTTCTGTCTCTTTCTGTCTGTCTGTCTCTGTCTCTCTGTCTCTCCCTCTTCCCCCTTTTTAAAAAAAAAGGAACACAAAAGTGAAATTCAAAACAAACAAAAGACAAATAAAACTGCTAAAACACACACACACACAAACACACACAAAGCAATGCTCACATTCATTGTTTCTGGATTTAAATTTCAGAATCACCATGTATAGTCTGGTAAAACAATTGCTTTAGTCAGGACAGAGTACTGCTCCACATTTAAAACATCAAAGGGACTGTGTTACAGCAGGTTTCCCCGCCGGCTGCTGCTGGTTCTGCCGCTATTGTCCCGCTGCCACGTGTGCCCCAAATAACACTCAGAGACTCTGTATTTGATACAATCCTGTTGGCCAGTTACCATTACTGTTTATGGGCTAGCTCTGTCTATTATTATTAACCCATTTCTACTTATCTAAGTATTTCCACGTGGTCGTCTTATCGGGGAGCCTCGGCTGGTGTCCTGCTTCTTCCAGGGCTACATCTCGACTCTAACTACTTCCTCTCTCCTCCTCCTGGTCTCCTAGCCCCACCTATCTTGTTTCCTATTGGCCACAGAGCTTTATTAACCAGTATGAGAAACATATATACAGAATAACATCTCCCATCAGGACGGCCTTACACATGTTAGAATTCTGCTACTACTCAAATATGCTCAGCAAGGTCCACATATTGGAAACAAGCCTCACCACAATAGTGTTGGGAGATGGGGCGTAACAAGAGGATGTTAGTCCGTAAATACCACAGAGCCATATCAGCAGGCCCACTGCCGAGTCACACCAGCAGGCCCCCACAGAGTCACACCAGCAGGCCCACCACAGAGTCACACCAGCAGGTCCCCACAGAGTCACACCAGCAGGCCCACCACAGAGTCACACCAGCAGGCCCCCACAGAGTCACACCAGCAGGCCCCCACAGAGTCACACCAGCAGGCCCACCGCAGAGTCACACCAGCAGGCCCCCACAGAGTCACACCAGCAGACCCACCGCAGAGTCACACCAGCAGGTCCACCGCAGAGTCACACCAGCAGGCCCACTGCAGAGTCACACCAGCAGGCCCCCACAGAGTCACACCAGCAGACCCACCGCAGAGTCACACCAGCAGGTCCACCGCAGAGTCACACCAGCAGGCCCACTGCAGAGTCACACCAGCAGGCCCACCGCAGAGTCACACCAGCAGGTCCCCACAGAGTCACACCAGCAGACCCACCACAGAGTCACACCAGCAGGCCCACCACAGAGTCACACCAGCAGGCCCACTGCAGAGTCACACCAGCAGACCCACCGCAGAGTCACACCAGCAGGTCCCCACAGAGTCACACCAGCAGACCCACCACAGAGTCACACCAGCAGGCCCACCACAGAGTCACACCAGCAGGCCCACTGCAGAGTCACACCAGCAGGCCCACCGCAGAGTCACACCAGCAGGTCCCCCACAGAGTCACACCAGCAGACCCACCACAGAGTCACACCAGCAGGCCCACCGCAGAGTCACACCAGCAGACCCACCACAGAGTCACACCAGCAGGCCCCCCACAGAGTCACACCAGCAGGCCCACCACAGAGTCACACCAGCAGGCCCACCACAGAGTCACACCAGCAGGTCCACCACAGAGTCACACCAGCAGGCCCACCACAGAGTCACACCAGCAGGCCCACTACAGAGTCACACCAGCAGGCCCCCCACAGAGTCACACCAACAGACCCACCTACCAGAGATTATGGGCCTTTTATTTATGTTTAGCTTGGTTCTCAAATACTGCGATGCTTGGAACATGGAGCCCAGAGGATGCTAAGGCAGACCAGATAGACAGACAGAGTCACATTCCTAGTGATACGACTAAAGGTATTCACAATGGTTGAGGAAGACCTGAACTGCTCGATATGGTGATCACTAACAACACCTGTCTACAGGAATTAAAAGGTAATTCTTCAGACAAACTAGACTTATCTCAAATGCTAGTACCACCAGTAGCTGCCAGCTGTCTTCCTTGATACCAAAACTGTAGAGCGTGTCCAGTACTGCAGGGATTTCTCGTAGGCAGCATTCCTTTAGAAGCAACTAATGAGATAGCTCAGTGGTTGTGAACATGTTCTGTTTGCCCACAGGACCCAAACTTAGTTCCCAGCACCCATGTGAAAAGGCCCTGAAAGGCCTGTAATTCCAGCTCCAGTGGATCTGACACCATCTTCCGATTGTCATAGACACCTGCACTCATGTGCACATACATACAAACGTTTTATAGAGGAGTCTCCAAAGAAGTCTTCAACCCATGGAAGTTGTGACAGAGCACTCATAAGCGCTCTTGTGGCATTTCTGGCATCCTTTGGGATGTGTTTTTAGTTTCTTGGGAGTAGAACTGTTGATAGGAAAGAGTGTAATGGGATCTGCCTTGTGTGAGCATGGATCTTGGTTTTAGTTCTTTGCCTGGAGCACTAACCTAGGCAACTTGCTCAATTATGATGTTTCACTTCTTCCTCTTCAGTTTCTTCATCTTTAAATGCAATGAGTACAGTTTATCTAAACCATGGACAGCTATGATGCTCCGTGACTCTAGTGAGCAACTAGTGTCTCTTAGCTCCATGCCATTCACAATTCCACAGCCCTGAGGGGGCCAACACGGTAAAGGAATGCAACCATAGTAGAAGTATCAGCAACAGATAAGCACATCCTCCCTGATGTGCTCTAGCAAGCTCAGAGGTCTCTACTGCCAACTTCTCCCAGATGCGCCCTCATATCTGTACATGTCTTTCCAGAAGGCCTGGCATTGTCAGCATCATTTCCCCAATGTTTGGTGTAGAGCGTTATTTAAAAACACTTGTGGGCATCTGGATGAATCAGTTCTTCACTGCAAAGTTTCCATCCCAACTACGCCAAGAGTACAAAACTTTCTGTCTCTTTGTCTCTCTGTCTCTGTCTGTCTGTCTGTCTCTATCTCTCTCTTCCACCTTCCATCCCTTCCTCCCTCTCTTATTCTCTCCACAAATCCCCCATTATATCTCTCTTGCTTGGGTTTGGTAAGTGAAAGTGTCTGTCAATAGGCTGAGGTTTTCTTGTACGATCCCTTAAGTCATATGTTCCTTTGAAGAATCCAACAATCTTTTCACAGGGATTGAATATCAGAAGTCCTGCACATCACATATATTATAATTCATAATTATACATTATGTAATTCAAAATTACAGCTATGAAGTAGCAATGAAAATAATGTTACGGTTGGAGGTCACCACACCATAAAGAACTGTATTAAAGGGTCACAGCATTAGGAAGGTTGAGAACCACTGACTTAAGTTGTTCTCTTTTATTACATGTGATTGTTATAAGGTATCTTTTCCATTTAGTACTTTCTAAATCTTACTTCCCTTTCCTATGACAAAATAACTACAAGAGCCAGATGTTACTTTGAGAAACTTTCTTCAATGCATTGAGTCCCTCTGAAGCCCATAGCTACCAATTCCTCATTCAAAGATACTGGGGACTTTAAATAAGTTCCCTTACTTCATTAGGCTTTCCTCCTGCCTTTTAAGCTTATTCTCAGAGTAGAGATGCTTAATCTACCATAGGTATAAAGTCTAGGTGGACCTTCCTGGGAGCCAGGCTCTCTTTGCTGCCTTACTAAGGGGTTGTTTGCAAAAATCTCCCAACAAATAAGGAGGCTCACCAGGAAAGGCATGCTTACTTCATAGGTGGTATTTCTAGTCACTTACTGAACTGTGATCCTTTAGAATTTGAAAGAGCACTCCATAGTCATCCCTGAAGAGTAATATTTAATTCATGAATTATTTATTTAAAAACTACATGACTTGATACTGTAGAGAATCCCATAGTAAATAATAGTGGAGTCTGCCTTAAGATGGCTTATAGTCTAATGGAAATGAACCACAAACACAAATAACCACATTATAGGATAAGAAGTGACACTAAAAAATAAATATTTTTAAGCAATCACAGAGGGCAAGAAGCATTACCTCCGTCGAGTCAGGCAGGTTTTATCTTTTGGACCTGCATTTTAATAGAGTATTGGATTTCAACTTGATGTGATCAGGATAACAAGATTAACATTCTAAGTCAACTCACAATCACTGGAAGGCAGTGGTGAAATTTCCCCACTTGGCCAGACCACAAATGTGGTGAGAAATTAGAGAGAAGAATTTGAAAGGAAAATTTATATTTTCTTGAAATTCAATTCAGGGCTATATTTGTGGGTAATTGTGATGTGCTGGTGGCATTTTACTAGGGGATAACCTAGCAAAAGATTTAAGATTAGCCTGGAAAGTTTTACTGAGAGAACTGGAGTAGCTATCTTGTACTAAATAACAAAATAACCCCAAGTCCCCTTGTAAGTTTAACAGTCTACCCTTCACTTCCATAATGTGGACAGGGCCCTGTTATCCTCATCAGGGATCCACTGGTACAGGCTCTACTCTCTGAAAGGACATGTGTCATTAGCAGAGGAGTAATAGAAAAGAGAGCACAGCTCACTTATGCTCACATCTCATTGGCCAGGCAAGGAGTAACGGAAAGAGTTCAAAGAGGGATGATGCTTGTGAGGTAAGCCAGTGGATGGACAGTGCTGCAGAAAGCAGAAGCAGTGAGGCATGGATAGAATCACAGCAAGGATATAGAAGGATATAGCTGTCAGACTTGGCAGCTAACAGAAGATGGGTAAGATGGGACTAAGATGGAAGGGGACTAGGGCTGGAGCTGTCATTGGCTGTAGATTTCCAGAGTACAGACATAATGCATCTCAGGCTCCTGTAAAATGGGACAACAACAGGGTCGTTGTGGGGATTAATTATAGACCGTGTCTATAAAGCATTTAAGGCTCCTTAAAGAAGGCAATTTATAAATACAAAATAATATCTATTAAAGTTGACTTATTTTGGAAACAATTCTGACACAAAAAAGAACAGGAAGTCGCCCCCCCCGACCCCTTATTGGAAAGATTCTTCCCTTGTACAGTCCCCAGAGTGCTCAACAATTCACTTGTGGTGGAATAGAACATTTTTTTAACTAGCTGTTTGACCTTGCCGTCTAAGGCACCTGCTTGGCCTAATAAAAAGTTGAAAGGCCAATAGCTAGGCAGAGGAGGGATAGGCAGGGTTTGTGGGCAGAGAGAAAAGGACAGGAGCCAGCCAACCAGGAGCCAGACCATCAGCAACCAGCCAGCCAGGCATGGAGAAAACAGACAGTACATAGATGAGGTAAATGAGCCTCAGGGCAACACATGAATTAATAAAAATGGCTTAATTCAAGTTAAAAAGAAAACTAGCTAGAAGAAAGCCTAATAATTAATAGTAAGTCTCTGTGTCATGATTTGGGGGCTGGCTGTTCAAGAAAAAAAAAATTTGTCTACATTTGGCACCCAATATAGGGGCATGTATTTCTGAGAAAGCTAGGAACAACCCCCAAGCCAGATAGGGCTTCCTAGTAACTCAATGCTAGTAGCAAACAGAAGCAGGGCTTTGTCATACATCAAGGACTTGAGCAGGCAGCATGTTAAGTAGAAACAACGGGCTAAAAAACACCAGCCACAAAGCAGGCACCAACTTCCTAGGGATTAGCAGTTAAATGCAGCTCAGCTCCCAGTTAAACTCAGTTCCCAGCTGGACTCAGCTCTCAGCCAGGCCCATGGGGATAAAGCTCAGTTCTCACAGGTACAGCCAGCTGCCAAGGCAAAGGCACTGAGTGACTTTAAAGAAGTTTGGCTCATGCTAGCAAATAATGCTACAGGTACACAGTAAAGCAGGTCCAAGTCAAATAAATAAATAAATGAGAGAAAGAAAGGAAGGAATAAAGAAAGAAAGGAAGGGAGAGGGAAAGACTCTAAACAGGTTACTGTGTGTTTGAAAATGTGTGTAGGCACTTGAAAAAGAAGATAAAATGGGTAAAGACAGTCACAGGAAAAAATAAATAGTTAAATAATAATAGTAAAGTCTTTAAAGAGAGACTAAAGTAATACAAAGGGGGAAAAGGCCACATAAAGATAGGAAATGCACAGGGTGTCTGGATCCTGTATGATAAAGTGCTAACTTTGAATCTTTTGAATGCTGACGAGTCAATGGCAGCTGCTGAGAGACATGTGAAAGGAATCAGCTTAAATGCTCTAGAAATGTCTTAACTTTACAATGGAATTCAAAGAATGTATTGCATTGGGGGACATAGTATGCTTTTGTTTCCACAAGAAATGAAAGGTTGTAGATCCCTTCCAGGCTAATAGAGATCATATTTGATCAGGAGAGACTTCCTGAAAATCTTGGCTACAGACGTGAAGAAATAAACCAAGAAAAGCTATAAGACAGATGACATGTATACTGATTTCTCTTCATGGAACAGTTCTGAGACAGAACAACAAATTAAAACTAGTTTTTTGAACAACTTGACCATTATTTCAACTTTTTCAGGATTCCCTAAGGATGCTGTCACCCCCCCCCCAGACAACAGGCAGCCAATACAGAGAACACAATATCCATATTCCCAAAAGGCGTGGGAGGTGGGTTTTGGTCATTCAGTGAGCTATAGGTGTTTGTCATCACTGGGGGGGGGGGGTTAGCATTGGAATATAGTATTAAAACACAACTATTAACCTCAAATATTTTACATTAGTATAGATTTTAGTGTATTGATACAATTTTAAATTTATTTTTATTATACTGTATTATGTTGTTACTCTTGTTTGGGGTTCTGTGCTTATATGAAGCTCACTTAAACATGTAAAGTATAATTAAGAAATGCAGGTTAGTAGATAGTCATCTATAACAGCCAAACTTGTAGTCACATTAGGTACGTTTTCAAAGTTAAACAGAAATATTTTAGATAGGTGATTTTCAGAAAGCTAAAGAATGTGGCATTAAAGATTTTTAATAAACTAAGGCTTTTTTTATGACAGGGAGACATGTCTGCTCCTGGCACCACCAATCTACTTCATAAAAGGTTGATGGGTATTGAAGAACCTCCATATAGAGTTTGCTTTCAATATGGCAAAGTTATCCATTTGAACAAGAAATTGTCATTGCATCGACTGCTGACAGTGTACTATCCAAACTGGACATGAAGGACACAAAGAAAGTGACTGCTGAACTTTGTCCAAACAAAGCAGTAGAGTCCTTCAAAATTCCTGCTTCACAGAAAAGTCTGCCAGATGTTCTAGGCCTGTAGGCTGAAGATAGATGCCCCAATGTTGCAGAGGAACTGTGGGTGACTGTCCAGGCAGCCAGCTGTCTCTGTCATTTCTATAATTTTGGAATTTGTTTGCTCTGTGCTTCCTGTTTACTCAGATAATATTATATATATCCTTCTGGGATCCTTGGTGGAGTTGAAGACTAGACAGTGATAGTTATAGTTTTTCATTGTTATGATAGGAGATAATTTAGGCAGGAAACGTTGAACTCACCAAGATAGGATAAATATGGGACATTCTCTCTGAATTTGACAAATACAAATAGACTGGATATTGTAAATGTAATTCTTATTTGATTGTTCTTATTGTATATAGTTTTACAATGTTAAAGTTAAAACCTTTTCTTTTACTTAGACAAAATGGGGGTTGTTGTAGAATAGAATATGTGTTTAACTATGTAAAGAAATATTGCATTTATTTGTGTTGCAGAATATTTGTTTAAATATGTAAAGAACCCTAACATGAAAGAAACAGGAAATCAGGATAGACAGTATGCAGATGAGGTAAACAAGCCTTCTGGCAACACGTAGATTAATAGAAATGTGTTAATTTAAGTTTAAAGAAAAAATTAGCTAGAAACAAGCCTAAGCTAAGGCCAAACACTCATAATTAATAATAAGAAGTCTCCGTGTCATGATTTTGGGTTCAAGAAAAATACAACTGCATTTACTTGAGGACTATATTAGTTATTTTTCTCATTGCTTAGACAAAATGCTCTGAAAAAAGGTAAGCTATGGAAGGATTCACTTGGGCTCATGTTTTCAGGGATAGCCTATCATGGTTAAGAAGGTATGGTGACAGGACTGCGAGGTGGATGGTCATGTTGCACCCATCGTGAGGAGGTGGAGCCAATGATGATTATTTAAGATGTCCTTGTTCCTTTCTCATTTTACATTCAGTCTAGTCTATGAAATGATGCTGCCCGCATGCAGAATATGTCTTCCCTTCTCAGTTAAAGTTCTCTGGAAACACAGACACAGCTAGAGGTGTGTCTCCTGGGTAATTCTAAATCTAGTTAATGAGGATTATCATCATAACTAAACATCATTCACAGATGAACCCCAAAACTAAAACCAGATTTACATAAAGAAAAGCAAGCCTGCCCCAAGATAATTACACTTTGGATGCTGTATGCCTTTACTCAAGGAGGGACTTAATAGTCAGTAAAAACAGAATATTCCTAAGATTATTAATTATTATTACTTTTCCTTTTATTGAAAATAGATGCTGTCAGTCTTTGGTGGCACACATCTTTAATACCAACACTTGGGAGGCAGAGGCAAGTGGATCGCTATGAGTTTGAGGCTAGCCTGGTCTATAGGGTGAGTTCCAGGACAGTCAAGATGATACAGAGAAACCCTGTCTCAAAAATCAAAACAAACAAACAAGCAAAAACACAAAACTTAAACACAAAAGAAAACAGATTCTTTTCTCATACTATATTCTCCTCTCTCTACTTCTCCCAGTCCCTCCCTAACTCTCCTCCTCTCCACGTTCACTCCTTTTCTGTCTTTCATTAGGTAAAAACTGGATTCTAAGACATACTAACCAAATATGACAAAATAAAATATAACAGATGAAGCAAAAACAGTCATAGCAGAGTTGGACATGACAACCTAACAGGAGGAAGAGTCCTAAGAGCAAGCACAAGATCCAGAGACCGACTCCTTACAGTCAGGAGTCCCATTAAATACTCAGCTACTAACTATAATATATATGCAGAGGATCTGGTGCAGAACCATGTGGTCCCTGAGCTTGCTACTTCAATTTCTGTGAACTCATACACGCCTCACTTAGTTGGTGAAGAGGGAGGGCCTTGTTTTCCTAGTGTCCTCCATCTCTGCTAGCTCTTAAACTTTTCTGTCTCATCTTCTACAGGATTCCCTGGGCTCTGAGAACCCAGACACCTCCCGTTTAGACTCTCTCCATATAATATCTGGCTGTGGGCCTCTGTATCTGTTCCCATATGCTGACAGAAAAATGTCTCTCTAATGATGATTGGATAAGGCATTGATCAATGAGTAAAGGAGAATATCATTAGGAGTCATTTTATTGATTTTTTTAAAAAACCAGTAGTATTTGGTTTTACCATAGATCTCTGAGCTATTTAGTCTCTGGTCCTTGGTTATCCAAGCAGTGTCAAGTATGGATTCCTTCTCACAGAGTGGTCCTTAAGTCAAATCAGACATTGACTGGTACTTCCACAATATCTGCACCACCTTTGCCTAGCATATTTTGCAGGCAAGACAAATTGTAAGACAATGATTTTATGGCTGGTCCACATTTCTCTTTCCGTAGCCTACAGAGTAGCATCCCACACCAAGATACTGGAACATAGAGGTGAAGGCTCCATGTAGAGACCAGCTCAATGTCTCCACGTTCAGTGAGTTATGTGCTTGTTGCCCTTACAATGGAGCCCTACTGTTAGTTTGCAGAGAGCAACCCTTTGTCTTAGCAAAAGCCTGGGCTGTTTGGGGATTTCCGTAGGACCCTCATGGCTAACAACTAAATTGAATACAACATGGTCCCAACTTTTGGAAGCCTCACCTGGCAAAAGGAAATAGCTCGTTGAAACTCCATATTCCCTGTTACTATTAAGCCTCATTAGGATCACCTTCACAGATTCCAGGCACTTTCCCCTGCACTAGGTTTCCACACCACTTTCCAAAAGCCCACTGATCCACAAGGGCTCTGTGCACCGTCTCCCTCTACATCCTTGCACTCCCACAAGCAATGGAGTATTGTGAAATAGTATTTAAAGGATGTGTTACATTTTTATGCTATGGTACATCTGTTTAATGATGCAAAGATGTACTGCATTCTTTTATGTTGCATTTGTTTAACTCTGTGAAGCTACCTTACTTTGCCTGTCTTAAAGCACCTGACTGGTCTAATAAAGAGCTGAATGGCCAATAGCAAGGCAGGAGAAAGGATAGATGGGACTGGCAGGCAGGGAGAAAAAAGGGGAGGAGAAGCCTGGGAGGAAGATCAAGGCACAAGGGAAGAAGGAACAGGACATCAGGAACCAGCCACCTATCTATAGTACCAGAAACGGAGAAAGAAAGAAAGAAAGAAAGAAAGAAAGAAAGAAAGAAAGAAAGAAAGAAAGAAAGAAAGAAAGGAAGAAAGAAAGAAAGAAAGTATTTCTGGCTACTTTATCAAAATATTAGGTGTCCATAGATGTAGGGATTTATGTCTGGGTCTTTAAGATGAGTCCATTGATGAATGTGTCTATTTTTATGCCAATACTATGTGTTAGTAGCTTTGTAATACAGCTGGAAATCAGGAATGGTGAGACTTCTAGCACTTCTATTGTTCAGGATTGTTTTAGATAGCCTGAAATTTTGTTTTTTTTCCATATGAAATTGAAGTGTCCTTTAAAGGTCTGTAAATAATTGTGTTGAAATGTTAATGAGGATTGCACTGAATCTGTAAATTGCTTTTGGTAGGGTGGCCATTTTTACTGTGTAAATCCTATGAGTCCAGAAACAAAGGAGATCTTTCCATCTTATGATATCTTCTTCAATTTCTTTCTTCAAAGACTTAAGTTTTTATCATGCAAGTCTTTCACATGCTCGCTTAGAGTTACTCCAAGATATTTTATATTACTGGAGGCTGTTGTGAGAAGTGTTATTTCCCTAATTTCTTTAACAATCCTTTTGTCACTTGTATATGGGAGGGTTACTGACTTGTGAGTTAACCTTGTTTCCAGGTACTTTGCTGAAAGTGTTTTTATCAGCTATATGAGTGAGTTCCCTGGTGCATTGTTTAGGGTCATTTATGAGTATTATCATATCTTCTGCAAATAACAATACTTTAACTTCTTCCTTTCCAATTTGTATTCCCTTGATTTCCTTCAGTTGTTTATTGCTCTAGGTAAATGTCAAGTACTATATTGAATACACATGGAGAAGAATGGGCAGCCTTGTCTTGTTTCTAATTTTAGTTGAGTTGCTTTGAGTTTCTCTTCATTTAATTTTATGTTGGTTATATATAGGCTTGCTGAACATTGCCTATATTTTGTTGGGGAATGTCCCTTGTATACCTACTCTCCCCAGGACTTTTTATCATGAAGGGATGTTGGATTTTGTCAAAGGCCCTTTCTACATCTAATGAGTTTACTGTGTAGTTACTTTTCTTTCAGTTTGTTTATGTTGTGGGTTACATTTACTGATTTTCATATATTGAACCACCCCTGAATCTCTGGGATGAAGCTTACCTGATCATAGTAGATGACTATGTGTTCTTGGATTCAGTTTGCAAGTATTTTATTGATTGTTTTAGCTTCTATGTTCATTAAAGAAATTTGTAATTAACTTTCTTTGTTGAGTCTTTATGTGGTTTGAGTATAATGGTGTATCATGGTCTCGTAAAATTAGTTAGGTAATGCTTCTCTGTTTCTATTTTGTGGAATAATTTGAGGAGTATTGTTCTTTGGAAGTTTGATATAATTCTATACTAAAAACCATCTGACTCTGGGCTTTTTGGGGGGGGGTGTCTTTTAATGACTACTTTTATTTCATTGGGGGCTATAGTTCTAATTGTTTATCTGACCTTGACTTAACTTTGGTAAGTGGTACCTATCAAGAAAAATATACACTTCTTTTAGATTTTCCAATTTTGTGGAGTATAGGTTTTTAGTTATATCCTTATAATTTTCTGGATTTTTTCCATGTCTATGTTATATCCCCATTTTTCAGTTTTGATTTTGTTAACTTGGATATTCTATTTGTCTTTTAGTAGTTTAGGTAAGGGTTTGTCCATCTTGCTGCTTTTCTCAGTGAACCAACTCTTTGTTTCATTGTTCTGTTTCTTTGTATTGTTCTGTTTGTTTCTGTTTTATTGATTTTAGCCTTCACTTTGATTCTTAGTGGCTACCTCTCTTGGATGTGCTTGCTTATTTTTTGTTCTGGAGATTTCAGGTGTGCAGTTAAGTTGCTGGTATGAGATCTCTTCCATTTTTTATTTAGCCACTTAGTTCTATGAACTTGCCTCTTAGCACTATTTTTGTTGTGCCCCATGAGTTTGGGTATGCTCTGTATTAATTTTCAATGAATTCTAGAAAGTCTTTATTTTCTTTCTTTATTTCTGTCTTGACCCATTTTCGCACTCAGTAGAGAGCTGTTCTGTTTCCAATAGTTTGTAAGCTTTCTGTTGTTTCTATCTGGCTTTAATTTGTGGTGGTATGATAGGATGCAGGGAGTTACTTCAGTTTTCTTGTATCTGTTGAGGCTTGCTTTGTGTTTGACTGTGTGTTAAATTTTGGAGAAAGTTCCAGGAGGCTAAGAAGAAGGTATATTATTTTGTGTTTGGGTGAAGTGTTCTGTAGATATCTGCTAGGTCTATTTGGTTTATAACTTCTGTTAGCTTCAGTATTTCTCTGTTAAGCTTTTGTCTGGATGACCTGTCCATTGGTGAGAATAGGGTATTGAAGTCTCCTGCTAGCAGTGTGTGTGTGTGGGGGGGTGAGTGTCTGGGGGGGAGGAATGTCGGGAGGAGGAGTCTCAGGGGGAGGAGTGGAGTGTGGGGGGAGGGAGTGTCGGGGGTGAGGAGTATTGGGGGAGGAGTGGAGTGTGGGGGGAGGAGTGTGGGGGGAAGAGTGGAGTGTGGGGGGAGGAGTGGGGGGGGAATGGGGGGGTAAGAGTGTCGGCGGGGAGGAGTGTTGGGGGGGAGTATGGGGGGAGTGTGGGGGAGGAGGGGAGTGTGGGGGGTAAGAGTGTCGGGGGGAGGAGTGTTGGGGGGAGTGTGGGGAGGAGTGTCGGGGGAGGGAAGGAGTGTGTGTGGGGGAGTGAGGGGGGAGGGGAGGAGTGTCTGGGGGGAGGAGTGGGAGGGAGGAGTGTCGAGGGGGGAGTGTCGGTGGTGAATGTGTGATTTAATCTGTAGTAGTGTTTCTTTTGCAAAAGTGTGTGCCTTTGTGTTTGAGCCATAGATGTTAAGAACTGAAATATCATCTTGGTGGATTTTTCTTTGGTGAGTATTTGCTATCTCTTTTGATTAGTTTTGGTTTGAAGTTTATTTTGGTAGATTCGAAAATGGCTACATAAGCTTTCTTCTTAGGTACAATTTCTTGGAACATCTTTTTCCAATCCTTTACCTTGAGGTGCTGTTTATCCTTGATGCTGAGGCACATTTCTTGAATACAGCAAAAGGATGAATCCTGTTTTTGCATCCATTTTGTAATGGATGGGGAATTGAAACCATTGTCATTGAGAGATATAAATGGCCAATGATGTTGACTCCTATTATTTTGTTGTTGTTGGTGGTGGTGGTGGTGATGGTGGTGGTGGTGGTGTGTATGTGTGTGTGTGTGTGTGTGTGTGTGTGTGTTCCCTTCTTTTGATTTTCTTGGTGTGAGATAATTTATTTCTTTTCTTTTCATGTGTGTAGCTAACCTTTTTAGGTTGGAATTTTCCTTCTAACATCTTCAGTAGACCTGGATTTGTAGATTGATATTTAATTGTTTTATCATGGATGGATTTTTCTCCATCAATGGTGATTAAAACTTTTGTTGTGTATACTAGTCTGAGCTGGCCATCTGTGGTCTTTTAGAGTCTGCAGAATATCTGTCTGCCTCTTTTTCCTGAGTGCTGGGATTAAAGGCATGTGCCACCACACCTGGCTTTTTGGATTTCTTTAAGAGATTTATTTATTTTTGTTTGTGTTTTCCTGGCTTTCTTTGAGGGATTTATTCATTTCCCTATAATATTTTTTTGTGTTTTCCTGGATTTTAGGATTTAATTTCCTCTTTAATGACCTCTATCATCTTCATTTAGTTAGCTTTAAGGTCTGTTTGTCTTTGTTGGATGATCTTTAGTTCCTTAGTTTCTTTTTCCTCTCTGTATATTTGGAGAGTGTAATGGCTCCGGTATTGGAGGCTGGGATACTGGGATGAGTTGGGAGAAGGAGGGTTGAAGGAGAAGGTATTTGTGATTCCTTGGAGATGGTATCAGAATGGAAAAGAAGACCACTGCAGGGTTCCTGCTACAGAGTTGGGAAGAAGCTGGGAAATTGACTCTCAGGGACAGCAACCCTGTGGGGAGCAGCCCTTGGGTTAGCAGGCAGTGCCCACTGGGATTAGGGTCTGGGACAAAGCAACAAGTTGTGGGAGGAAGTTAGAAATGGAAGTTTTGTGGGTTCCACAAGAGATGGGAGCAGGGGTGCAGGGAAAGCTGCCAAGGGTGTCCTGCTGCAGAGCTGGGGGTGAGACTGGGTGGTGGACCTGGGGTAATGGGGAGGAGAGGGGATCTGTGGGCAGCCTACTTGGTTTTCTGGCAGGACTGGCCGTGGACTAGCAGGGAGCGCCTGCTAGAGTTGGAGGCTGGGAAAAAGCAGCAAACGGAGGAGATCCACAGGAGATGGGAGGGGTGAGAGGGTAATGGAAATCTGCCAATCCTGTCTGAGCTGCCATGTGGGTCTGGGAGTCAAGCCCAGGTGCTCAGAGGGAGCAGCCAGAGCTCTTATCCACCCAGCCATCTCTCCAGCTTCATATGGCATCTTCTTGCGGAACCCTGGCCAGGGGACAGTAGCTAGCTAGCTCGTCTCTATCTGCATTACAAGGTCACTAATGACAATCATCAGGACTTGTGGTGCACTCTTCCCTCAAGTCACCATCCCTTGACACCATCACTCTAGGAAGTGTTTTCATATCTAAACAGGGGGAGTGCAGGGGGCATGCAAGCATTTAGCCCACAGCATTATGGAAAAAGTGAATGGTATCAATGATGCTGGGGGATCATGGTTTGTTTTTGTCTTTCTAAGAAACCTACAGTGACTATGTTACTAGTTACCTTCTACAAAACACTTTTCTGAGCTTTAATCCCTGGCAGCACCTATCCAAGGGTAATTAAGGATAAAATGAGCCAGAGAGATAGATGCAGTCTTAGGAAATTGGAAGGCACCATTCCTGCCACCTACCTTTCTAACCTTGACAAGTAGGACTTTTGCCTCGTTCTATAGGTAAATGACCTATATCCTCCACCCCCAGCTTTTGCCTCAAGGGAGCCTCCTGCAAGCACTGCTCTTGCCAATGGAAGGCCTTGTGGAAAGCTACTTAGCTGAACAATTGGGTTGTGTGGGGGCTTTGGCCACATCCCTGTCTTCCCCTGATCCCGGATGCCAGCAGGAATCAGAAATTAAGAGTATCTTTAACTGCCCTTTCTCGAGGGCTGCTTGCTCCCCAGAGACAGACTCTGCTGAGGCGGATTTGAGCTGGATCCAGCAGACCCAGAAAAATCTGGTGAATGAGACAGCCAGCTCTCCTGGCAGGAAAGAGGAAACCAGCTCTCATGCTCGACAAGGGGTCAAATGCAGTGAAGTCTAAGCACATTGTGCACAGCTGAGAAAATGCCAAAGGCGGCCAGCTTTCCACAACACCACAAAGACAGGGGTGCCGTCACAGTGCACTCAGCTCTCATTAGCAAGACTGGCCCCAGTGGAGATGTCCTCCAGCCAGGGCTGCAAAGTGGAACCACACCCGATGAGCCCGTACGTATGGAACAAAGATGCATCAAGGTTATTTAGATGTAAAAGTCCTCCCCTATGGCACATGTGTTTGAACACATGGGCCCCAATTTATAGAACTTTGTAGGAAGTGGGTTGCTGTCTGTAGAGCAGGCGTTGACGTTTCTAGGGCAGACCTATTTCCTAGCTGCCCTCCACTTCCTGGTTCCTGGAGATGTGAACAAGTCACCTTGAGCTCCTCTGTGGTAGCCATAAATTCTTCCCACAGTGGTGCCTTCCTCACTATGATGGACACCTCAAGCCCAATTGAAGCCAACCTTCCTTTCTTCAGCTGCTTCTTGTTGTGAATTGGGTCACAGTGATGAGGAAAGTAAGTAATGTATTCATTAAAAGAGAAAGGCTGTGGGGAGGAGGAGATAGTAAAGGGTTTACTATGTCAACATTAGGACCTGAGATCAGATGCCCAGCATCCATTGAAAAAGACAAAAACATACGTATATACAAAAGCCAGTGCTGGAGGCAGAGACCAGAGGACCACGGGACTTGCTAACCTAAAGAGGTAAACTCCAATTGTACTGGGAGATCTTGTCTTAAAACAAACAAACAAACAAACAAACAAAAAAACAAAATGGAAAGAAACAGAGAAAGACCCCAGTATCAACAACTTTGGTCTCTGGGTTCCATACACATGTAGCTCCACCTGGTTCTCTTACTCATCATATTAAACACACACACACACACACACACACACACACACACACACACACACACTTGTGTAGAAACACATACACATGTGTACAGTACACACACATAAAAGATGTCAGCTCTATGCCATCAATTTATAATTGTACCTACTGCTTGTTATTAGTTTTCCCACTAGCCTAGTCCTAATGGGAGATGTTATTCTGTAAATATGTTTCTCATACTGGTTAATGAATAAAGCACTGTTGGGCCAATGGGAAAGCAAGATAGGCGGGGCTAGGAGACAAGGAGGAAAGAGGAAGTAGGAAGGAGGGGTCAGCATATAGAGCATGGAAAAAGCAAGATGCTGGCCTGCCGCTCTCCGATAAGATGACCACGTGGAAATACTTAGATAAGTAGAAAAGGGTTAATCATTAGGACAGAGCTAGCCCATAAACAATAGTAACTGGCCAACAACATTGTATCAAATACAGAGTCTCTGCATGTTATTTGGGGCCAGCGCAGCGATGGGACCAGGTAGGTTGGCGGAAAACATACATGCTACATGGTCCCATTGCCGTGCCAGCCCCAAATAACACACAAAGACTCTGTATTCAATATAAAGCTGTTGGCCTGTTACTAGCATTTCTTATTGGCTAGTACTGTCTTAAATATTAACTCATTTCTATTAATCTAAGTGTTTTCACGTGTTCTTGGCTTACTGGAGAAAGGATTTGGACCTCTGTTCTTTTGGTCCTACATTTTGAATCTTCTCCTACCTCTCCCTGAATCCTCCTTGTCTCCTAGTCCCACCTATCTTGCTTTCCTATTCATGAACCAATAAGAGAAACATATTTACAGAATGCTACCAGGACAAAGTAGCTAGAACTTTCCTTGATGCTCAGTCTACCGCCTCAAGCTTCATTTGCCATTTTTCTGTTTCAGACCCCTCTTCCACTGTTCCCTTTTTTACCATATTGCTAATAAATGGAAAGACTGGGTAACAGGGAGGAGCACCCAGGACAAAGTATGCTGTGTCCTGAACCTCTTCGTGAAGAATATTGCTTACACATCACATAGCCTCTCAGTTGACAATATGAAATAGAGAGAGACACCAAGCAACACAGCTGACCAGTTCTGTGCCATTTCAACTCTGTGACAATTTATACCGTTAAGCACTGTCATTGCATAAAGGTGTCACATATGTATTTGGGCATTGATTCAGTGGCCCACAATCCAGTGTGGAAATGGTAAATGTGAAACCTTCAAACCTGTTATGCTGAGGATGTGTGTGAGTGTACGTTGAGGCCTACAGCTGTGCTTAGAGGTCATTTTTAAAAGAACTCCTTCATAACATTTCCCTAGTTCTAATTAGTAAATCCAAATGCATCCCTGACATATAACCTCTCATCAATAATTTCAATCTAGTTCTTCCTCCACTACCCATGAGAATAGTTGTTTATATTAGGGTGAGCTGGTTTTCCTTAGTAGGACAGCTCTCAGGGTATCTAAAGATATTCAAAACAGCAAGGCAGCACAGGGCACTTGTGTTGGGGTGGGTTGTTATTTGAATGAGCAATGCCTTTTTTGGGGCCATGTCCTCAGCTGACAGTGCTGTTCTGGAAGGATGTGGATTCTTAAGAGGTGAGACCTTGCTGGAGGAAGTCATTTTCTCAGGGTGGGCCTTGAAGTTTGATACCCTGGGCCAGTCTCCTATGTACTCAGCTTCCTAACTTTGGTCACAATGTGACCAGCTGTGCCATGTGGCCACTGTCACCTTACCACCATGCCTTTCCTACTCTGATGGGATGTGACCTCTCAAAGTGCAAGGCCGAACGGCCTGTTGTTCAATGTCATCTAGTGTGAGCTCTGGCGTTTGGATAGAAACACCTTACCGTGTCTGCCTTCGTGTCTGCCTATTGCTTGCTGTCTTTCTTGCTTTTGCCAGCCTGCAGGTACTTAGTTTATGAGGGAGAAGCAGCAATTGCCAGAGACTGGCACTCAGACTTTTCCCTGTATATTGCTTTTTCAGGTGTCCAGGCCCTGGTGACCAGAACAGACCTCTACGAAGAATCATGACTTTAAATACAGCTGTGACTGAGTGATTTCCGTTCTGGAGAAAAATCACTCAGAATATTCCATCTTTTTCTAGAATGTTCTATCTAGTGTCATCAAATGACCAGCAATAGAGTCTCCCAGTTTCAGTCATGTGACATGCCAGATACACTGCACAACCGAAGATTAGGGGTGTCTCAGAACCTTAAGAGGAAGAAAATAGTTCTGATTTTCCCGGCGACGTGACCTGTATTCAGTTCCTGGGCTCCCTGTCCCTCAAATATCAAAGACAGGTGACATTACAGTGGAACTTTGTGACACTTTTCTCACTTGTCAGATAAGGAAGGATGAACAAGGTAGAATGAGCTGCCCAGAATCACACAGCAGACAGACAAACTCCATTCGGACTGACTTCTGCCCCTGAGTCCCTTTTCATTCTGATATTAAACCTCCCAGAGAGATAGCTTATTGTTGAATAGGATTTAGAATTAAACTTAGTTCATAAATAAAGCTTGCTAGACTACTGCTTTATAAAACCGGGACTTCCTCATGACATGTTCATACATTCATTGCATGAACTTGGGTCCATAGCACTAACCACTCTGCAACACTGCTCCCCCCACCCCACCCCACCCCACCTCCACCCCCTGGAGTCACATTTGACCTTGGGTCTGTGGAAATGCATCGGTCCAGGCACTCTCCATCTACAAACATCGCTAAGATAACTTTCTGTTCATTTTCTCTTAAACAGATGTTTCTCTCCCCTTCTATTACTTCATCTTCCTGACCGATCAAGATTATTTTGTCTGCTTTCCCAAAAGCCAAAACTCCACACTCACTAGCATAATGAAGAGACATACACTCCACCCTCCGTGTTGACACAGGAAGATGGGAGTCAAGCTGTGCATTATTTAAAAAGAAAATACTGGGGAGGGAGGGATAACACAAGCTCAGACAGAACTTCGCCCAGCAGCACTCACACCTGTCTCCAACCATGTTAATTATTTTCCCCCGCTGATAGAGACCCTGATAATAACTGTGAACGCTTCCGAAGCACTAGGCGGGCAGTCCAGACAGAGTATAGTCTGCTCTGTACACTACTGGAATATGGGTCTTGTTGTCATTGGCAGAGTTTTATAAATGATTTCAAAATGATCACTTTCATTTCAAAACTGGCTATCTATAATATATATATGAGTGAATAAGATGCTGAGTTACAGTGATGAATTTAAGTGATAAGACTGAGTGACAGAGGGTTTTAAATTACTTGTTAATTTCCCTAGCTATTAGATTGATAGTGTTCAGTGTGTGTTTCCATACTGATGCAGTATCTTTCTGATTTATAACAAATCCATTTATGTTTGTGGCAGGCATAGATATATGGACACACACACACACACATACACAAACACAGGTACAGAACTCACTTTCCACAAAGGGTCAGGGTGCCTGACGATGCTACAGAGTTAGAATGAAGAGGGGCCATCAGCCTAGCTTTGCGTCAGGCAGAGGGCTCTGGCCTGGTTCATGTGCTTACTGTTTATACTAACCAGTCTCCTAACCTTTCTGGATCCCAGTTTCATCATCTGCAGTATAGTGCTTACCTCATACAGTTCCTGTGACACCCAGGCACTTAGCACAATGCTTGACAGAAGCTAAGTATCTAATTGTGAACTGAACTTATCAGCCAGGAGTACTGAGAAGGATTATTTGGGACAGGAGAGTGGTTCAGTCAGCAAAGTGTTTTCTGCACAAGCATGAGGTTGTACGTTTGATTCCCAGCACCCACATAGCTGGAAAAGCCTCATGTGGAAGTTTGCCTACAACCCCAGTACTGAGAAAGCCAGGACAGGAGGCTCCCTGGGACTTGCTGACCACCTAATCCAGCCAAATAGTGAGTTCCATGTTTAGTGGCAGAATCTCTCAAAAAATAAGATCAAACAGTCTGGGAAGATGGCTCAGGGGTTAGCATGTTTGCCACACGGGCACAAAGACAAGAGTCTGAATCTCCATAAACCATGTAAATGTTGGATGCATATGAGAACCCTCCCATTACGTCAGCCTCAGAATGTGGAGACAAAGGATCCCCAGAACAAGCTGACCAGCAAGACTATAGATGAGGGTTTGACTGAGAGCCACTGTCTCAAAGAATACAATGAAAAAGCCATTGAAGAAGATGGCTAATAGCAAGTTTGAGCCACCATAAGTCCACATGTATTCACACACACATGTGCACCCATACACATGCAAACATACATGCATGTACACCCTATGTTTGTATACTGATGTTTAAATTCTTTGCTAGAATTGATTCTAGCAAATATATTTGATTTGCTAAAATATTTGATTCCTAGCAGACACATGAGAAAAAGAGGTGTTCACTTGTGGAGAGGTCTTTGGAAGCATCCTTGGAAGGGATTGATGAAGTTTTCTGGGGGCCCCTGTTATTTGTTGTAAGTGTGAGGTGTTATAAACCCTTCTCCTCATGCTGGCTTTCCATCTTGTCATGAGATCCTGCTCACCTGTAGACACTCCTACCATAATGCCCTTTACCATTAGTCCCTCACAGAGCAAAGTCACTGTGGGAACTATGCCCTTGACCTTCCAGACTATGAGCTAAATAAGCATCTCTTCTTTATAAAGTTTCCAGATCCTGGTGTTTTCTTATAGTAAGCAGCAAAGGATTACTACAAATGCCTTATCCTAATATTTCCCCTATATTTTCACCACCTAACTTTCCTTGATATTTTACAATTATATTGCATGCATTTATATATCCACTCGTTAATTTGTATGTGCACACAGGCACTGGCTTCATTGCACATATGGAAGTCAGAGAACAATTTATTGAAGTCAGTGGTCTTCTTCTACTATGTGGTGCCTAAAAATCAAAGTCAGGTCATCAAAGTGGGTAGCATGTGCCTTTACCCACTAGAAAATCTTGATATTATTTTATTTTAAAGTTCTGAAATAATTGAGAAAATATGACAATGGAAACTCATTTCTATTCATCTGTTTCACCAGCTAGCTTTTTACTGATCGCTCTCTCCAAGTCCCATCTTCTATCTCCATTCTCAACAGATGATATGAAAATGAATTAGAGACATTTTATGACAATATGTCCCCAACTCCTGTTAGTGTCTCCTAAGAGAATGAGATAATTGCCCAAAAGTCAACAATCCACAACTCATATTCAAATTTCTTGGTTCTCCATAACTCATGTCATTGTTTTTATTCATTTGATCCAAAATCCAATCAAATCTCATGCATTTCATTGAACTGATGTATCTTTTAATTGAGAAAAATCTCTTAAGAAAGATAAGGTCTTTTATAATGCTGACATATTGAAGAGTTCCAGCCAGGCATATTGTTATTGTCTTTTAATTGAAATTTGTTTAATTTTTACTCATGACTAGATTCATATTAAACTTTGTTTGACAAGAATTATAGTAGGTCACTTTATGACTCTCAGTGTCAAATCAGGACACAGAATGTTGGATTGCCTCGTTATTAGTGATGTTAGCTGAGTTTGCTTGATTAAGGAATTGGCTCCTGGATTCTCTGGTGCGGTGTATTACATGTTTTCCTTTGTAACCAAGCATAAACGTGCAGGCAGACATCTGTGAACAAGTAAGCATGCACGTGAATATGTTCCAATAATACTCACTCAGCTGTTGGTGCACCCATATGACGTTGCCCAAGTTACATAGATAAAGTGACTGTATTATAACAACCCCATTCCTCTGCATCAGCTAGTTGGCATTCTTTTGTAAGAAGAGCCCACCTTGCTCTTTTTGTAATGATATTATGGATTTATGGATTATTTGTCTTATTAAATGCTATTACTAATCACTGCCACTTTCATGATGCTCAATCTTGACCCTCCTTCAGTAGCCTCTTTCACGTTTTTTTCTTGATGCATCCTCCAGTTTTTAAAGACTTCTTTGACATGCAGTATAAGATCTTACAGAATCAGCATACCCCATGACTGCTATTTCTCGGTGAGTACCCATGGCTCCCCAGTTTCTCTCAGTGGCAAGTAAGATGACTCACGGATGAAAAATTAATAATATAATTAATAGAAAGTATTTTTAAGCCACTACCTGTGGGGGGAAATAGCCTTCCTGCTGGGGATCCTTCTGGTTGCCTGGGTTGGAAGATTTTTTTGCCTGGTGGAGCTATCTGGGAGAACATGGAGTGAGGCCAAGAGCTGGATCATTATGACTATCAGCTAAAACAATTTTGCCTACCCCAGGTGAGCTTTTCCACGATTCCAATCAGAGTCTTGAGTAGAAAGTGTGAAGTGTATAATATATACTGTTTAAAATCATGCATAGAGTCACACATATGCTCACTGGGGAGAGACCAAACATGGAAACTGAAAATCCTCCCAGGCATCAATCATTTAAGTTCCAACCACCTTTTTTCAAGTCTTAGGGCCAAGAGCAGTAGAGCTTGGGGCTCTGCCTGTCTTGGCAATCTGTCCAGGACTTTGCTGAGAGCTGCTTTTGAAGTTCAAGTGCATTCATCCTCTCTGTTCTCAATCTCGCCAGCTCAGCTGAATGCCTTTCTTTCGGTTATCTCCCAAATGCTTGCTTTGGAGCATCTTCTTTTGGGTTCTTAATGTTTGCTTGATTTCCCAGGGGCAGGCAACTGGCATCCAGCCTATGCCAAATCTTGGAGGACAGTTAGGGGTAAATGTTCTCCTAGCTGGTCCAGCACAGAAGCCTTTCTCTTCTCTCCTTGAGGCGGGCAACTGGCCTCAGGTCCATAGCACCTTATCATTATGTGCTAATGTTATTCTCAGCCATCTCTATGAAGCGTATTTGGTTATCCAGTGAGCTAAGATTAAAGTGATTTGCTCTTGAGTTCGCCAGTAGCATTTTAGGTGTTTACAAAACAGCCTTGGACTCCAGTATCCTGAATGACCTTGGCCATCTCCCTGAAAATTATACCAACTATTTCTTTATTGCAGTCTTAGAATTTGTGTAGCCTTTCATTTGTGCTAATAGACTCAGTGAGATTTAATACTGAGCGCTTTCTAGTCATTTCCATATATAGCTCAATTCTTGGCTTTCTCTCCAATTTCACCACAGGAGTCTATAGAGACTGGGACTAGTTCCTTAGGCAGACCCCTGCAGTCCCATCGAGCTCAGGGAACTCTGTCTTAACATTTAAAGCCCTCTATATACCTAGAAGGGTTTCTGTGGAAGGTTTTCTCTGCATTCATGAGCTGTTTCTGCTTTCATTTTCCATACCCTGGCATCCTTTCTTAGACCTCATTATGCCACTTCTGAGTCAGTTGTGAGAAGAAAGACAGGTTACCTTAGGAATAGCTAAGCATCCCCTCTGACCCAGCTACCTCCTGAGGCTTGACAATTAAACCTCCCCGGTAGTGTTAATAGAAACAACCTCCTTGTGATGTTTGAATTACAGGCTGCATCCCCTTTCTCTATGCATCTAAGTGTTATCAGGGATGGAGTGTGACTAGGAAGGTACCCCATTTACAATGTGAAGGTCTCAAGATGTTGTATGTAGATATGGCTCCTCCACAGCATGGCCTCATGTCAATGTCATTAGCTATAAAGGGATCCATTGTGGACAACAAGCCAAAGTAGTCTTAAAAGATACCACATGGAGATCTGAGCTGTCATGGTGGAGGTTGTATTGACTAGAATTTGCTAATGAAAGAACAAACCAGCAAACATATATCTTGGCACAATAGCTGTCTAGAAAGATACAACATGTTATATAACACTAGTTATCAACCTACGGGTCATGATCCCACACCTTTGACAAACTATTTCCAAAAATATTTACATTGTAACTCATAACAGTAGCAAAATTAAAGTTATGAAGTAGCAATGGAAATAATTTTATGGTTGGGGTCACCATGACAGCATTAAGAAGATTGAAAACCATTGGTGTATAGGAAAACGGAGTGGGTAAAATGAGAGGACCCCACTGCTACACATGACTCTTGCATATTCAGAATGAACATCTCAAGTTTCACACATTGGAGTGGAAGACAGAGGTTAGGGATTGTATATAATCCCATTGCCAGTGGAGAGTGTACAGGAAGATGGGTCCTGGGGTAGAGCTGTAACAGATGTGGTGCTGACTCAGGGTGACAATGCATTCCACATTTGTTGAAGGAACGATAGTAAATAGAATCATTATGCCTCAGATGAGGCTAATGCATGATGCATATTTCTTCATAGTGCAGTGGGCCAGTTTAGAGAGTGAGATGTCATTGGAGGCTCATCCCTGATATATGACAAATTCTCAGCATCTTCCATCATCTGCGATTAGGCCTATGATATGTTGAGACAAAGAACTACCTCCCACTTGTTTTCTTATATATAAAAAAGGGTGTGTGTGTGTGTGTGTGTGTGTGTGTGTGTAATGAAACAATGATTAGGTTTTATTAACTAAAACTTAACATGGAACATAAGCAGAATGGATCAAACTGCACAGATGCCAGTGATTAACACAAATAATACTCCCTCCCTCTCTCATTGTTCTCTTTTCAGTTTCCAAGATTAAGATAAAATAAATAAAAGATTGTAATGTGGCTTCATGGTTGGGAGAGGCACTCTAAGGCTATGGGTCTGAGGTATTTCCTTCCAAGAATCAGTCCTGGGGTTTGTAATAAGTAACATCTCTCCTAAACATTACATCTTCTTTGTTGCCTTGGTGACAAATCCCCATGATTATACACATAACATTTATAATAACAAATATACCAATAAGAAGCTCTTCTGGCTGATGATAATAAAGAGCAGGTATAGGCAACTATGACATCAAGTCAAATAATGGAAATTTCATAACATTGGCTACTAGACATGAATGCACCCATATTTTCTCAACCATATCACAGTAAACCATTGGTGTTCTGAGTTGAACCCTGAAGTCAAGCCTGTTTCCTTTGACAGATGGCTGAAGGGAGGGTTCTAGAAGGTTCCACTGAAGAC
Source organism: Cricetiscus sungorus (assembly GCA_030556225.1). Lineage (NCBI taxonomy): Eukaryota > Metazoa > Chordata > Mammalia > Rodentia > Cricetidae > Cricetiscus > Cricetiscus sungorus. Next base: position 41,358,734 of record JANBXA010000735.1, on the reverse strand, counting down.
CACCTTGATAAGCAGAGGACAGCTCACCTCCTGCCTTGCTGAGAACACTGTCTTGTAGAAACCAGATTGTATAATTCAAGACCGTCTATCCTTCTTCAGATTTCTCAGTAGCAACATTGCCAATACAGCTCTTCCACAAATGTTGCCTGAGTATTTACTGACTACAAATGAATGAAGAAATGAGTGACTCAGAAGGAAGTAGCTCAAGCGAATGACAGAACCTGACCCTGAAGCCTCCCACCACACACTCACACAATTCTTTTTAGAAAGCCTCAGGGCCCAGGCTATGACAGAGAAGCTTGAACTACACCTCAGCCAACAATCAATAAATCTTCTTGACAAGTTAGTTGATAACAATACATAAAGTCTAAGCCTTCTAAGGAGAATCTTGAAAGAGCAAAGTCAAGAATATATTTATGATGCTGAAGCTTCCAGAACCATGATCACAGTTTATGCATGATTCTCTATCACACAAGGTAAGCACCCACCTCTAGGCTGGCCTGCTTGCTTTCTTCTTTCCGTGTGTGTGTGTGTGTGTGTGTGTGTGTGTGTGTGTGTGTGTGCACGCGTGTGTGCGAGTGTGTGCTTGTGTGCTTGCATGTGTGTGTGTGCGTGTGCATGTGTGCGTGCACGTGTGTGTGTGTGTGTGTGTGTGTGTGTGTGTGTGTGTGTGTGTGTGTGTGCCTTTGTGCATTTGCAGAAGTCAGAAGAGGACACTGGATGTCCTCTCTATCCCTCTCCACCATATTCCTTTGACAAAATGTTTGTCTCTCACTGAACCTAGAGCTGGGCTGGCAGCGGTCCTCCTGTCTCTGCTAAACGCTAGGGCCACAGACATACAGACACACTTTTCATATGGGTGCTGGGGATTTGAACTCAGGTCCTCATTCTCGCTCATGCTTGCACAGCAAATGCTCTTACCTGCTACTGGCTTAGCCATCTCCTCAATTACTTGATTTTCTTATGGTGCTCATTGAAACTCATTGTCTAACCTCAGACTCAATTTCCTGAAATGTGAAGATTATATCCTCATGAGAACTCTTCCCTCTGGTTTAAAAAAATTAAAGACAAGAGTAGTGGTGCTTGTTTATAATCTATAATGGCAGCATTCAGGAGCTTTAGATGAGGGAGAGACAGTGTGAGTTTCTGACCAACTTAAACTACATAGTCAGTTCCAGACTAGCTGGTCTTATGTAGTAAGACCATCTCCACACCCACCCCCAAAAAGCAAGCTTCTTATGGCAGTCTTACATAATTACAAAAAGTTTACAAGTGCTAAGTTTAGCATATTATGTTTTAGAGGCTCCTCTTGAATAATTACCTAGATGAATAAATAGACCATTCTTTGTATACAGAGTTCCAACTATGATACCTTCTTTTGCTCAAACTTAAGTTTGATATTCACTTATGAATAGCAAGTTTGTGCAATATCCTGTCCTAGGAGCACAATAACATTTATCAGTCTGCTTTGGGTTTTGCTTAGGTTGTGTATGGTTTGAGGTGTCTAGATGCTCTGAGCACAGGCATCAGGGTCCTGGTACCCACAGACCGGCATGTTTGTCTTACCTAGTGAGGATGAATGTCTGGGCTGTGTGGTGCACCAAAAGTGATAGTAGGTTAGTCTCACGTGCAGCACTCCACACATAACTCTTTTCTAGCCATTCTGAATGCATAGACAAAACCTCATTGTTCAGGGGCACATTTGAGCTTTTGTTTAAAATGTTAATAAGAATAAAACATGTGAAATTCTTATCCAATGTTTTTATTCATTTTTCTGGGTAATTAGTTGTCTATCTTCTTGTGATTACTATTAATTTTAGGGGTCTTTTATGTACTCTGTAGTTATAAAATATGGAAATATATTGTACATATGTTCTCCTCTTTCCTTCCCCTTCTCCTAGTTTTTTCTGTATATTTTTATTTATTGTATTTTTATGAGACAGGGTCTTGCTATGTACCCTGGGCTATGTGACAATTATGTAGACCAGGCTGATCTTAACTTGGAAAATCCTCCTGCCTCTGCCTTCAAAGGGCTTAGAGTAAACCACCAAAGCCATATTTTTGATGAATAAAAAAGTAATTAATTTTTAAATTTCAATTTATTAATTCTTCTCTTTATGTCAAGGTCTTCATTTTCCACCTATTGAATTGTTCCCAGCATCAGGGTGATAGAGGTGTTTCCCCGTGGCATCTAGATTCTTCTTGCCTTTCATATTTAGACCTATAATCCACTGGAACTGATCTCTGTGTCTGCTGTAAGTTAGAGTAAAACACATTTTTTTCCCATTTAGATTCCTAATTAACTCAGCACCACCTAGTACATCATCTTCACCAGGTGCATCAGTCACTTTTCTGTTACTGTGATAAAACCCCACAACCAGAGCATCTTATGTAAGAAAGAGCTTGTTTTTGCTTCTGTTCCTGGGGAAGAGTCCATAATGGCTGGGGAAGCCCAGGAGCAGGCAGCCACAGCAGGAACCTGAGAGATCATGTCTCCAACCACATGCAAAAAAAGCACAGGGAATAAACCAAAAGAGAGGTGGGCTTAAAGTCTTTCCCGAATGACATTCTTCCTCCAGGAAGGCCACATCACCTCTGCAAACACTGCCACAAACTGGGTCATGTCCTCCAATATGGAAGCCTACAGGAGACATTTCCCTGTTAAATCCCCATGCCCAGCATGGTGCTCCACACTACACATAGTCCTTGGGAAGTATAAGATGGAGGGTCAGGAGTTCAAGGTGATCCTAAGCTACATAGTGAGCTTGAGGCCAACCTGGGGGACTATCTGAGACCCTATCTCAAAATAATAATATAAAAGAGACAGATGAAAACAAAACATTGCATTGTCACTTTCATAAGTCAAGTGACAGACATGTGCGCCCTGCTTCTAAACTGTATTCTGTTCTAGCCGATTGTTTAACCCTGTGTCAACATCACAGGGGACTTAGTACTGTTATTTTAGAGTGAGGTGTGACACATTAGAGCTCAGGTTTGACCTACAAGACTGTTTTGTCTGTCTGTCAATATTTACAGGCACAGAGTTTTAGATCTGGCTTGCCAATTGGTAAGCACTTGTGTACACACACCGCGTTGTTGAATCTGCAGATTCCTTAAGGGAAGTTTACTTGTGTATAATAACTCAGTACAGGGGCATGGTGTTACTTTCCTTTCTTAAGGTTTTCTGATTTGCTTCAATGCTGTTTTGTGGCACAAACCAGTGGAACTGCTCAATTCGGTGAGATTTATTCCTAAGCATTTTATGACTTTGATGTTTACAAAATTTTAACTGTTAAAAAGTTCCAAGACTGCTAAGATGGCTCATCAGCTAAGAGTACTTGCCATTCAAGCCTGGAGATCTGATCTCAACTTCCAGAATCCATGTAGAGATGGAAGGAGAGAAGTTACCTTGCAAAGCTGTTCTCTGACTTCCACAGGTGTGTTGTGACATGTTCATGTGTGTGTGTGTGTGTGTGTGTGTGTGTGTGTGTGCACGCGCATGCACACACACATGCACAGATCTGCATGCATGCCTGCACATACTCACATACAATAGTAAATTAATTTAATTTACAGTAAAATTATGCACTTTGATAAGTATAAGCTCTACTGATTTATGGCATGGTACAGTGACTATAGTTTATAAAAACTTATATATTTTTAAATAACTAAAAAAGAGAAATCCATAGGCTTCAAACATAAAGAAATTGTAAATGTTCAATCAAAGAGAAATATTAATTAGGATGATTTACTTCACACACACTAAATTATCACATTGTATTCCACAAAAATGAACAATCATTGCCAATTAGAATAAGTGTTCTAAGTTTAAAAAATTAGGAAGAATAATGTAATTATATTATAATCTCAACAATGAAAGGAATAGTAAAAACAATCAGAGCTAAATTAGATAAAATGAGTTAACAGTATAGATGAAATACACAGATTGTCAAGTAGGAGAATGAAGCAAAATCCAACTTGCTTTGTGTAACGATATTCTTAAGGTAAAGATATAGACTGAAATGAAAAGCATTCAGAAAGATATAACATGATAATAGAGAATAGTAGTAATATAAAATATAGACCATAAAAATGTTAAATGATTTTAAATTTTTGGTTAAAAATTAACTGCAAAATATACACCAAGTAATTTTATATTGACTACAAATCCAGTGACTTGATAGTTTTACTATTAATTTAAATAGGTGATCTGTGTAATTTATCTATAATTACCTTCAGATTAAAAAGACAATGTAAAGACTTTCTTGCAAAATTGTTATGTCATATGCAAATGGTAATAGCTATAGCTATTTTCAATCCTTTCTTATCTTAATTCTCTGGCTAGAACTCACACTATCACTGTGGTAACAGTTTAGTTCCTGGTGTCAGAGAAACTTCGATAGAGTTTTCAACCACTTAAAATTTGCTTGCTTTATTTCATTAGTATGAATGTTTTCCCTGTGTTAATGTATGTGCACCCATGGGCAGTGTCCACAGAAGCCAGAAGAGGGCAGATGATCCCCCAGAACTGGAGTCAAAGAAGGTTGTGAGCCATCACATGGATGCTTGGAATTAAAATCAGGTCCTCTTGCAAGAGCAGCCAGTGTTCTCATCCCCTGAGCCATCTCTCCATCCAGCAAAATTGCGTTTTTGTTAAGTTTTGACGCCAGGGGTTGGTGGGGAAGAGTTTGTCTCAGGAGAAATAGAGGAAGAAAAGAGTGGGATTGCCAATTCGGTTAGCCCACCTGTCATGTAACACTCACTGCTGTGCCTGTTTGCTGAGATCTGCAGTACTAGAAGGAAAGACGATCATCACTGGGAATGACTAAGCACTTATCCAGTAAAACCCTGCAGTCCCTGCAAGTGGGGAGCAGTAAGCGACTCAGCAGAAATCAGCATGTCTGATGGAGCATGTCATCTAATCTTTTATTTATAGGATGGGTAGAAAAGCACAGTATGAATGGCGTTTCCTGTGCTATCCCACAAACTTTCATAGCCCCTACCTATTTGTCCCTTTCTGAAGTTCACATCATATAGGGCTGCTTGTTTTTCCTCTTTACCTATCTAGAGATGGTTTGCATACTCCATTGGAACCTTCAGTCCTTCTGTGTTCTTCAGGTTAAAGTTGGGCGCATCCCTCACAGAGCCCTGAGTGTGCCACGTGGAACTCATGAACCCTTGGCAATACACAAGGGTCTGAGCTGTGACCTAGTTTCCAGTGAGGTCTGGTGGCACACTCCTCCAAACAGAGTGAGTGGTAAAGACTTAGCCTTCGGCAAGAAGACACATTAGACACTAACAAACCGACAGAGTCTTCCTTCTTCTTGTTATCAGTCCCTTAGATAAGTCAGAAGGAATGTTTAATGCTCCCAATCTTGGCCGCTGAAGCTTCAGTTAATTCAGTGACTTGTAACTGGTCAAAGTGCTGAGGACAGGTGATGGTTGAGTTCTTGGCCCTAAGTGGGCCATCTATGTCAACTCTGCTCCCCCAACCAAATTTATGTTTCCTGGACCATTAGATCATGAGGGCTGCATCTTGATCAGTGTTTAACTTATTGATGGACTTAGAGTTTTAGTAGTCTATTAGGAGGTGGTCCAGCTGTAGAAAGTGAGAGCTAGACAGAGGAAGCAGGTCTCAGAGTGTTCCTTGAAAGATGTACGCCATCCTGGACCCTTTCTATTTCTCTCTTTGCTTTTGGCTTTCAAGAGGTGGCCATCTGTACTCCATTATGCCTTTTCTGCCACCTCTCTTTCTTACCACATACCCACAGCAATGGAACTAAGGGACCGTGGAATCTTAGCTCGGAGACCTCCACGAACATGGACCAAAATAACCTTCCACCATTTCAATCTCAGTTATTTGTCACAGCAATGGGGACCTAACACAATCTCTCCCCAGCCCCACATACTTCCAGTTTTGTATTCTTCCCCTTTTTCTTTGCTAAGTTTATAAGGTGAGGTCTCCCCATCTGCTTCTCCTATCTCTCTGGCTTTTCCTGTACTTTTCCTAGGGGCTGTGTCTACTTTTAGAGCCGTTGTCTGACTATATAGTACTTGGGCCCAGATTTGGCATTTCAGGAACAGCCAAGTCCTAAGAGACAGGTTCTGCCTCCTGGGTATCATGAGACATGAGTTCCAGGCTCCATCATCGCCCCCTAGAGTTCAATCAGCCCTCATACTCCCTGAGGTCGGAAGCATGCTGTACACAGTGCCAGAGGAAATCTTATGCTCCTAACTGTGAGAATATTTCCTCTGGAAATTAAGAATTAAGTGAGAATAAAAAATTACAAGTGACCCTCTTCCTTTTTTATCCCTGACCTGTATCTTTTCCCTCTTACCTCTCCTAGTCCTGTCTATGGCTGACAACAAAGAGAAGGAAGCATCCGTTGGCAGTTGCTATGACGGGGGTTGCTTGAATGGAGAGGAGAACTGTGCAGCAGGAGCTTTGGGAGGAAGGAGCTGCTCTGGGCAGTGCTACCCTGCTGAGCTCCTCCTCACGCCTCCATATGCGTTCCTCACACCACCATCAGACTGGGACACGAGCTGAGCATAATTAATTTTTATTGAGAGAGTTTTTCTGTCTGCAGACATTGTGTTCTGCTTTTGCTATGACGATAGAGTCTCCAGTACAATTTTGGATTTAATTATAGTTCTATTTCGAGGGAATGAAGAAGAAGGGAAAAAAATCCACCCTATGTCAGAGGCACAGATAATTGCTGATGCCAGGTGGAACTGAGACATGGGTTCTGGGGCTGGGAACAGTTGCTTCCGGCTGATTCAGATCTCATGAGCCATTCAGCTAGCTTTGGTTGGGTTCATGAATCTCCAAACCAACCCCCAATTCCAGATTCAGCTTTAAGCCAGGAGGCAAAACGAAGGAGAGAGATGAGAGATGCAAATCTAAAATTGTGCAAGGATACTTACTAAAGGCTCACCCTTCCTCATCTCAACCCTTCCCATCCCCCAGGATTCCAGGGGCATTAAACCAGGCCAGGATTTTCCACATGGAAGTGACCAGTAGATTCCACAGTCCTCTGCAGGGCCCAGAGTCAGTTCATCCTGAGTTCTGGGGTTGCCAGAGACCCTTTGCTTCTGAGGCTGCATCTGAAACTGATGCTGATGACCTTCAGGAGCTGGGAGGCTTGAACCAGGCCAGGGTTGGGCACAGCATTTACTTTGAGCAGTTGGCACAGGGGCATGGTGTCACACAGAAAAAAGAAATACAGGCTAGGAAGAGAGTGTGTCCCCACAAGCACTCCAAGCCAGACCTTTTCCCCAGAGCTCCATTTTAGCAAAGAGAACTGTAGACTGCTCCAGGCTGAACCTTGAAGCAATGCCTGATGATGACAACCTGTGATTCTAGCTACTTGAGAGGCCGTGACAGGAAGATAACAAGTTTGAAGCCTGGATGAGCTACGCAGTGAGTTCAAGACCTGCCTTGGCAATTTAGTGAGATCTTATCTCAAAATGAAAAGGAGAAAATGGGTTGGGGATATAGCTCAGTGGTAGAGAATTTGCCTAACATGCATAAGGCCTGAGATTCAGTTCCTGGTACTGAAAAGCAAAACCCATCCAGGTTTGTGTTATATGATCTGGTAGAAAGGCCAATTACAGATTAGCTGTTGGTTTCTGATTCGTTAGATTAAAGTCTTATTTTGTTGTTCACCTAGATTTTTCATCCAGGAATAAAACACTGGCATCATCTATGCTCAACAATATCAGAGTTTTATCTTTTTGCATTTTTTCTTTTATTGAAAATAGATTCTTTTCTCATACAATATACCCTGATTATACTTTCCCCCTCTGTCCCCCCCAGTTCCTTCCCACCTCCCCTCCCCTCTAGAGCTACTCCCTTTCTGTCTCTCCGTAGAAAAGAAAAGGATTATAAGAAAAAACAACCATACGTGACCATATGAAATACAGTAAGATTAAAAAAAAAAAAAAAAAGTGTTACATCAACTCAACAGGAGGAAAGGAGTCCCAAGAGCAGGCACAGGAGTCAGAGACCTACTCACCTACTCGTTCTCACAGTCGGGAGTCCCATAAAAACGCTAAGCTAATAGCTATAATATATACACAGAGGACCTGGTGCAGACCCATGTAAGCCCCGCCCTTGCTGCTGCCGTCTCTGTGAGCTTATATGTGTGTTGCTTAATTGATTCAGAAGGCCTTGTCCTCCTGGCATCCTCCATCCCCGCTGGCTCTAACACCTTTATATCTTCTCTTCTATAGGGTTCCCTGAGCTCTGAGGGGAGGAATTTCAGAGACACCTCCCATTTAGGTTCCCTCTATATATAAAATGCCTGGCTGTGGATCTCTGGATCTGTTCCCTCCTGTTGCCATGGGAAGCCTCTCTGATGATGACTGGATAAGACACCAATCTATGAACATAACAAAATATCATTATCAGTCATTTTATTGATACTTTTTAAAAAATGAGTAGTGTTTACTTTATCCTAGGTCTCTGAGCTATCTAGTCTCTGGTTCTTGATTACCCAAGCAGTGCCAGGCATGTCATAGTTTTCTTAAATGCTGTTTTAAAACCAGGATTCTGGGCAGGTATGCCAGAACAGCTTTCTAATTAAGAGCAATGGAGGCAGGCTGCAGTTATAGATGTGTGCCAGTGCTGTCTCTTCACCCCTGTGGGTCTGTATCCATGGAGTCTACCAATCAAGGGTCGTTCCAAGTCTGGGCTCTGTCGTGTGACGATCCTTCACTTACATTGTGTGTATAGCTAAGACACTTTGTGTTCAAATGATGCCTCATAAGGACAATAATTTCAATGGCTAAGGCCTAAGAAAAGACTCAACCTCTTAATAGAAAAAACAAGACAAAACAAAAGCCCTTTGTTCCATGGGAGTTTCAAAAGCAAAACCTTTTTATAGCTTTAAGTGTTGGCTATAAAGCTCAACATCAGTGTGCCAATCCAGGGTCTAGCTATACAGGGATTTATCAAGGTGAAACAACCTTGCTTTTCTTCTCATGCACACATGAGCCGGGCTTCCCATACTTTCATGCTATGTCTCTGTGTTCCCCAGCATCTGAAGATTGACCAGAGAACCTCTGTCGTGGGATACAATGTCTAAGATTCAGGAAACACATCTCTTGCCTCTGAAGACAGCCCTCCCCCCATCATGCCCTTTAAGAGAACTAACAAACAAAAGCACCCTGTGAGGACTACACATAGCAGGCTGTGGCTAGGGAGCAAGGGAATGACTATTCCATCCCAGGAAGAAGCAGAGAGGTGGGATTATAGCAGATGACCCAACCTTCATCAATGTGGGGAGACTGTCCCCAAGCTCCAGGTTACCACTGGCAAGAAAGCATCTTCGATTCTGTGCCCCTCTCTTGTGGTAGACACACGCTATTCTTCACCCATTTATCTCAGGCAGCTTTGACCACCCTCCCCTTTGCTCTCACCGCTCCTGGTGCACATTAAATGGGTTTTTTGTTATTGTTGTCGCTATTGGTGGCAGTGGTCTTTGTTTTAGGGTTTGGGGATTTGTTTTATTTGTTTGGTTGGTTTTGTTTTTCTTTGTTGTTTGTTTGTTTTTGCTTCTTTGCCTAGTTCTTTGGTTGGTTGATTTGAGACAGACTCTTACTTTAACCCAGACTGGCCTCAAACTTGGGCTCTTCCTGCCTCTGTCACCAAGGGCTGGGATGACAGACATGTACTAGCACCCTGACAGTCTACAGTATGAACTGATTTTCTCTGATATGTCTTCTGTAGCACAATGTTGCTGTTCCAAAACAAGAAAGGGAAGCCCCTTCTCCCCATGTCCTGTTGCTGAACAGTGTCTGGACTCCAAAGGCAGCTACCGAAAGCCTCTTTAGAGAGTGTGGGTTTAGGATTCAGGCATGACTTTGACTGATCATCTCTGCAAGCTTTTGGGCTCTGAGCAAATAGTATAACTCTCAGCCTCATCTGCAGAAATGAGCATAATAAAACAAACCTCATGCGGTTGCAAAGATTTCAGGCGATAATGAAGACACTTCAGGCAGCCCCAGGTACTCGATAGCTGTTTGGAATATACTAACAGGAAACCCACGGTGAAAGTGAGCGATGAATCATGAGTCCTGCAAGTCTGTGATTGTACCTGCAGCTGGTTCTGTACCTCCAAAGGACACCTCTCTCCACATACTTGAAAGAGGATAGGGACAATGGAACTGGATGCGAGCCGGAATCAGAAATGAAACGGAGGGGCGTTTCAACCCCGTCTTGGATAAACCACTTTCCCATTTCCTGTTATCTTCCCTCAGTGACAGCTTGGGTTTATATCACTTGCAGGTTTACAGATTACCTTAGTCTTGAACGTTAGGTCTCAAACTGGAGTTGTCACCATCACCATCATCACGAGTAGTGAGTCATTATAGTGATGGTTGAGGTGCTGCTACTGGGAACAGACCCTAGGGTTCCGCTTAAGTTTGCAATATCCCCCCATGCCTGCTTTCTGTTTCCCCCGGGAAGGATTGCGGTACAGAAGAGGCCACCACAGGCTAACTAGTGAAAGAACTGCCCTTGGCCTCCATCTACAAGGTTTGTGCTAAAGCTCTGAGTGTCACTTCCAGGTCAATAGTGGCTTTGTCCTACACTGGAGGGTTGTCCTCCATGCAGAGAAAATGGCCTGTGCAAAGATCCAGACGCCCTGGAGAACTTGGTGGATGGGCAGGCAGGCACTTAGGAATGGCCAGGGAGGACCAGGGAAAGGCCAGATCATGAGAAGTGCCTTTTCTGCAACGCACAAACAGATGTTACCCAGTAGGCCGTGGTGGACCACAGAAGGCAGTTTACGCTGTGTTTTGGGCTGTGGGTCAATCTCCCAGGTAGCATTTGGAAGAACAGAGGTATATTGGGTTCTGTCGCTCTACTCAGCGCCACCTGCTGGTTGGAGTGCTCTCCTCAAATGCTGCAAACCTTCAGGTTTTCCTGCCCCTCCTTTTTGGGGACCTCACTCAAGGTGCCAGGGTGCAGGTGGGTCAAGGAAATTGTCAATCTCACTGCTGATAGCAGCTCTGGCCTCCAGGAAGAGGAAAGGTACTTCTTTTTATGGAAGGGCTAGATTCTTCCTTGACAACAGCGCTTAAGAGTCTTGCTTAGTAACAGAAGAGCCCCACTCCCACTTTCCAAGCTCTTGGGAGCAGCTCCCACGCAGGCTCCACCAGCTCTCAGCCTGCCAACGGCACCCCACTCAGAGGCTGCGGAAAGGACTCCCGGGGAAGCGGCATCTGTGCACCCGGTGCCACGCATGTGTGTGGGCGTGTCCGGAACGGCCCCCACTCTGCCAATGGAACGTAATACATTTCAGAACTCCAGAAAGCTGCACTGAACCTAGTCCCGTGGAAGGTGGAGGCCTGACGACAGCAGCACCACACATAACACAGAAGTGGCAACAACAGAAACACCAGAAAATCCACATTTTACTCTATCTTGGACCCCTTTGTTGAGTTGAGCTGACCACCGAGCTGTCCACACCTCTAAATTAGACATAGAGGATACCTGCTTTTCAGGGTCGTTGTAGAATTATAAAGCAAACGCCTCATGTAGAATTGTATGAGCCACACATGCTAATTTAACTAACACGGCTGGGACCTCGCAAAAGCACTGCCTACCTTCACTCCCACGCATTTTTAATCAGCTATACTTATTAGAACTAGTGAAACCTACTAGGTTCTAAGTAACGTCATAAGCTTTATAGGAGACTAAATGTATGTGATATTAAAGCTATGTGATAACCTAGCCCTGGGATTGTTTGCAAAGGGAGTGAAATGGATGGTCATGCTGAGAGCCTGGATTTTCACATGCCTCCTTAAATTTGAATTGACTCGGTAAAAGGAAGATTAAAAGGAAGAAAAGAACGTACTGTCCAGCTTAACCACGAGTCAAATATTGGTGATCCAAAGCACTTGCAGTTTGCAAAAGTGGTGTGTGTGTGTGTGTGTGTGTGTGTGTGTGTGTGTTTATGTGGTGTGTGTCTGTGTGTGGTGTGTGTATGTATTGTGTGTGTGTGTTGTGTGTTGTGTGGGGGGTGTGGTATTGTGTGTGTTGTGTGTTGTGTTGTGTGGGGGGTGTGGTGTTGTATGTGTTGTGTGTTGTGTTGTGTTGTGTGGTGTGTGTGTATGTGTGGTGTGTGTATGTTATGTGGTGTGTCTGTGTGTGGTATGTGTATGTATTGTGTGTGTTGTGTGGTGTGTGTGTGGAGGTGTGGTGTTGTGTGTGTGTTGTGTAGTGTGTGTGGTGTGTGTGGGGGTGTGGTGTGTGTGTGTGGTATGTGTGTGGAGGTGTAGCGTTGTGTGTGTGTATGTGTGGTGTGTGTGTGCGTGTGTGCGTGCGTGCGTGCGTGCGTGCGTGCGTGCGTGTGTGTGTGTGTGTGTGTGTGTGTGTGTGTGTGTGTGTGTAACCATTCCTCCTGGGGACACAGAAGGATGACAGCTGAATGCCAGTTCCCAGACAGGGTACTTTCATCTCTGAGATGACAATTGTCACCTGCTCTTTTGTCACAGGAGAGTCACTGGATCAAAAAAAAAAAAAAAAAAAGTCACAAGTGTTCTGAAAAACTATCCAGCACAGATGCTGGGGAAACTGAACATAATGCAAACCGTGTTATGAGTGGAGGGGTAGGTCAGGTCTAGACGGGAAGGAAGGTCTTGCGAGCTAAAGGATGCAGCAAGCCATCCATCTGCCCCCTACCAGGGCCTGTAGAGGGAGAAAAACAGCAGAGAAGTCTTTTCTGTCCACTCCAGAGATCCAGCCATCCCAAGTACTCACTGAGAAACCCTCACACGTGTCTCTGTGCCCTCACACCACACCTTTCTCCTTGCTACAAACATCCTCAATTGAACTACCTATAAATTGGCTTGCTGGCTATGGGTGACCTTAATCTCCATTGACATCCCAAGCATGAGGATCTGTTAAGAAGAGGCACCTTGCAAGATACACTGGGGCAAAGGAGGCACGAGTTGTGGGAATAACAAACCAACATCTTACTGGGTTTAAGTCCCACTGTGTGAGACATAGAATGCCCAACAGTGATTGGGTGGCTAAGAACCTGGAACTAGATAGGCCATGGTCCCAGAGGAAAACAAAATACTCCTGTCTTCCAAACGAACGTAGTAATAAAATGACTCCCAACAACAATTTGCTATACTCAGCCATCATAGAAGCTTCCTCTAGCAGTGGACAGGAACAGATACAGAGACCCACAACTGGACAATGAACAAGGAGTGAGAGACCTTGCATCCTAAATGGGATGTTCCATCAAGCCCCTCCCCTCACGGCTCAGGGAACTGGGCAGAAGAGGAAGCAGAAAGATTTTAAGAGCTGGTGGGAATGGAAGACACCAAGGAAACAAGGTTTTCCAGACACGATGCATGCATGAGTTCACAGAGACTGCGGCAGCATGCACAGGAGCTGCACACATTCAAGCCAAATGGGATCCCAGAGCTGGGAAGGGAAGAGACACAAGCCCCCATCCCTATCCTAGAAGTTATCTCTAATTGACAAATGCGCACAAAGGACACACACACACACACACACACACACACACACACACACACACACAAAGCACACTTCAGGGAAGGTTCCTTTCCCAACAGGAGATGGCAAACACAAAGCAGTGGTGTTTTTGGAGGATTCTTGTGTGTTTGTTTGTTTTGTTTTTGTTTCACAATACTTTGGGCTCCCCCCCCCATCCCTACAGGTCTTTTGCACTTATAGTATGGTTTCCAATTGTACATATTTATGAAATGTCTGTGTGTTTCTCTGCATCTAAATGTGCTTTGTGGACCACTTCCTTTGTTTCTTTCTCTTTGTTTGTTTGTTTTAATTCAAGTTTGTTTTGTTCTTCTTATTTATATTACTCCTTTATTCGTTTCTTTGTCCATTATTTTTTTTTTAGATGCCTGTTTGTTTTCTAACAAGAGGGAGCAAAAAGGGGAAGAGGATGTAGATTTGAGTGAGTGGGGAGAAGGGAAGGAGGAGGGGGAGGGAAGCCATAATCAAAATAGATTGTTTAAAAAAATATTTCAATAAAGATAGAAGAAGAATGACACCTCCTTGCTTAATATTCATAACCAAAGTTCTTGGATCACCATAAGGCATTATAATGATGATGGTGGTGGTAATGGCAACAATAATAAACTGTGCAAGCCGATTTCTTACACGTTTTTTAAGGGCTTTGTCTACATTAGCTTGTTGGCTCTTTCTTAATGGTCTCATGAAGGAAATTCTATTCTTATTTCCATTTTTAACTAAGTAGACCTATAATCCCAGTTCTTTGAGGTGAAGCCAGGACAGCCAAGAGTTCAAGGCCATTCTCTGCTACGTACTGAGTTGGAGGTCAGCCTGGATTTTTATGAGATCCTGTCTCAAATAATCAAAGTATCTCCATTCTACACACGAGGGAAATGAAACATTAAGACTGAGTAACGTGTATGAGTCATAGTCACACAGGCAGAGAGAGGAAGGCCCAGGTCTGACCCAAATCCCACTTTCTTAAAGCACTGTGTGTGTGTGTGTGTGTGTGTGTGTGTGTGTGTGTGTGTGTGTGTGTGTGTGTATGTGTGTGTGTTTCCCTGTACCGGAAGATCTGGAGGTCATGTAAAGATGAGCCGTGCTTTGGATACATGAAGTCAGAAGGAATAGTGAAATGAATTTCCATGGCTTCAAATGTGAGTCATACCAGTTGGAGTTGGAAATAGGAATGATGGTTTGGTAGACACCCTGGTTGAGAGGGAGAGAGGATTAGACTGAACAAGATGACCCTTCTGTCCTTCTGTCACCAGTTCCCTGGATAGCCCCAGGTAGGACAATCCTGTTGACCTCAATCTCCTCTTTGTAATATACAGGAAAGAAATGATGTTAGCTCTCCCAATGCAGCTGAAAGATGATAGGTTTCAGGTATCCATGAAAACACATTCCCCTAGAGTAGAGCTGCAGAACTCTTTTCCCCCTCTTTAGAGTTTCATTCTAAACCCTACAGTAGGCAGTTGTCCCCAACCATGGAACCTGGTGGACACAAGAAGATGAGGAAAGGAAAGAAAGAAATCTAGAAGCTCCCTTTTCCCTTTAACTTTTCCTTCTGGCAGCCAAATAACACATCTTGTCTCAGAGAGGCTTCCATGGCATATAATTTAGGGCCTATAAATAGATGACTGTTATTACCACACACACAAACACACACACACACACACACACACACACACACACACACATACACACACACACATTCTTCTTTCTACTCAGACATCAGCAAAAATATTGTACAACAAGAAGATAAGCGGTATAAAATGTACGGCACTTTTTCCTTTTCCCACCAGCTGGAAGGCCGTATCTGTCTGTGCTTCTGCCTCTTGCTTTCAGTGCCTTCTCTGCTAGGTTCTATTTCCCCCTTTGCTCACCTTCTCCTCTCTTCAGCCCCATCCATGTTCTTACTGTGACCTCTCTGCAACGCTCACCTCTCCCTTCTAAAGCTTGCATTATCGGGCAGCACTCTACTCCACCCCCAAAGACAGGTTCAATCTTCATTGGTCTCCCCTAGAATTCTGAAGGACACACAAGCAAGAGACACAGCCAGATGGACAGAGGGAGCTAAAAGATGAAATCTGCAAAGAAACTGTATCAAGATTGGCGGGATTAGTGAATATAGCGGCTCACTCCTGTGATCCCAGAACTTGGGAGACTGAGGCAGGAGGATTTCTGTGAGTTTGAGGCTAGTTTGGGTTACAGAGTGAACTTCAGGTCAACACGAACTCTTTAGTGAGTTCTGGATCAGCCTGGCCTTCACAGCAGCACCGTGTTTCAAAAACGAAAGAGGAAAGATTGGAAATAGAATGCGTGTGTCAGACATTATTTATTGTTATGGCAGAATTATGAAGAGGATAAGACCTGCTTTGATAGTCAGTAGGAAAAATTCATTGGCCATTAAATGAAATGTTCATTTATATAACATAATATTGACCCCACATATTCTTCAGTGAATCATTGCAACTGAACCTCAAATCAATGAAAAAGAGGACAAGGGCAGTGGAGACGGACAGGATTTGTCCTCTTCCCAAAGATGCTTAGCCATGGAGTGGCAGTTTCAGGACTGTATCCCCTAGGGGGAATCCTACATGCATCCATTCACATCTTCCTACTTACCGCAATGATTTACAGTGCTCTACGCATGTGTACTTCTATAGCCTTGTACAGTTTATATTGTATCTCTAGTGCTAGGAAGACGTCACACATGGGGGACAGGTAAATAAGCATGTCCTTAAAGGACAAGTCAGTGAAAAGATGGGTGGGTGAATATATGGCTCTCCCACCCTTCCACTCACCGTCTCCTCCATGGTCAAGGCTGAGTAGTGATCAAGATGAAATTTGGCATGAGGTATCTTGCATTACTTTCTGCCTTCTTGTCTGCTTATGGACAACCCACAGTGGTTGTGTGTCAGCAACCATACCATGGCCCCAGATCGTTACTAAACCCTCTCCTAAAATTCCAGGTCATCACAGTTCTGTCATGCCCCATCTCAAACACTGGCTGATTCTGCCTAATAAGCGGGCACTGCCTTAATTTCCCTCCTACCATGAGCTCACGGCTTCCTCCACAGCCATGACTTGTTTACTTCCCTTATCTATCATGTGCTACACACAGCACACCATCTTGACCTGGGGAGCTTACCCTTTAACCTGCACTTTATTGGTGAGGAGACTAAGATTTCGGGAGCTTCATAAATTATAAAAAACACCAAGATGTTAGTGAGTGTCTCTTTAATGGATGATGGTGCAGATAATAAATAATTGGAGTAGAATTCGAGGCCATGTCTCTACGACTCTAAAAATCAGGCTCTCTGGGGTAGATTATCCTCTTCTAATTTTTATTCCATTGATGTCCCTTCTAATTTGGAGACAACACAAAAGACTTGAAAACATCAATGAGTTAAAACAATCAATTCCTAGTCTCTAAGCATTTGTATCCATCCCAATAATTCTTTAAAACTGTTTTAGTCTTTTTTTTTTTTTTTTTTTTTTTTTTTGGTCAGAGATCCTAAGGAACAGCATGTACGGAACATAGATAGCACCAGCATGGCTTTATTTATGAATTAGGGAAACTTGTTATTAGCTCCATTTTTCAGCCTGAGGCATCGAGCTATTTCCTGCGTGGCCTACACTTACTGTGAGTAAGGGATGGCTCTGGAGACAGGCAGCCTTAGCTTGGCACTCATCCCTGGTCATTTTACTAGCCTAATCACAAACCATTCATTTGACTTAAAAACATATACTCGTTTTCTAGTTACCACCACAAGACCAGGGAATTGCAATAAAGCCACTTAGAGGATGACATGCTAGAGGTTGCTCCTGGCTTCCACATTCAGACACACACACACACACACACACACACACACACACACACACACACACACTCACACTATGCACACACACACACACACACACACACCACTCACTTGCACACCATACTCGCACGTATGCACACACACACACACACACACACATACTCGCACGTATGCACACACACACACACACACACACACAAGTATGCACCCTCACACACATGAACATACACACCCACATGAACATACTAATATGCACCTTTCAAAACTAGAAATGTGAAAAATGCTATCTATGGTCAACCTATATAGATTAGAGCTCTATCAATTAAAATTAGCATGAAAGAACTGTCAACTACTCAAACTAAACAGACAAAAACATTTTCTGGGTATCTTCCCACGGGGGTAATGTCTCTTTGCGAGTACTTCTTAGTGACATGAGGTTTGACATGAAAAGCAAATGACATAGTAGCACCATGTCTACCACCCAGCAACACACTACTTCTAAAGTCACCAGGGAGTAAGACCCAAGGCTGACTCACAGCAGAGTCTCCAATGTTCTGGGCAGCATGCTGAATCAAACCACTGAAAATTGAGGTCCAGGGCAGACAGGAGTTTTACCACTGCCCTTGCTGCAAAGCCTGCCAGGAACCTGACACCTGGCCCACAGTCCATACCAGGTTATCCCCATCTGAAATATGTCACTTGAGCCACAAGTTTTTAGGCAACATGGAAGATGCTTGTGCGGAGACTGGTATTCTAGCATCTTTTATTCAGCCTTTTAGACATTTTTCAGACATTTCGTGGCCACCATTCTTTCTCTCTTTCTTTCTTGCTCAGATTTTGTTGAGCATCGTGGGCCAACAGAGAGTCGGTTACAAGCCTAACAGAGAGTCAGTTACAAGCCTAAGCTGCTGTCTTGGGTTTTTGCATTTTAATGCAGGAAATTGTGTTTTGCAAAAATAACATTTTAATCAACTTTCCCCTAGAACCAAACCTCAGTGGACCTGTAGTAAAACAGAGGAGTGGGGAAATCTGGGGTTCCAGATTCTGGAGCTGTAAGGAACCACATACCTGGCAACAGGATGGTCGGGGTGATGCAAGCTTCTGCTGACCCACAGTTGAGAATGACAAGAGCCTTCCAGGGGACTGTCCTTGACCATAACCAGCTTGCACATGGAGGTGAAATTATGTGTTTAAAATTAGCCACTAAGACCCGGCACCACCATTAGCAGTTTCGAAGATAATTCTTATTTCTGTCTCATGCGAACATGCTTATTTTTCTGTTGGTGTTTGTTTGTTCTTTCTGCCTGCATGTGTAGAATCCAAGAAAACCAAGTGATTGTGACTTTGTTTTAAAAACAATCCCTTGAAAAGCTGTGAGGCTCTGGAATTTTTAAGTAAACAGACAGTTTGGCCGGGAAGCTAAGTGTCAAACAGCAGAGGAACAATGTTGTCGTACTTTACTGTTTAGCAGACAGAAGAGACCCAAAAACAATACTAAATAATTAAATTCCAATAATCTCTCTGCCTGACAATAGACAACAGATCACACAAAAGGGTAACAACAAGTCCCTTGAGACAAGCTTTTCCATCTTAAACCTTTCAAAGCCATTCAAGCCACTTCATCCCTTAATCACTGCTGCAGAGACACAGGACCCTCCTTGTGTCACAGCTGAGAAAAGCGAGACTCAGAGAGGGTCAACAGCTTGCCCAGGCTTACTCAGACGGGTTGCCATGGAAACAGTGCAAACATCCATCACTGTGTTTCAAGCTCCTGTTATTTCATCCTGTAGACCCTTATTTCCATTCAACCTCTGCTTCAGTTTCCAGATAAACCAAAGGTCTCATGTGAGCCTTCTTCTTTCTTCTCTATGGCTACTGCAGCCTGGATCGTTCTTAGAGGACTATTTTTGCCATTGTTATATGAGCAACAACTTTACCAAAAGGGTCCTTATAAATACCTGTCAGTCAAGAATGTCAAAGTAATTCTACCAAAGGGAAAAACCAAAATCTTGACGCTAAATCATTCCAGTACACACAGTAACTCTGCAGGAAGCAGTCTTTTGGCCTCCCCTGTATCCTCTAATCCATTCTAGACCACAGGTTAGCAGTCCACCAGAGATGTCCTACTAAAGGCATTCCTAACGTGGTATCCATCCTGGATAAGACTGCCAGGGAAACCTTCTCCTCCAATTAAATGGGAAAATATTTGTGGGTTAAAAACAAAAGTTTTGAAGACAAAAATATAAGGCAAAATGATGCATAAATGCAAAGTGCTCTTGTTAACTTCACATTTTGTGAATTTAACAGAAATATCTCTTTTTGTCTCTTTATTTTGAGACCAACTTCCTAAAGTCCTCCTGAGGTTCTGTAGCCCCTGAAGGTATCAAGTACATTGATGGGCCTCTGTGTATGTGGTTAACTGACTGTGCTGGGCCAATGATTATTGCTAAAGAAGCTAGAATGATGAGCTGTCCATATCCTCTCTCCAAGGCTTACACAGGCTGGCTATTCTTGCTTCCCAGCTGTACTTGAGTGGGATTATTTCCCATGTATTTCTCAATAGAAAACTTAGCTAGGTTATTCATCAACTCTGTGGGCCATGTGTCTTCCCTGGCTTTCTATAATGGGAACATTCACAGAGAGACGATAATTTGACCTTTCCCCCATTACTTGAAAAGGTGTGATGTATGGACACACACACACAAAAAAAGTACATAAAATACAATGTGCAATTTGGCAAACAAGCAAAAGAGAACTCCCACTTGGCTACGAACCAATATAACAAGAGAATATTTGCTAAGAGAATCCCATGTGCCTATTGGGCGTGTACAGAATCCATCGTGGTCATGTTTCATTAATTGATTGTTAATCTTACTTTTCATGGACTGAGTGGTTTCTTTTCTGCTGCTAAAGACTGAACCCAGTGTCTTGGACATGCTAAACAGTCACTCTACCACTGAACCACATCCCTAGCCCCAGATTTTTTTTTTTAAATATCAGTGTAAACATTTTACCCATTGAGTTAGCTGCCTTTTTCATAGTTACTTATAGGAATTCTCTCAATTATATGATACCAGCCTGTTGATTATTTCACAATATCCATATTTTCTGTCCTCTTGCCATCTTTATCCTGCTGATTAAATGGACCTTTGTCATATGATATGAAGTCAATGTTCAGCTTCTTTTCTTCCATATGGACCCCTCATCATCCCAGGAGTTTGTTGAACAGGTTTTCTTGATTTTGTTTTTCAGTGCTTGGGATCTAAGCCTCAGTCCTCAGACAATGTGGGTTATTCTTAATACTTGGTATATTAATAAAAATGTTTAAATCAAGGCCAGTGAGCTGCCTCAGTGATTAAAGGTGTTTGTTCCAAGCCTGGCTTGAGTTTGGTTCTGGGGACCCACATGGTGGAAAAGCAGACTGGATCCTCCCAAGTCACTCTCTGACCGCTATACCCATGTGTGCACCCATGTACACATTTGTTAAACAAACAAAAAACAAATGCAATAAATATTTAAATGTTTAAATAGGCCTGCTGTATTAAAGAAAAACACAAATTCGTGGAATTCTGTTTGTATTTGCACGACATTTATTAGCCAGGTCATATCTCTGCAGAGAAATGAACTATTCAAATTCATAATCCTTGTATCAAGCAGTACTTGATTGCTTCTCTATTTTACTGTCTGATGTTTTTAATCTTCATGGCAGAGATCTTGAACAAAGCTGCCATATCAGATTCACTCCCAATGGCACCATCTTGCCTTGTACTATTGTAAATGGCATTTTTTCCTTTTGTTTCAATTTGTTGCCCAATTACAAGAATTAATCTTATTGCTTAAGTATTGAATGTAAAGACTGCAGCCGTGTCAAACTCTTACATTAATTACAATAATTTCCTATGGATTCCTTTGGATTTTCCGCCCATAATTATGTCCTCTATGACAGTGAGAGTTACTCTCCCTACTTTTCCATTCTTGTAGCCTTTAGTTCCTTTCATTGTTTTATTGAGCTACCAAGGGACTCCAGGACAGGGCTGCACAGAAGCAGCAACAGTGAGAATTCTGTATGGTTCCAAATCCACAGTTTTCGGCATCCAGTGATATTTGTAGCAAGAGTACAGCAGGTTCCCTTCCCCATATGAAGGACTTTTTGTTGTATTTCTGTTTCAGGAGAAATGTTATCATGAATGATTTTTTTTCCCAGTCAAAACCCAGACTGGTCACTCTCATGAAAGAGACTGGATTTTAATCCCTCTTCCCTGTTTTGCCTGTGTTGAGTGGTCGGATCAAGAGTCTGTAATGTTCATAAAGTATAATGGCTAGTGGGCACTTTTGAGCTATTGTCCAAGGGATGTATATACACTGGAATTTCATTCTTGGGTGTTTATAGATTTACTTGTAAAACCACCTGGGACAAACGAGTTCTGGATAGGAAGAGCTTCAGTTTTTTTTTAATAGTATGAGAACAAATTATAATTTTTATTTTTTGTATAAAATGGTTGAGTAAGTTATATTTTCCCTTAGAATGTATATACTCAATATTAATTTTCATGAATATTGCACTGTGATTTTCATAAGTCTTATTATATTTTAATATGTGTAGTAGTTTTATTACTATTTATTCATTCCTGATATTACTATTCACCAAACTAATCTGCCAGTTTTATTTATATTTTAAGGGACACAGTATCGCAATATTTTTAACATTGTGCATATTTTATGTGTATGAGTGTTTTACCTGCATGTACCGCTGTGTACCACTTGTGTGTGATGACTGAGGAGATCAGTACAGGACATGAGATCCCATGGGTCTGGAGTTACATGTGGGCATAAGCCACCATGTGGGAACTAAACCCAAGTTCGCTAGAAGAGTAGTCAACACTCTTAGCCACTCAGTCATCTTTCTGGCCCCTTATTCATAGTTTTAAAGAATAAAAATTTTATTCATACTTTTAAAGAAACAATGTTTACTTTGTGTAATCAGCTTTTCTATGTTGTGTGTTTTCTGTGCTGACCTTCTCATCTCATCATGTCTTCTCTCTCATCTCATCATGTCTTCTCATCTCATCATGTCTTCTCCCTCATCTCATCCTGTCTTCTCCCTCATCTCATCATGTCTTCTCCCTCATCTCATCATGTCTTCTCCCTCATCTCATCATGTCTTCTCCCTCATCTCATCATGTCTTCTCTCTCATCTCATCATGTCTTCTCCCTCATCTCATCATGTCTTCTCCCTCATCTCATCATGTCTTCTCATCTCATCATGTCTTCTCATCTCATCATGTCTTCTCATCTCATCATGTCTTCTCCTCATCTCATCATGTCTTCTCCCTCATCTCATCATGTCTTCTCTCTCATCTCATCATGTCTTCTCCCTCATCTCATCATGTCTTCTCTCTCATCTCATCATGTCTTCTCATCTCATCATGTCTTCTCCCTCATCTCATCATGTCTTTTCATCTCATCATGTCTTCTCTCTCATCTCACCATGTCTTCTCTCTCATCTCATCATGTCTTCTCATCTCATCATGTCTTCTCCCTCATCTCATCATGTCTTCTCCCTCATCTCATCATGTCTTCTCCCTCATCTCAT
Organism: Cricetiscus sungorus; assembly: GCA_030556225.1. Lineage (NCBI taxonomy): Eukaryota > Metazoa > Chordata > Mammalia > Rodentia > Cricetidae > Cricetiscus > Cricetiscus sungorus. The sequence goes on along the minus strand of JANBXA010000735.1, from coordinate 41,335,804 downwards.
CATGTCTTCTCATCTCATCATGTCTTCTCATCTCATCATGTCTTCTCCCTCATCTCATCATGTCTTCTCATCTCATCTCATCATGTCTTCTCCCTCATCTCATCATGTCTTCTCATCTCATCTCATCATGTCTTCTCCCTCATCTCATCATGTCTTCTCCCTCATCTCATCATGTCTTCTCCCTCATCTCATCATGTCTTCTCTCTCATCTCACCATGTCTTCTCCCTCATCTCATCATGTCTTCTCCCTCATCTCATCATGTCTTCTCCCTCATCTCATCATGTCTTCTCATCTCATCATGTCTTCTCCCTCATCTCATCATGTCTTCTCCCTCATCTCATCATGTCTTCTCATCTCATCATGTCTTCTCCCTCATCTCATCATGTCTTCTCTCTCATCTCGTCATGTCTTCTCATCTTATCATGTCTTCTTCTCTTCTGCTTGATTTCTGAAGTCAAGACGTTCTTGGCACTGCTTCCCTGCCCTTGCCTTTTTAGGTTGTAAATCTCCCTCTGTGTGATTTCCTAAATGCATCCCATAGAGGACTGCCATGTGCTGGGCATGGAGGATCAAAGAAAGCAAAGTTCAGATGTACACAATGCCAGTTCCTTTATGTTGTTATTTATTTATTTATTTATTTCTATCTATCTAGTTTTGACACAGGGCTTCATGTAGCTGGAACTCCTGATCCTCCTGCCTCAGCCTCCCATGTGGAGGGATGACTAGCATGCATTACCACACTGGACTCCAGGACCTGTGAACCGAGAACTGTCCATCATGACTAGTGAGGAAGGCATCTTCCTAAATACTTAGCAGACTCTCTTACAAGTCTGAGTCAGCTCACACACCAATAGCTGCAGAGAATTTTCATCATAGCTCAGTTCAAAGTATGTCCTAAGAAGCACTATATTTGGGGGAATTTGAGGTACATGTTTTGATTACTAAGAAGTGTATATAAATGTCTAATCATATGGGTATGGTCTAATTACATTTTTCTCTTTGTTTCTTGGCTTAATTGCATTCTTTATTGAAGAACATTCTTGATTTGATTCCAATCTATTAAAATTGGTTAAAATTGACTCAACATTCAGAAATCATTAAATCTTATAAATCTTATATGTGCCCACAAGGAATGAGTTTTCTACAATTATTCAGCACAATGCTCTATATCTACCCTTTAAGTCAAAGTTTAATTGGGCTTAAGTTCCCCATGCTATCATATTTTCTTTAGAAATGTATCTGTGGTAAAGAGAGGTACATTAAGATTTTCCCATTTTGATTTACTTATAAATCCTAAAGTTTTGAGTTTTATGTGCAAGCATATCACATTGCAAATTTTGGCTAATTGAAGAATTTTCCATAATAAGTCTATGCCATCTTTAGAATGTTTTCCTCTATTTTGTTTGACATTAATATATCCCTCTACTTCTGTGAATTAACATTTGTCTGCTATGTTCTTTCTATCCTTTCATTTTTTTTTTTTTGCCTTTTTGTATTCTTACATTTTGTGTCTCTTGAAAATTAATATATGTGACTGTATGTCTGCAATAGTTTATATGCAAAAATAAATATGTACTATCATGTTATTCATATATGCTATATACTGGATGTAAAACTCTCAGCTACTGCTCTAGCACCATGCCTGTCTGCTTCCTGCTGTGAAGATCATGGACTAACTCTCTGAAACTATAAGCAATCCCCCAAATAAATATAAGAGTTACCTTGGTCGTGTGTGTGTGTGTGTGTGTGTGTGTGTGTGTGTGTGTGTGTGTGTTCACATGAATGTGCAGGCATGCTTAAGTACAGGAGCAAGTAGAGGCCCAGGAGTGACTGGCTGTCTACCTTATCTTTTGAGTAAGAGTACTCACTAAATCCAGAGTTTGCCAGCTGGGTACAATGGCTGGATAGTGAGATCAATGAATCATTCTGTCCCCATAATTCACCCCAGTGCTAGAGTTACTGGGACACCATGCCTGGTTTTACATGGATCCTAGGAACTCCTTGTGATTCACAACAGGCATTTTCCCAGCTGAGCCCTCTTCCCAACTTTCGATTCTGGAAACTTTAATCTACTTAAATTTTTGTAGTAAGCAGTGATTATCAGTCAAAAACTTACTGTCTTAATTATGCTTGTATTTAACCAGGATCTTTTATTTTCTTTCATTTCTTTTGAAAATATTGAAGTATTTTATTATCCCTTTTGCTTTCTGCCTTAGTCACTGTTCTATTGTGCGAAGAGACACCATGACCAAGGCACCTCTTATCAAAGAAGGCATTTATGTGGGGCTTGCTTACAATTTTAGAGGGTTAGTCCATGATCACCATGGCAGGATGCAGACAGGCATGGAGAGTTTTACATCCTGATCCACAGGCAGCAGGAAGAGAAACAATGGGCCTTGTATGAGTTTTTGAAACCTCAAAGCCTGCCCTCAGTAACACACTTTCTCCAATAAGACCACATCCTCTCCCACAAGGCCCCAATCCTAATTCTTCCCAAATAGTTCTACTAATTGAGGACCAAACATTCAAACATATGAGCCTATAGAAGCAATTCTCATTTCAAACCACCATACTGTCTATAACAGAGAATTCTGTGTATTCCTTTAATATTTATCCTACAAACCAAGCCATATATACTTTATCTCTGTAAATTTATATCTACACAATATCCTTATTATCATTGCAGGTTGTATAAAGAACTTAAAACAATACATTCTACTTTTCCTTAGGGTATAATTTATTCTTATTGGATACTTTAATTCTTATTATGACAAGACATTATGCTCAATGTTTCAACAGTAGGTCTACCGCAAATCTCATACATTCCTACAAGTCTTTCTTTTGCTCTCACTTGAGAGCAGACACATAATATTGTGGTAGTCTATCTTGGCTGCAGCCTTAACTAGACTGAGAAACACCTAGATTAAGGAATGTCTGTGAGGAAAATTCCAGAGAGGATTAAGTAAACTGAATATGGAGAGCAGCATTCCATAGGTTGAGGACCCAAAGAAACAAAAGAGGAAAAAGGAAGAGCCCCCAGCACAGGTGTGCTCTCTGCTTGCTGACTGCCATGGGCTGGGCAGTTTGTGCTCCACTCTTCCGTGGTACGGCACACCACCACGTTCTCCTTCACCACAGTCCCAGGAACGCATCCAGTGACCATGAACTGAAAGTTCTGAAACTGTGAGACAAAATCAGTCCTCGCCCCCATGTTGTCACAGTAACAGAACAACCGATCGCACAGGAATGGACATTAGAATCCTCATAGTTCATAAGGTGGCGTGTGTACTGAGCATAGAGGCAGGGATGATGGGTTCAAGGGTACAAAGGAACTGATGGGCAAAGCAGAACCAGGATCAAAGCATACTCAGGTATGGAGACAGAAGTCACGGACATCTAGTCAAAGCATAAGAAAATGTTTACATGAGAAATTGGAAAGCTAGGATTTGAGAAGGCAAGAAATGGGATCCAGTAAATTACCCTAACCATACATGTGAAGAGTCATAAACAGAAAGTTTATAAACTGAGTCACCTTCCACCACCTTCAGGGGACATCTTATGAACGTCTTCCTGAGACGTTCACAAGCCCACAGATGTGATCCATAAACCATATTAGGAAACTGGAAGCTGGAAAGAATAGAAGTCGAGAATACAAGCAGAACTTATTCTATCTGTTGACACTTCTATTTAAACTATTGATCAAAGCACAGCTCAATGCCCAACACTTATTAAGAGCACACACAACAGACATCTCCTGGATGACTTACTGACCCTCATTAGACAAATGTGACTATGCTTGTGTTTAGATGATAAAAATGGCATCAGTGACATTTCTCAGCAGGAAAGGCACATGTGATGTAAGCTTGGCCGCCTGAGCTCAATATTCAGAAGTCATATAAAAATGAAAGGAGGAAACTGATTCCCCTAAAGTTATCCTTTGACCCCTCATATGCACACCCATGCACAATCTCAGAGAGGGGGGTGAGAGAAATAACTAATACTTAAAAAAAATATATGGCTATGTTTCTTATCCTTAAGTTCTTAAATTTAAAGATTGTGACCAGCATATTACTAAAACCTAAGACATAGTGACATGTGTGCTAAGCAGAAGTTAAAATGTCAGGAAGGAACATTGGCTCCACTTGAGATAACCAGGCTGGTTTCAGGGATCGAATGGCAGCCTTGTTTAAAAGGCCATTCACGCACAACCTATCTTCATGACAATGACAGCCACAGGGGACATCGCTAATATTCTGAACCTATGCTTCTTGGCATATTATTACTAGAGCCTAGGACAAGGACTTGCTTTGTGGAAAATTACTTTGAGGCAGCCTCACTAGTGAAAAGTTGACACACAAGGGCGAAACTCCCTCTCCCGCCTGCCAACTCCCTTACCCATCGATTGTTTCCAGCTCCTGAACACCTGCTGGTGTCTGTTCGTTTTCTCCTTGTATCCAAGTGTACATGTCTTGTGGCATCCTAGGTTTCTGAGAATGTAATACAGGTCAGGTCGTTGCCATGTTCACTATCTGCAAAGTTTTTCAAGACCCAATCAGATACCAGCAAAACTCTTGGCCTTAAAGCATAATCAGCTCAGGAGCATTGACCAACTGCTAGGGTGGATGGATAGCTAAGTAAATGAGGGAGATAAATGGAGAAGAAGAATGGACAAGTAGATTCATCAAAAGAACTCCCCAAGGTCAGGGGGAGGAGAGCATTTCCTCTTTACTCAACAGGCCATATGAGGGAATAGCAAAGTTGCAATTGTTCAGAGGACAAGAGAAAGAGAAAACATAAGAGATACAAAAGGGACCAGGGAAGACTGTTAAGGCCTCCCAAATCTCTGGTGACCAACATCACCAGGATTCTTCCATTCTAGATTGAGGTGAGGGCCAGCAATGGTCTGTATCATTTTTAATGCATGGGAATCAGGAGTCACTGGGCTCAGTATAAGTTAAATGAGGTTTATTCAGGGAGAATCCACTTACACATGAAACAGATGACCACTGCGGGTTCCCGCTCCAAGGGTGCCACTGGATGCTCTCTGCCATCCAACCAGGAAGCAAGAACTCGAGATGGGGTCTGGGACGACAGACCTAGCCTCCCGCTCCCCACACCATCACTCCACACTTGTGACCAAGCCCATTTGTCAGTGCTATGGGTGCTACAGGTGCTGGTTGGGTGGATATTTCACTACGCACATCCACTGTCAGCATAGACTCTGATGAGAAGGGTATTGCAACAACAACAACAAAAATAACACATAGGGGCATACCCTTAGCTGCCACCTTCCATATGCCCAGAACCTAGGGCCCCACCATGAGCCTATGGTGTGACTTCCAAGGCCACCTAGGCACACTGACATGAGTAGAAACAATCCAGATTAGAATTTTTCATGATGTCAAGGAGAAAAAAAAATCGCTATGAGAGCCCCTTGCCTAGCCTACTTCCTCCTCCAACCCCCTAAAATAACCTCTTCCCGAGATAGCCCTTTTTTGTAACTTGTCGTTTTGAATCTATCTAAGACACAGATTGGCATGCACAAAGGTTAAAAGAGGTTTGCAGTTGAAATCATGTCATACCGGTATTTTCATGGGAGCTACAGTACCTATCATGGATGAAGGCAACAGCCAGTGGGTAAATTATTATAGTTGAGTGCATGTTAAATGCCAGGCTTCACTCAGAGAAGATCCTCTCTGGGAAGAAGTGGGAGGCTGATAGTTGATTATTGCATTGGCTCCTGGAGTTTCTAGAACAAAGTTCCACACAGTGTGTGGCTGAGAACAACAGAAATTTATTGTTCCACAGTTTCACATGCTCAGAGTCGGAAACAAAGCCATCAGCAGAAATGATTCCTGTTAAGGTCTGTAAGAATCTGTTCTATGTTTCGCTCTTAATCTCTGGTAGCTCTATGCTCTCCTTAGCTTATAGATGGTCCACTCTCCTGTGTCTTTTTACAATTTCCTTCATTTTGTAACTGTCTGAGCCCATGAATATGCAGGCCATATTGCATTAGGATACACTTGATATCCTTGTTTTAATGTAATAATTTGTGAAAACTCTATTTTTAAATAAGGTAGCATTCCCCAGACACTGGGAGTTAGGGCTACAGGGTACTGGGAGGCACATAATCCCACTCATAGCTATTAGTATTTGGATATTTGGAGATTCAAAGGAACAGAATTCCAGACCATAGACAAGAAGCAAGCTAGGTGTGGACATGGGGAGGAATGTGGTTTTGTGTGCTTCGGACAGAAATCAGCTTCCCTTGGCTCCCTGAAAGGATTTAATGAATATTAGTATATCTGAAGGGTAGATCCATGTACACACGACTTGTGTTATGTATTAATTCCTAGTATTGATACTGATGCACTTTTTTTCTAGTCCAAAACTTCCCAGTTTTTGTGTTTTAAGAGGTAGGAGTTGGCATGACAAGACATGCAGTATACCTTACTAGTTTTTCAGGTGTGGGGAATGGCTTGCTGTGACTGGGGATCCTTTGCAGGATCCTTTGCAGGTTGGTGGGTCTTTTATTAGGAAGAGACAAGTCGCACTGATGGCCTTTTGGAAAGGGAGATTGACATCTTCACTACCTACTCCTTTGTAAGACATTATGTAAACCACTCATTTCTCATTCTGCAAACACTGCATTCTTCCTGGTTTGATGGTTCCCAGGGGACCTGGCTGCAACTGAAGACTGCTCAGAACTGAGTAGAGTTTGTCACAGTGTTATCTTCACTCTGGTACCACTTCTGAGAGTTGCCACATGGACATGGGTAAAAAAAGATGCATCATAATATATTTTATCTCATTGAACTATAATTACACCATTCTCCCTACTACACAGTTTTTGTTGTTTTGTGCTGGTGGTAGCAGCTGCGGCGATGGCATGAGTGATGGTGGAGGGTACACAGTGTTAAATGTGGGTTTGCAGAGAATGTCAAGTTTACAAATGACTGTCTTAATTCAGTTACTAAGCAATAACGGACTGAAATTGTGAGTACTGATTCATTAAGTCAAACTTCATTAGCTGTGAGGAATACCTCTAGCTTTGTGTCTTGGGGAAGGAAAGACTAAGGGCTTGACTCTGGGTACATATCCATCTCCACTGCCCCATTTTGTCACAGTCACAGGATTTCATGGTGCAGAGGGGGATCACAGCCACATCAGTATGGACACTCTCTCCATTATCCTTTCCATTGGCTTTCTACATTTTCTCTCTTCTCTCCAGCCCATTCACAAGCTTCTGGGTTAATGCATCATGTTTGTAACCAAATAAGAAAGTGAGCCATATCCAACAAAAGTGCAAAATAGATTTCAAATCAAGAGTTTTGACCAAGTGCAATTGGGTATATCCTTAGTGCCAGAATCTGGGAGGCAGAGGGAGGAAGGTCCCTACAAGCTTAGGGACACACTGATCCACATAGCAAGTTCTAGGCAAGCCACAACTGCACAACAAGACTCTACATCAAAACAAAACAGGATATTTTATATAAAGCAGGGTAAATATTCAGATTGGAAAAGAAATAGAGTCTGTGTTTTTATTGGATAAGAGATTATTCTTAGAGTCCTCCTTGTTTCCTAGCTTTTCTGGATGTGTGCATTGTAGGATTACGCACACCTCCAGAAAAGCTAGGAAACAAGGAGGACCCTAAGAGAGACATGCATGGTCCCCCAGAGAAGGGGAAAGGGACAAGATCTCCCGAGCAAATTGGGAGCATGGAGGGAGGGGAGAGGGTATTAAGAGAGAGAGAAGGGGAGAATAGGATGGGAGATGTGGGCATGAGGGAACAGGAAGATTGAGACAAGGAAAGAATAGAGGAGAACAAAAAAAAAAAAAAAAAAAAAAAAGAGATACTATAATAGAGGGAGCCATTATAGATTTAAGGAAAAATATGGCACTAGGGAAATGCCCAGAGATCTACAAGGATAGATCCAACTAACAGTCTAAGCAACAGTGGAGAGGCTGCCTTAAATGCCCTTCACTGATGAGATTGACAACCACCTTATATGTCATAGTATCTGATGGAAGTAGAAGCAGACACCCACCCACAGCTAAACACTGAGCCACACTCCTGGGATCCAGTTACAGAGAGGGAGGAGGGAGGAGTAATGAGCAAAGGGGTCAAGACCAGGCTGGAGAAACCCACAGAATCAACTGACCTGAACAAGGGGGAACTCATAGACCCCAGACTGACAGCTGAGAAACCAGCATAGGACTGACCCAGACCCCCTGAATGTGGGTGTCAGTTAGGAGGACTGGGCAGTCTATGGGGCCTCTGGTAGTGGATCAGTATTTACCCCTAGTATGTGAATGGACTTTGGGAGCCCATTCCACACAGAGGGATACTCTCTCAGCCTTGACACCTGGGGGAGGGCCTAGACCCTGTCCCAAATGAAATTGCAGACTTTGAAGACTCCCCATGGAAGGCCTCACCCTCCCTGGGGAACAGAAAGGGGATGGGCTAGGGTTTGGTGGGGGTGATAGGGGAGGAAGGGAGGGTGAGGAAACAGGGATTGGCATATAAAACAACCTTGTTTCAAATTTAAATTTAAAAGGGAAAAAAAGTCATTAAAGAAAAAAAGAAAAGAAATTATTCATCAAGGCCCAGAAGTACCACTCCAGTTAGGAGGCTCAACAGGCCCCAAGCCTTGACAACCCAAGTTTGGTCTCCAGAACCTACATTGTAGAAGACAAACAACTCACACAAGTTGCCCTCTACACCCGTGCAATAGGACAGCAAGACATATGTACACACACGAAGAAATCAATGTTGCTTTAAAAGATGTAAACTTCTCTTCATCATCTCTCTGAGGCAAATACGACCACAAAATCAAAAACTGTTAAAAACACACGTAAGGCCTTCAGATTTAACAAGCGTTTGCTGAACAGTCTTTGAGATAAGTTGACTGTTTACAGCAGGCAGGCGCATAGGCAGACCATGTCTGTCCCAGGGAGAGTGACCAGGACTCTGATGAGCTGATGGAGGTACAGGCCACCTACTGTGGAAACCTGAATGTGTCCAGCTGGAAAGATTGGAAAAGTCAGCTGCAGCCCATTTAGTGAGGCCTTTGTCTTCCGCTGGCTTTGTTAGTAGCTGATTGTCTCCACTTTGGTCCCATCTGAATCAGCTGTTAGCATTGTGGCACTCTCCAGACCAGCTCTGCTTCTGTGTTTCTTAATAATAGCTCACATTTATTTAGTGCAGCATTTCCACGCAGCCTCCAACATACATTATTTCACTTTATCCTCCCTCTGCCTGTGAGCGAGACCCGGCAGACAGCGGGGAGGTCCAGTGCCGCGCGGTCCACACTGCCGCCCAGCAGTAACTCAATGCGTTGAGGGGGTTGGCTGGCCAGCTGGAGGGAGGAAATTACCTATTTAGTTTAAGTGGTTTTCCTAAAATGTCATGGGTCTTTAATACCAGGTTGGGAACAGAATCCAGCCTTCCAATATTTCTGCCCATTGTTCCTTTCACTCTGCCTTTACGTGCCACAGAGTCAGGAAGCAGCACTTTACCAGGTGGGACTGAGGTCTTCAGGCTTGTGGGAATCAGCATGTTACTCTTCTGCCTCCATGGCTGGTAACTTGTGGGTTCTATACTGATTTTCAGGACTCAGTTTCCTTGATTACTAGCGTTATGACCACTGTCATTTCAAAAGACCTGTAATACATGGGATATTTGTGCTGATGAAAGTTACTTCTTCACACTGCCTTCTTTTTCTAGCTGGCTAGACCCTAAGTTATTTCCTGTTTCTGCTTTCTGCAGTGCTGGGGATCTAACTCGAGGCAGTGTGCATGCTAGGACAAGCATTCTACCACAGAGCTACATTCCCAGCCTTAACTTGCATATTTACATACTATACTCACATATGCCTAACTTTTGTTTTCTAATGATGTAGACACAAACTTAAGGCCACAGAATAAAATCACTTAAATTTGTACATCCATCATTAATTGGTTTATCATAATGCATAGGAAGTAATTATAGTTTCTGATAATTTTTTATCAGTTTCTACTCTACCATAAATGGTTTCCACATTGTTCTATGGATAATTACCATTTTAATAACAGTGTAGTATTTTGTCATTTACTCAATCTTACACCTCATTCTTTGTCTTGGTTTCCAGTTATTGGTTACTAGAGATAACATTCCAGTGAAGATGTTTTAATTACCAAACACACTGATATACAATGATGCTCGTGACTCACACAATTGCCTTGAGTGGGGGCTTGGTTTGTATAATTCAGTATTTGTTATGTAATTGCTGTATGTTTAATGATGTGCAGCAGATGCTAGAATATCATAAAGTAAATTTATAAATTGAGTATATTGGCACATACCTATAGTTACAACACTCCAGAGGGTGACAAGGGGGAACTTCCATGAGTTCAAGGCTATCCTGGGCTATTTAGTATGTGCAAATCCAGTCTGACCTCCCAGAGTTAAATCTTGTCACATGCACACATGGAGAGAGAGAGAGACAGAGAGAGAGAGAGACAGAGACAGAGACAGAGAGAGAGAGAGAGAGAGAGAGAGAGAGAGAGAGAGAGAGAGAAAGAGAGAGAGAAAAGCAGTATTTCCTAAGAAAAAACAAATGTATTCCTAAGAATTCTTTGTGGGAGGCTGGAGAGATGAAAGAGAGAGAAGGAAGAAGGGGGAGAGAGGAGATATTTACGACTTTGGTGATAATGAGCTGACAGTACCTTAGACTCTGGAAGCTCTGTTCGTCTGTCAGAAAGTGTATACAGTCTGAAGGCCTCGTGTGTAAAAGACAGCAAGGGCTCTGGGCTCTTGGGAAAATAAGCAAGTTGAAAGCGAGACTGTCTCTCTTACCAGTGTTCATACTGGAACTCTGCCCCCACTGTCCCTCAGAGCAAGGCTACACTTCACAAGCATGCTGACTCATTAGCAAGTCTGCAGAAATCAATGATGGGAAATGAATTATCACCAAACTGTCAGAGGAGGGATGAGATGAGAGAGTTAGTGGAACAAAAACTCACAGAATTTGGGTCTCAGACCGAGGGAGCACGTTGTGTTTCTGGGGTACAGTGGCCAAATACATCTGGTGAGCATTCAAGGGCATCCCTGTCAGCTTATGTAGCATGAATAATATAAACCCAGAGACAGCTTTTGGGGTTCAGACTGAAGATTAGAAAAGCAAAGCCGCCAAGCCACCAGAGTACTCACCTCCACCAATGCTCAGACCAAAGTAGTGATCCACCGAACCGCAGATTTCATCTCCAGACTGCTCTGCTCCTCAGCAAATCTCAGACTGCTCCTGAGACTGTGCTGAGCTCCTTACATTCTCTCTAGTGCTGGGATTAAAGGCATGAGCTCTGCTTCTCTTTTAGACTAATTCACTCTCATGTAGCCCTGGGTGGCCTTGAACTCAGAGATCCATCTGCCTCTGTCTCCTGAGTCCTGGGGTTAAAGGTGTGACCACCACTGCCTGGCTCTATGTCTGTGGCTAGCTTTGCATTCTGATCTCCAGGCAAGCTTTATTGGAGCATAAACAATGTATCACTACAGCTTTGTTCCCCTTTCTAGCAGCAAGCCTGCCAGGGGGCACATTGACCCCACTGAGCTGCATTGCCTTCCAAATCCCACTTAGTAAGTATGCTTTGGGATTAGCAAGGTGACTGTGCTCTGGGAGCTGGGCTAGGCTTTCGGGTTATAGATAAGTAAATTGTGGCAATTTGGAAGAATCTTGTACGATGCTCAAGCAGAGAGACCCTTGTAAGATGGGTCAGAATAAAGTGAGTGGTAATGCTGGAGAAAAGAATGATATATTTTGAGCCAAGTACTCATGACAGGAGCCTGACTAGATGGGGTATTTGAGGAGGGGTTTAAAGACAAGTGATTCCACAGACCTAGCAGTGGGACAGACAGTGAGGAAGGTATTGGGTTTGGCCAGGGGTACGATCAGGGGTGTGACCAATGTGCTGGAGTCATTGGGATTCTCAGTTATGAAGAGAATAGATGCTGTGTCCACAGGAGGTGATGAGTCCTTCAGGGGTAAAGATTGTGAAGTGTGTGTCATTTGAACAGAGCTACTGAGGGAGCTGGTGACACTCTCCTTTCCTGGGAAACCCTGGACTCAGCTTAGACTCACCTCCAGCTCCTCTTCACAAGTCCACCCCCACACTGTGATTGTCAATGGGGACCCAGCACATCCTAGGCGCACACAGCCTCTGGGCCAGGCTACCCAGCCAGTTGCCCTCTGCCCTTGCGTAAGGCCCAAGCATCTACCAAGCTTTGCTGCTCAGCAGCTTTGCTTTTGTCAGCCATCACTGGAACGTTTGAGTTTCAGAAGATAAATAGCATCCCTCCAGAAGAAAGCAAAATAGAGTCTATGTTGTCTGGGCCACAACAAAACCAAATCATTATGGTGACTGGATTAGAAAGTCCACAGACTTCATCAACTTCTTCAGTCCACACAACAGTGGGCATCACATTAAACACACACACACACACACACACACACACACACACACACACACACACACACGAACAATGAAAAGGCTAGTCTTCCAGACAATTAAAAAGAAAGGCAGACAAGAATTGTCTTTAACTTTTAAAAATAGAAGCCTTTGAAGGCCTTTTTGATGTGGTGTATTGCCAGAAGATTTGGCCACAAAAAAATTTAATTGAATAACTGGGATTTGGAAAGTGTTGTATGGAATGCTTTGGAGATAGATGGGTGAAGCTAGCACTGTCTTTCAGGAACACGGAGATCTTGATAGCAGAGCCACCATCTTAAAAGGAGGCTGGTGAAGTGCCGTAAAGTGAAATTAATTTCTTCTAACCTGGAGAGAGAAAGAGGCAGGGTGGAAGGAAGCTTCCCAAAGAAGGTGGTATTTTAATGAGAGAATTGTAAAATTCTGGCAGGTATCAATGGCAGTGGGGACAAGGTGAATATCATTCTAGGCAGTGGGATAGGAAAATTAAAAGTCCTCGGTAGGAAGGGAAGGCTCTGGGAGTCCCCTGAGATCAGAAATGTCACCTTTTATTTTGATATTCTCAAGCCCCACCGGATGGTTCAAGAAATACCCAGTAAGTCAATGAATGCACACATGAATACAGAAAATGTGGTTTGATTTAGTGGAGGCCGAGGGAACGTGAAAGGAGTAATGAGAAATAATGTTGCAAAGGCCACACCTTGAGTGGTTGTGGGCCTGATCCTGTGGGGAATAGAAGAGCTGCTGGAAAGATATGGGCTGGGTTAGGACACGATGAGAGCTATACTTCAGGTAGATTAACCTGATAGCTAAGATGGATTCAAGTGAGGCAGAGAGAGACCATTTGGGAGGTTATTGCTGCAGTCCAAGCAAAAAGGTAATAAGTGCTCGAATTAGGGCACTCGAGCAGAGGAGGGGACAGATGTGAAAGACAGCAGGAAGACAGAACCCACTGCAGACTGGGTGTTGTCAGGGAGGGAGAGGGAGAGACAGAGAGAACAAGGAGCCTTTGACCCTAGCGGCAGGGAGGATAGCAATGCCATTAACAAAATTGGGCTGCACGGGAGTGGCACTGAGTTGGGAGGAAAGATGATGAACTGTATTCTGCACAGCAAGATGTGGTGATGCCCTTGTTTCTACATGCAGTGTGTGTGTCAGCCTTTACCAGGAAAACCCGTGGAAATGGTGGGTGGGCTCCCAGGGTCCAGCAGCTACAGCACTGTGTTTTAATGAGCAAGGTCAAGACCCAAGTCATTTTCTGAGTTCTGGTTATACAGACAAACTTCAACGGTGCTTTACACAGAGACTATTTTTGGATAAAAAAAATCTGTTTTAATAAAGATTTGAGTTAAAACTTGCTGGCATTCTTGCTTTTCCTCATTATTAATGAATTAGGAGATACTCGGAGCTAATAAAAAAAGCACATAAAAGGCTCATAAGCATCCTTGAGATCTCCTTTATCAGTCAATCATTTCATTTCATAAAGCTAGAATTTCCAGTTTATCAATACTGCATAAGGGTAGAATTTGACTGTAGTCTTAACATGCTATTTCAACAACTGTAAAACAGTACGTGGAATAAGCATTCATCCTCTATAGTCTAGACCTACACCACATACTGCAAGAGAGGAAAGGAAGGGGTTTCTGCCCTCAGGAAGACACAGTAGTAGAGAAGATACACACACACACACACACACACACACACACACACACACACACACACACTTACACACACACACACACACACACACACACACACACACACACACTCCAAAAAAGCGATAAGATCTCACAGTGTGACTTACACCAAAAGAAAACATGCAAGCAAGAAAGATGTGGGAATCAGTGTTCAAGTCCTGTCTTCAGAGAAGGATTCTGGGAAGAATCACAGGTGAGGTAACACTAGACAATGGATAAGGAAGATTACTTTTTGAACAGTGAAAATCATTCTAAACCAAAAGCGGGTGAAAAAGAAATGAAGATGATTGGTTAACAGTTGCTCGAGGGTGAAAGAAAGAGAGAATAAATCATGAAAGGCCATATGTCAAACACAAAGAGACATAGGTGTTATCTCTCAGAATCTGGTAAGATTGGTTTTCTAGTTTGGGTTGCCATGGCAGCATTGTAAAGAACGTCTTTGAAGGATGATGTGAGATGGGCAAGGACCACAGTTAGGATATTGTCACTATCCAGGTGACAGGTAGAAAGATTAGAGAAGATGGAGAGTCAAAAACAAAACACAAAGGTTGGTTTTAGAACATAAAATCAATTGAACTTGTTGATTGATGAAAGAGGAGACACAGATGAAACTAGGATTCCTGAATGATGACGTCTATAGAGGGAAAAATAGAAGAAAGGAAAAATAGTTTTGGATAAAGAGGACAAGGGTATGTGTGTATTATCCTATAGATATGAAATACTATTGTAGAAAATACTGACCTTTAATAAAATAAAATCATGGAAATAGTTCATTCTTAGTGGATAAAAGGACATAAGGTAATTTCCTTGGATGATGGATGAATGTATAAATAGATTTGAGAGATGGAGATACAGACAAACAGATGGAATTATGGGTTATCTAGTCATATGCATTTGTTGGTATTTAATGAATAATAAACTTAAGATCTGTGTATCTGTAGTGTATATGTAGGTCTTCTGAAAAAAATATATCTACAGACAGTTGTTGAGCTGTGGTTGATTTGACTGTTAGTCTTAGTGCTTTGGGTTAAGATTTCTGAAACTTCTTCCTGTGTGGTCTAGGAAAAAGAAAATGGGTGACATATTAATCATGACAATGAGAAACAAGTTTCTTGCTGTTGTGGCTGGGATACAAAAGGTCCACCAAAGAGCCTCTGTGTTAAAGATGATTGGTCCATTTGGACTCTGTTCTGATCAATATATTAATTCATTGACTAATTCACAGTGCATGGGCTGTTAGGAGGCATGATCTGGTTTTTCAGGAAGAAGGCAACCAAGACCATAACATCACGGGGTACATTTTGTCTCTGATCCTGTTGACTTTTTTCCGGTTCCTGTCTGTTGTGAGTGAGCTTCTTTTTCTACCTGAGGCTCAGGGATGCAGCAAGGGATCTGACCTTGGACTGATACCTCCCAAACTGTGAGCCAAATCAAACCCTCCCTCCTTCAAGTCTTTGCCTCAGTCAGGTATTTGGCCACACAAGCTATACCGGTACACTATTGAATACAAGAATTACACATGTAAAAAGAGGAAAGTGCAGCACTCAGGAAAGCAGGCTCTGTTCCTCTCCTGGTGGTCTGAGATAAGAGTGACCCAGCCCCGATGCTGTCAGCAAGGGAGAGTTGTCTTGATTACTCACCTGACATATGGTAGCATGGACAGAGGAGAGAAGCCCCTCCAACCCCTGACCATCAATGCCTGAGACAAATGGAGAAACTGGCCCTGGGGTCATAGGAGAGGAAGCACCAACTGCAGCACTGGGAGAGTGGCCCCTGCAATTCCTCTGGGCAGCATAATAGAGCTGGCCCTCATGGTATAGGTGTGGGAGAGGTGACCCTGAGGGCAGGAAAGCTGGCCCCACTGCTTGCTCATTGCTGCAAGAGGCAAATTAATCAGGGCAGTGCTAGAGAGCTCTCCCTGGTGGTGAAGACAGGGAGGAACCGTCAGGACATCCACCCTTCAGCAGCTCAGGTCCAACACCAGGGTTAGGACTTGGCAGGCCCCACCATCCACCCCCTCTATGATCTGCTGGAGCATTGGAAGGGACCTGTAAAGCCCAAAGCTGCAGGCTCTCCATAGCATAGGGCAACAACAGGATAGCCAAGAAGAGGCCCCTAAAGGCCGAGCATCAGTAGTGTGGTAGAAATCAATCCTCGAGTCAGACCGATGACTCTTCAATGGACACTTGTAAGTAAAACTATATGGACAAAGGGGTTTAATGCAGTTTCTATGATGAGAATTTTAATTTTTTCCCTTTTTCAAAAAAGAAAATTGTTTATTTTTCTCCTTCTTTTTTCCTTTTTTTCTCTTAAATTTTGTTTTACTGTGGGGTTCAAGGGCAGAGAGTTGATGCAAAGGGATGAAGAAATGAATAGGATCAATATACATGATGTACAAGACATATATAATAAACAGAAACAAGAAGGAAAGTGGATGTATTCCAGCTATATATCCTTAGAAAGCCTAACAGCAATGGCATCCTACTAGCACTAAATGTCCACAAAACCAAGATGCTAGCTTCTAAATACCAATCTTCATTAAAGGCAACCAGGTTCCTTGTAGAAAAGTATAATTCCAAGCAAGGGATGGGCAATAAGAGTTGAAAAATATTGACAGGTAAGGGAACTCTTAAAGAATGATACATCAAAAGAACACAGAGAACAGCTCATAAAAGTGCCCATAGGCCAAACCAGAGTAGGCTGAATATCAAAACAATTATAACAAATTTACTACATCCTACAGGGAAACATGAGAATCCATCTTCTAAAATAACTTTCAACACAGTGGGAACAGAAGAAAATAATCTCAACATAATAAAGGCTGCAAGTGAGAAATCCACCATAAATTATACACTCTGTGATTTGTAAAAACCAACTGATAGGTTTTCCTCTAAGATCAGGAAGAAGACAAGAATAGCCCATTGGCACAGCTCCTACTTACATAGTACTAGAAGTCATGGCCAGAGCAATTAGATAAGAAAAAGAAAGGGTGTCTAAGGCATTCCAAAAGAAGAAGTACAACTGTAGTTGTTTGTAAATATCATGATCTTATACCCTAAGTGATCATAATTCCATTAAAAACTGTAAGAACTATAACCAAATCCAGTATAGTGTCTGGATACAAATTTAACATACATATGTGAGTTGGTTTTTGAAATTTAGATTAACTGTTACGTATTATCATTGTTTTGCCCGCAGGTATGTATGTGAGCCTTATGTGTGCCTGGTGCCAGTGAAAGTCAGAGAGAGGCATGGGATTCCCTGGAACTGGAGTTGTAGATGGTTGTGAGCTGCTAGGTAGATTCTGGGAACTGAATCTGGGTCCTCTCCAAAAGCAGCAAGTGTTCTGAACTACTGAGCCATCAGTTGAGTCCTTATACCACAACAATGAACTACCCAAAGAGAAAATTAGAGAAAAAAAAACTCCATTCATTTTAGCATAAAAAAATTATAAAGTAGGAATAATCTCAGGTGAATGTGTATACCAAAATTATAAATATGTAAAAAATTTAAACAAGACAAAAATGAAAAAGTACCTCCCCCTTTGTGGATCTAAACATGTAACATTAAAATATCCATCCTGCATAAGCCATTTACCAACTCAGTACAATTTTCATCACAGCTCTATTTTTCACTTAAATAGAAGAGTTCTAATATTCATATGGAAATAAAAAGATTACAAATAGTTGTGCAGTTGTTACATTGCCAACTTACCACAACCTAGGACCACACAGAAAGAGAGTCTGGTTGAGGAGATATCTAGGTCAGGTTGGCCTGTGTCTGTGTCTGTGTCTGTGTCTGTGTCTGTGTCTGTGTCTGTGTCTGTGTCTGTGTCTGTGTCTGTGTCTGTGTCTGTGTCTGTGTCTGTGTCTGTGCCTGTGCCTGTCTGTGTCCTCAGAATGGGAGGACTCATTCTGAATATGAGCAGCATAATATCATGGGCCATACTCTAAATTGTATAATTGAGAATAAAGTCAGCTGAGAGCAAGAAGAGAACAATCAAGCAGGGGAGGGCTTATCCTCTCTTTGCTCTTGACCATGGATAGGATGCAATGCTTTCAGTTCCTGCCAGACTTCCCTATGATAATGGGAACTTTAATCCGGAAGTTACAGTAACCAGAACTGTAACCTGCAAATATAAGGTGAAACAAGCCCTTCACTCTCTCAGTCAATACCTCTTCTGTCAGGCCATTTTATCACAGTAACAGAAAGAAAACTAGAAAAACAGCCAAATTAGCATTGAGAGAGAATAAAACTGGAAGGAAGCATTGCTCCTCTTTATTTCACAATACTTCATGAAGTTATAGACTCAATTATACTACTGGCATAAAGGTAGATATGTAGACCAACAAGAGAAACCAACGCTAAAATGAATCCATGTGATTGACGATCTTCAGCATAGGCACAGAGAACACCCATGGTCTCCCCAGCAAACAGTGGTAGCGAATCTGCGTGTCTACAGGTAAAGGAATTAAATCAGACCCTTGTTTGACACAATGTATGAGAATAAATTCAAATCAGCTCAAGGTGAATTTAAGACCTGAGTGGAGACACAGATGCAGCTCCTAAAAGAAAAGGTACAGCAAGAGAAAGGCTTTACAACGTGGGTCTTGGCAATGCATTTGTGAATGATTCTGATAGCACAGGGGCAAAGTGCAGATAAGCAAGTGAGACTAAGAAGACCAACAACCTTCTGTACAATAACGAAGTACTCAGCAAGGGCAACCCACAGGTGGAGAGAAAAGATTTTTGTTGGGGTTTTCTGTTTGTTTAAGAGAAAATCATCTGCAAATAGTACATCTAAAGAGAGGTGTGTATCTAATATGTGCAACTCAATTCAGGTATTTTTAATGTTCTGACCTGACAAAGTTAGCTAAGAATCTAAATAGATTTCTCCAAGTAAGACATCCATGTGGTGCAAGGGCCCTGGCCGAGTGGGAGAAGCATTCACCACACAAGCACAAGCACAACAGTTCAGAACCCAGAACCTATATAAACGCCAGGAACCACAAGACAGCCTGGCTGCAAGTCCAGGAGCCAGAGACAGGGATCTCCAGGCAATTTGGATAGACACAAGCCAAATAGTAAGCTCTGGGTTCAAGGGAGAGCCTGTCTCAAAATATAATGTAGGAAGAAATGTAGAAAGATACTTAATGTCAAGCTCTGACCTCCATAGACAGAGACATATACACACCCCAGACAAGCATACACTCACACAACACAAACTCATACAAAAACACAACACACTCACACATACAATACACACAGTTATCACAAACACACAACATACACACAGCACACACACATATATGCAGACATACTTGCACACACAACACATACACATACTCATACACACTACATACATACCACACACTCATACTCACATACTCATATAAGACCACACACACACACACACACACACACACACACATACACACTAACTTGTATAACACAGTACAGAGAACACACACACACGCATAACACACATAACACACACACACATACTTTCACACTCACACACACCCTCTTCCATCAGTTGCTGATGGCCAAAGCAGGAAATTACAACGAGTGGAAACCCTGAGAGTGAGAGATGGTTGAGTTGTAATTATGAACCCCACAACAGCTGTGACTGACTGCATGGGACCTGAACATTAGGAAAGAAGGAAACAGGGATAAGAGGGCTGATAGCAGATGTCCTTTCTGTACACTGTGAATATGTATTGCTTTTATTGGTTGACGAATAAAGCTGTTTTCGCCTATGGCAGGGCGGAATATTGCTAGGCAGGAAAGCCAAACTGGATACAGGGAGAAAGAAGGTGAGGTGAGAGACACCAGCAGCTGCCAGAGGAGTAAGATGCCAGATCAGTACCACTAAGCCATAGACGACATGGTGATACACAGCTTAATAGAAACTAATTTAAATGTAAGAGCTAGCCAGTAATAAGCCTGAGCCATTGGCCAAGCAATTATAGTTAATATTATGCCTCTGAGTGATTCTTTTATAAACAGCTGTGGGACTGAGCAGAACACAGAAAACATCTAGCTATAAGCAGATTAATTGGGTAGAAAGTGGTCAGTGACAGTAGGAGGGGGGTGAGAGATAACGGTGAGGTAAATGGAATCACAGTGCATTGCATACAAGTATAATATTGTCAAAATTAAAAAAAACACTTAACATAAATTGCTCTTGAAGCATGACATCACTAAGAACTTACCACGTAGCTGAGGCTAGCCTTAAACTCCTGATTCCCCAACTCACACCCTGAATGCTGGGATTACAGGTATGCACCACCACACATGGCTTCATGCTTTGAACTTTAACAAAATAATTTTCATGTTGTGTTCTTATCACTGTTTGTAAGTGCATAAACTTCTATAGGCATAAATACTCCTTTAAAGGAATAGTAACAGCTGGGCAGTGGTGGCAGGCACCCTTAATCCTCGGGACACAGAGGCAGGAGGATCTCTGAGTTTGCAGCCAGCCTGGTCTACAGAGTGAGTTCTAGGACAGTTAGAGCTACACAGAGAAACCCTATCTTGAAAAGCAAACAAACAAAAAGAACACCAACCATTACAAAATAATTAAGTGGTTAGAAAATAATCACTTATTTTCAAAACCAGTGGGTAAGAAACAGACAAGACACTTTCTATGTCCTGGAAACTTTTCTCCATGAGTTTCTAGAATGTCACAAAAGAAGAAATTGAGACTTAACAGAAGTAAGAGCTAGCAGATGCTATGTTAAGCAAGTAATCAAAGTTAATATCAGCAGCATCAGGACAAACTGACATCGGAGGTTGCCAAAATGGTAATGGTGTTCCTGCCAAAAAATAAAAAAACTCCCAGCCTGAGTTTGTGAGGAAACAGTCTGTAGAGACAACAGCCCTCCTAGGAGGCCGAGTACAAGAAGAAAGTATGACTCATTTTACTGCCAGACTCCCTCCAGACTCCCTCCCCTGTCCCAAACCCTTCAGTGGTCCACTACCTTCGTAACATCAGTTACAGGCACAGGTCACTGAGGCCCTCTATGGTCCAGGAGGCATGGGAACCCTGCCAGGGAGTGCTGCATTTCATACAAAGTGGTGTTTGTGTCAGCTCTCCTGAGCCAATGCCTCCCCTGTGGGGGAATGTCAAACTTAAGTGTGTAGTTCACTTTCCTTTCTCCACTGGAACCTGGTCTGGGTAGAAAACCCTGTAATAATTTTAATGCTGGCATCTTTCTAGCTGAGTGGCATTAACAAAGTCCCATCTTCATTCTGTCAGTTCATCTATAGCAATGGCAATACTTCTCTACTAAGGACTAAGGGACATAATGATTGCAAAGACAAAGGAAGAGTAGGGAGTTGGTCAGCATTCCTTGCTCAGTGACAGACACACAGCAGCCACCCAGTAAGCCTGGGACAGCAAAACAGAGTTATAATAGTCAACACTGTCAACTTGACAGAACCTAAAATTGCCCCAGAGACAGATTTCTGAATCACCTCTAAGAAATCATCTTAGTTGGGTTAGTTTCTTGTGTCTGTTTCAGATTTTCGTGTTCAGGTTGAGGCAGGAGGACTAGCCCACTGTGTGTGATATCATTTTATGGACTGTGGACCTCTGCTGGGTAATATGAAAGTGAAGCAGCACCACAATTCACCACTCTCTGCTTCCTGACGAAGCTGTCCAGCTGCCTCAGACTCTGGCCACCATGGCTTCTTCAGACCCTGGAACTAGGGCTAAAGTGAGCTCTTCCTTAATTGATTTTTGTTAGGGCACTATAGCTATGGAAAACATAACAAAAAACTGATGTAAACAAAACAAGCCAACAAAGAAACATTAATAAAAAATCAAGTACCAATAAGTAGGTCTTATGGCTGCTGCCTTGATAAACCTGATCATACCGTTCTTCAACTTTTGGGATTGTGGAGGAGGAGTTTGGAACTTTGAGCTACAAAAGCTCTAGAACCCTGGAGCAGAGCAGAAATGGGTCATTCAGAAGGGAGGTTCGAAGACCAGAAGGCTGAGAGTAGTATAGGTCACAGAGACGGTCTTGGTTAAGGTTCCTATAAAATAAATACCATAACCTAATGGTAATGACTAATAAAATACCATGACCAAAAGCAACTTGGGGAAGAAAGAGTTTGTTGCATCTTCCACTTCTGGTTAACAGACCATCATCCAGACAAGTCAGGGCGGGAAACTCAGTGTAGGAATCTGGAGGCAGGAGCTTATGCAGAGGCCATGGAGAGATGCTGCTTACTGGTTTGCTTCTCCTGTCTTGCTCAGCCTGCTTTCTTATAGACCAAGGACCACCAGCCCAGGGATAGCACCATCCACAGTGATCAAACCTTCCCACGTCAAGCATCAATCAAAAATGTTCTCTAAAGATTGCCTATAGGTCAAGCCTGTGGAGATATTTTCTCCATTAAGATTCCTTCTTACCAGATGACCTTAGTTTGGGTCAAGTTGAAATAAAGATTAGCTAGTTCTGAGAAATAGCTCATAAGGTTCAGAAATAAAGACTCTCTCGGAAACTGGACTAACCCTGGCAAAGACTCTTACATTCCACCATATCCTGAGACCTTAAGAAAGTTGCATTTAAAAGTAATGGAGAAATGTATATAGGAAGGGAAGTTTCAAACCAGGAAATGCATCAGTCTGGTAGCTACTATTTATTTTTCTCATTCTGGTCTACCATGAAGGGGGAGGAAGGATGGAAAAATGGAGGAAAGGAAGGAAGGAAGGAAGGAAGGAAGGAAGGAAGGAAGGAAGGGAGGGAGGAGAGATATTTGAAGCATGCAGTTTGATGAGGGAAATGTGTGATGGAATTTAAGCTTGCAGAGAAGGCAGGCTTGATATTAACATAGCCCCACAATGACATTGAAACCTCAACTGCTAAAGAGCTCGGCACCAGTAAGAAGCAGCTTGGCACTTTGTATTGACTCAACAGGAAAGGTATCACGAGAGCAAGACTCTGTACAATAGAGACTCCATTTTATGAAAACCCAAATTTGCTAGAGAGAGAGAGAGAGAGAGAGAGAGAGAGAGAGAGAGAGAGAGGGAGGGAGGGAGGGAGGGAGGGAGGGAGGGAGGGAGGGAGGGAGGGAGGGGGAGGGAGGGAGGGAGGGAGGGAGGGAGAGGGAGGGAGGGAGGGAGGGAGGGAGGGAGGGAGGGAGGGAGGGAGGGAGAGAGAGAGAGAGCCTAAAGGAAACAGAAATGACGCTGAAGGGTCCCCTGATCTCCAGAAATTGCCTAGAGAGTTCTCCCAAGAGTCGGCGTGTAGAAACTGTTGCGACTATGGGCTGAGAGGCAGCAACTTAAGCATCACCTGTAGGCCACTGCTATTGCAAGCAAAAAATACAAAAACTAGAAGAAGGCATGAACTCTTAAACTGTGGTTTCAAAGAGCCGTTGATGCCGGGCAATGTGTAGTAGGCACAGAAAAACTACAACACGATGCTATGAAGGTGAAGTCTAACTTACAAGGAAGACAGCAGGATGCTGGAGATGTGAGGACCTGAGATGTCCACCACGGAAAGCTGCAGACCTACAAAGGAGCTGGGTCAAGAAAGATGCATCATGTGCCATGGGTGGCAGAGATAGAAGGATGGGGCTAACCCAAGCACTTTAAAGCCAAGACAGTTCCATCACAGGTCTACCATGCCAGGTGCAGAAACTGCGGGATTTAGTGTTTGGCGGGACAGGGACTAATAACTGAGTGGCTGCTTTAAACTTGAGATGAGACCTGAACTTTTAAACAATGTAGTACCTTTGGAAGACTCTAGGGACATTTACAAATGGGAGATTTAACCTCTAGCCATGCCTGGGAGAGATCATGTAGATTAAGTTAGTTTATGTCCTCTAGACATGCCTTTGAAGGAATCTTTTGGTTACGATTAAGAGCTGCCCACCATGCATGACACCATTCCTTCAATGTCCCGAAATGAATAAAAAGGAGACAGTGAGCTGATAATAAGCATTCATTCACTGCTCTCTTTCTGACTACAGATCCAATGTGCCCAGCCACCTCAAGCTCCCTCTGCTGTTGCTCGGAGGTTCTTGTCTCGCCAGGTCCCACTGCTTCAGTCCCAAAATAACACACAGAGGCACTATATTAATTATAATACTGTTGGCCAATGGCTTGGGTTTCTTACTGACTAGCTCTCTGTTAATTATTAACCCATTTCTATAAATCCAAGTATTTTCACGTGGTCTTATCAAAAAAGGGTCCAGACCTGTTACTCCTTCCTCAGCTACATGGTGTCTCCTCACAGTCTCTCTCTGCCTTCCCTTTCACAGAATCCTCCTTGTCTCCTAGCCCCTTCTATCTCCCTGCCTCTATTGGCCAAACAGTTCTTTATTCAGCAACCAGTAAGAGAAACATATATACAGATGGACATCCCCCATCATTCCTCTTTTCTGTCTAAATAAAAAGAAAGGTGTTTTAACTTTAACATACTAAAATATATATACAACAAAACAGTTATCAAGTAAGAGCTATAGTTAACAATATTTAGTCCATTAACATTTGGCAAAATTTAAAGAAAATATTCTGTCTTCTACCCTATCTCTGTGAGTCTAAAGTCTTAAATGTAACATCTTTTATCATAACTAAGGGGAACTGTAACCATAACTGCCTTAAACCCCCTCAAAGACCACAGAAGGGTAATATGTAAAGTCTAGAATTGACAGAGACATCTCACTACCTGGACAGTCGCCCAAATTCTTCTTCCAAAGGCCAAGAGTGTCTGGCAGACTTCTCAGCGAAGCAGGGAACTTTAAACTGTCCTGTCTGTATTGGCAGTTTGTCAGTCATTTTTCTCTGTCTTGTAGAATGTCTGGCAGACTCTTCCATGAAGCAGGAACACTGCAGGAATGTCCTACTTTGTTTTGGCAAATTCAGCAGTCACTTTGCTGTGGGTGCTGCATGTCCAGTTTGGATAACATGCAGTCAAGCAGACCAGGCGTGATCAGTTTCTTGCCCAATGGCTACTTCTGCTATGTTGAAGGCAAACTCCACAACTAGTTTCTTTGATGCCCATCTTCTTCTCTGAAGTAATTGGTGTTACCAGAAGCAGTTGTGTCTTACTGTCATGAAAAACCTAAACCATTTTAAATGTCATATTCTGTGGGTCTTTGAAAGGTTTGAAGAATACCTGTTCATTTGAAATAAATCTCTGTATATATAGAAAACAACTTACCTAACTATAAGTTTTGACTATTATAGGTGACCACAATCTGTATTTAATTATTCATCACATTTTTAAATGAGCTGTATAAACACAATACCCAAACAAGAAGAGAAATATATGCATATAACAAAATTGACCTTAAATTTGTAACAATAAATCAACCTCCATACCAATACAAAGTATGCATTCCTATATCACTCTGTCATCACTTGTCCACTATGATGGATCATGCCCTGGGACCCTCAGGTAAGCAAACCTTTCTTCCATTCTCTCCTAAGGCATCTTATCACAACCCCCAAAACAAGTAACTAGTACATGGGTGTTTTAGTTACCTTCATTCCCCTTATCAACTATCTTACAAGAAGTAACATAAGGGAGGAAGGGTTTATTTGGCTCATATTTTAAGGGGATACATGGCATCATTGTAGCAGCAGGATCATGGGGCACCTTATCAAATTACATCTTAGTCAGGAGGTAGAGAGTAGACAGGAAATAGAGCCACACTATGAAACCTCAAGGCCTGACATTAGTGGTCTACTTCTCTCCTCAAGGCTCTTTATCCTAAAGATGTTACAACCATCCAAAACAATACCCCCATCTGGAGACTGCGCACTCAAACACAAGAGCCTATAGAAGGATTTTCTATATTCAAAACACAACACAGTATTTATAGCATCCAAGACATGATAGGGACTAAGATGCCCACTGTTAGAGTGTCGAGGCCAACAGTTGTAATTGTACAGTGACAAGGAGCAAATAGCAAGCCCTCCAGATTCCACTTTGAACAACAGCATTTACTGTTAGCTGAATGGGTTTTCCTGAGATCAGGATTCTGCCCTCAAGGAAAAAAGGGTCATGCATCTTACATCCTTCCCTAGAAAGTACCTTGCCAGGACCCCCATGCCTCGAACATTACCTTTTTGTCCCTGGTAAATTCCAAACTTGTCTTTCCCACCTCATCTCTCTTCTTCAACTGCAGCCCTCCCTGATTTGGTTTCTTCTTTTTCTCTCCCAGTCTCTCTGTATTAATCTGTGTGTGCATGTGTATGTGCGTGTGCGTGTGCATGTGTGTGTGTGTGTGTGTGTGTCTGTCTGTCTCTTTCTCTCTATAATATTTAAATATACATATATTTGATGAATGGTGATAATGTCTACTAGAAAAGTGAAGTCAGTCAAAATAGTTAAAAACATCTCATATTGAGACTAGCCCATCATAGTCAGTAAATATTGGCTAAACTTTGGAGACATGCTGGAAGTGTCTTATAGATCAAGCTGCATTCAACTTTAGAAGGTAGTTTCTCAAGGCTATGATTTAGAAATGTACATGTGTGGGTCTATTTACTTTCCAATGATCTCTTATTAAAAGTGGGGTAAGGTGAGATCTGAATTCAACTTACTCCCCTGAAACCAGCCATATGCTCACCACCAGAAGGGCCATGATAAGCAAGGGTTGATCCTGGCTTTCAGGGCCATTAGCTCTTGCCCTGCCCAACACTCTGTGACAGCACTTTGGGTGATATGCTCCTAACTTGAGGGCTCTGTACCTACTTATTCCCATGGGGCTCTGATACCTATTGAAAATCTAACCTTAGAAGTGAAATTCTCAGAACTTGCAAGATAAATGGTCCCTGCTGTGTAGCTCTCTCTTCTTTATTTATTGAAATAGTCTGTCCTGGGGGAGTAAGGAGGCTCCAGAGTTCTGTGACATTCATAAGTAATGTGCAAGAGTCATGAGGTCCCTCCCTGATGTTATATAGCCAGGAAACAATTCTCCAGTGCTAGCACTACCTGCAAGCTATGCAGAGAACCCCAGTGATGCAGCCTTGCTGGCCCATCATTCACCACCATCATCCACACTGGGGTGGGATTTTCTCTGGCACAGCTTTCTGAGTCACTCAGGTAAGTGACCTCTCAGGAATGGGGGTAACCCAAATAAGCCTATTGGTTCACAAAACTAGACTTGAGTGGGATCATTGCTTTGGTCTGTCCTTGGTACCATATCTTGAGTGGGTAAACATTTGTTTGTCTTCCCAACTCATTATCCTATCCTCATTAAGGAACACTGCTAAAACTTAGATGACCTTTTGGGACAATCCTAAGCATGGTGGTCAGCCTTGACATAAATAGGCTACAGAATACACCAGAAGCTCATTGACATGCCTCATATTATATATACCATGCAGGCACAAAGAAGTAAGATATGATAAGTCCCGGAAGTTAGGAACATGCTCAGCCCAAGTCCACCGTGAGTTTAGGAGTCAGCTCGTTCAGGACAATACTGGCTCTATGAGCCAGGATGAGAAAGAATGATTGAAGTGTCCTGTATCTTGATGAGGCAATGACAACTAAGAACACAGTTACATGCCTCATGGGGATGACAGAAAAGCCAATACGCACTGTAGCAATTGAATGGTCTTGCAGACCACTGCTCAAGTTTTGATGATCAGGAACCATTAGAGATACTGAACACTGATGTAGGAAGGAAGAAGGAGGTGGGGTTTGTGGTGGAAGAGGAATTGTGGAAGGAATGAAGGGAAGAGGAGAAATAAGAAAAAGAAGAGCTGGATACTGGGGAAAGAGATGGAGAAAAGGAGGTTCTGTTTTTTATAAGCTAGCCTCGGATCCCTCCCTCTCATGGAAGGAATACGGTGGGCTATTAAGATGACCTTTAATGGATACAAGTAAAGAAATGGAGTTGCTGCTCTCAGGGTTTCTGCCTTAAATCTTCTGCTGTGATTGGGCTGGCCTTCTGGATGCAGGATGCTGTCTTCGAATCCAGCATGGAAGAAGTAGCTCCAAGTGACAAACTACCCTGGGGATCAAGTCTGTAATTGGAACAGCAGATGGCTCTGGTACCCAACTGTTTCTTTGTGACTGTGTCACAGTCTGGCTGTGGGTGACTCACTTCCCAGCACATTTCAGTTTCCCATCTGCAACATACAGTGACAGCCCTAACCCTAAGCAGCATGAGATGAGGGGGAGGGAAGTCTGGAGGAGAAGATGCAACCTCAGATCCCATGCCTCATGGCTTTGGGGAGTGAGTTCTGGGTCTGAGTCCACAGCATTGTGGGTAAGGCACTTGCTGCACAAGCAGGAAGACCACAGGCGCATCCCAGCATCCACGTAAGTGCAAGGGTCCAAGTGCTCTGGAAGAAGTAAAAATATCTGGAGCAATCTGGATAGATAGAATAGCTGAATCCACAAGTTCTAGGCTTGGTGAGACATTCTATATCACTATATAATATAGAGACCAATTGAGGAAGACACTCAAGGTCAACCTCTGGCATCCGTATACATCTGCATGCATGTGTACATGCATCTACAAACACATGCTTGTGCCACACACATGCAACCATAAACATACACAATGTTCATGTGCAAAATAGGAATCATAGTAAAAGTAATATTAAAAGAAGTAGGCCCCAAGGAGAAGTGAGCCCAGATAGTTCTTTGGTGAGGAAGATTTTCCTCTGTGTTGGATGAGATTGTGTTCTAGCTCTACTCAAAGCCTAATTTCTCTACAGAGCCAATCTCCATAAAATGTCAAGTCTAAGAAAAGGGTGAAAGAGTTTAGGAACGTGCTCCCTCATAACAGCCTCCTGGCAAATGATTCAAATATATGGCCCAACAAATAGAAAATGAACCCATTGTTACCCTTTGGGGGGAATCTTTGTACAACGGTCAAATCTATAAAATACTGGTAATGTTTATTGAATTTTTGTCTAATTTTAAAAGTGATATGTGTGCATCTTTTAAAAACAAGAGCTCATAAAAAGAGTGGTAAATATGACCAATAAATAACTGTGAATAGAAGGAAGTGTGTTTCCTTCTAATCTCTCTGTATGTAAATAAGGTCATGGGATCACATTACATGAATCCATTTTCACATCGTATCTTTTGTACTTTGTGCATTTCCTAAGGTCATTAACCATTCTTCAGAAACATGATTTATATTTGTCTCATAAAATTTTCTCATATGCACATAATATATTTAACCTTCACATATCTGGGGACATTTATGTGGGCTTTTTTAATTTTTCCCTTATAAATCATAGTGCACTTGGAATTTTTTATGTGAATTTATTAGGATAGATTCCTAGAAGTGAAATTGCTGGGTCAAACTGGCAGGTTTTCAGTAGCAAGTAGCAGAAAATTAAATGCAAACAAGGACAGCTACCAGCCACAGTTGGAGCTATGATATGCTAGTCATATGCAATGGGAGGGGAACATTTCTCTTTCCTAATTCCAAAGAAATACTTTAGTATTCACTACAATTGAGCTATAGCTTTTCCCTCCATCTGACAACGAACAGTGTGGGCAGAGGCTTCAGATGTTTGAGTTGTCTTAATGCATTCTGGAAGACCAAGTCAACTGGCCCAATTTCTGTGTTCTATGTAAGAAGAACCCATATCCAAAAACAAACAAACAAACAAACAAATAAATAAATAAATAAATAAATAAATAAATAAATAAATAAAAATAAAAAACACGAATAGTATCATGAAGGAGAAAGATCAGAAATGAAGACTGAATTAATGAACTTTCTAAGGGCTTGACACAAATGCTCAAATCCCATGAGGACTGTAGCAGTGTCGACTCAGCAATGTGTGACAACGTCAAACTGTACCCTCACCAGCATTTGTGATTGCATTTTAAGACACATTCGCCTTTCTTTCCCAATCTCAGTATTGTTTATCTTTTCCTGCACACTTGTGTGTACAGATGATGATGGTGGTGTGCATGCCACTATGAACACGTGACAGAGGATGTCCTCAGGCGTCAATCCTGAACTTTCATTCATCTGGGCTGTGCACACCAGGCTAGTGGGTGGGTGACCTTTCTGGGCTCTGGACATCTTTGTCTCTCATCTCCTGAGGGGGTGCTGGGATTGTAGGATTGTAGATTCCTACTACAACCCCACCTTCACATGATTTTGAGGATCTGAACTCAGGTCCCCATACTTGTCAAGTTATCTCCCCAGTCCCCCAATTTCAATTTGAGGGGCCCACATAACTACTACATCTGACTTAAGTTTCTTAAATCCAAATTCCCTTGGATATTGTTCATTTTCATTTAGGATTTCTGTAATTTGAGTGCTAAATATGGATTAGAACTATCCCAAAGAACCCCAAGCTCCAGGCTGATCTACTCTGTCCTGACCATTGAGATATAGAATTTAGTGTTTGGGTTTTGTCTGTGAAGAGTCTAGATTTCTACTGTACTCCATAACTGACTATACCTTTAGCAAGAGCCCCCCATATCCCCTGTGCCTCTAGAAAAACAAATTTTCCCCTAGACTCAGCCCTACTCCGAATTTGCCCTCAGAGACTCATTAGGATTTTGGATGTGATTCCTCCAAGTAGGAGGAATGTGGAATGTCTAGCTAAACATTAGCCCCAAAAGTCCATCCATAGTACTTGCTATGCTTAGCTAGGAAAGAAGAGCTGTTACTGAGCTGTTACCCTGGAGCTCTGAGAATCTCTACTGTACCCTTTCATGGATACTGAAAGTGCTATCCCAGAATCCCAGTACAGCATCTCATTATAGCTTCCAAGACTGGACCAGTGCTTAGGATGACATGTGATGGCCCACAGGGCCAGATCTCCATCCAAGTCAATCTTCCTCAAACTGGCCCTCCAAGTGTTATCATCTGGGAGCCTACCACTGACATTCACTCTGCTCTATTGCCAAGACTTGTCTGACACTACCAGAGGCACAGCAGTCTCCCTCTCCACCATAAAGGGCTGGGAAGATGGAACAGTGAATAAGAACATTTGCTGAGCAAGGACGAGGATCTGAGTTCTCAGTCCAGCACCCAACAAAAATGTATGTGCTTGCAACACCAGCACCATGAAGGACGAGAGACTAGGGACCCCTGGCTTGCTGCCCAGTCTGTCTAACTGAAAGGGTGAGTCTTAAATTCAGTGAGTGACCCTGTCTAATGGTAATAGAACAGAGAAATAGAACACAACACCCAATACCCTCCTCTTCCCTCCATGTTCAGTCATAGGCATGCCCTGAACATACACATGTACATCAACACACACACACACACACACACACACACACACACACACACACACACTATACTGTACATATAACACACACATATAAAGAGAGAAGAAGAAGAGGTGGGGGGAGAAATATGGAGAGGAGGAGGAAACAGGTTGAATATTACCTTTATAAGGGATGAGATAGGGAACACACAATGCAGTGGGAAGTGATACCTTTGCCTCTTGGTCCACCGGGGAAGGATGGAGAAAGCTCCAGACCAGGTCACTGAAGGGTATGTCAGGAAGCCTTCAATGTCCCAGCCAGAGTGAGTGACCCTCCCCCCCACACACACACCACACACACACACACACACACACACACACACACACACACACACACACCTCAGTTCTTATCAGGTCAGTGTCAGAGAGAACCATGCCCGTAGGGCTTGTCACCCCACACACCATTGGCTAAATGGATCAAGTTCCACAATAGCTCCTTAATGAGGAGCAGACCTTCAGAACTTCCTTGGGAGAATGGGAATGGATAGTTCTGGCACACAGAGGTATTGCTCTAGTAAAAAAGGCAATTTTTGAATCTGGGGTCCAGAAAACATTTTCTGTTCTGGAAACTTGGATGTGAAATTCTCATCATTAAAGAAATGAGTGAAAAAAAATCAAGAGGAAAATGACTAAGATAAAGAACATCTAAAAGACAGACAGGAGATGAGGAAGCAGAAGAGGGGATGGAAAATGAGCATCCCAAGGGATAAGAACAGAACTCAGACAAGGGTGGAGGCCAGGGCTGAGGAAAGAGGACACCAGGACATTAAGAAGAGCCAGTGGGGTTCACTTGAAAACTGGCTGCAACAAGAGCAAAGTGATGTAGAGTCTGTAGTCGGGATGGAGCCCCAAACTTGTTACAACATCCTCCCACATGCCTCTCAGAAAAAGGAAGTAGATAGCCTTAACCGTGGCGCCAACCTTCACCTTCCTCTTTACCTATGGAGCCAACTAACTGGGCAAAACAAATGTCCAGCTCAGAACCCAAGCGTGGTGGGAGAAGAGCAAAGGTATTAGGAAGGAAAAGTTTGATTTTCCGTTCTGTACTCAGAGCTGTCATTGTGTTGCCCTTTTATTTCTAATTAGGAGACAGGATGCGGTGGTAGACTCAGCTGGTGTCTCTGTTATCTCCTCTGCCCACCCCTCACTACTTCCTTCCACACCTCTTCTTTAACACCATATTTACAAAAGCAATGGCCACACCCAGGCACTCTAAGAAGACTCAAGCAGAGTTGGGAAAATAATGCCAGTCCCTGGAAGGGGCTGGAAAAGAAAGTTGTGATAAGGAAGTCCTGGCTGAGCTGCCCCATTGTGTTAATTGTAGCAGTCACCCCTGCTAGGCTACTGCAGTGTGAACATGACTAACATTCAGACCTGCTGAGACTCTGGTCTCCAGGAAAGAGAAAGATGGAAATCCACCCCCACTCAAAACTCAGCCTATAGCCTACTCCTCTGGGGACTTGGCAGAACTTAATGAGGCGCAGTGGGCTGTGTTAGGAATGCAAAACAAAGCCCATTACCCCAACAGGCTTGGGGGAGACCTCTGCTAGTTGTCTGCTATGGAGATCCTCTGGCTTGGAGTTGCCTGACACTCAAGTGACTGCAAAGTCAAGTTGTGAGAAGGGTTGGGTTCTTCAAGCTACCCTGAGAAGTCTGGCCTTTCCCTGTGGCAGCTTCCTGTGTCCCTTGGTGCTCCCCAGGTTCCCTGAGTCGTGGCCCTAAGGGTTCATCTTTAAACACCAGAGTTAATCACAAAACATCGGTAGATGGAGTGTTTAAACCACCACCGGTCTGTAAACTAGTTACAGGATTGTCTCTTGCCTTCATTGTCATGGTAACCAGGCTGCAGCTTGAGAGTAATCCTGGCGAAGTTCCCAAGCATCTGGTGGGCAGAGGACATTTAAATCTGTAAGTAACCGGTTTATGGAGCACTCTGAACTCAGCAGGATTTATGCATAAAAATAATTGCATTTTTCCAGGCCCTGCATCTATCTTCGCTCTGTAGAGCCTCCCTTCCCTAACACATAGCACAATCCCTTAATAATATCTTGGGTGGATCCCATAATTTGCTGGTCATGTTTGCCTCTTACAGTACAGCTCAGGGTAAGTCCATCTTCAGTGGACTGAAATGGCATCGTCCCCGCACCCTCTTTCCCGTACAGATGTGAGCATCCTAAGGCTGCTACAACAATGTTCAACAAGACGGTGGCCCGGGACAGCAGAAATGTAGTGTCTCAGAGTTCTGCAGCCTCAAAGTAAAAAACCAAGGCTTGGGCGAGCTATGATTCTTCATGAGATCCTAGGAAAGAATGCCCCTTGCCTCTTTCCAACTTCTGTTGACCCTGGCAATACCTCAGCTTATGAAAGCTTAACTCCAATTTTCAGTTGGTGTTCCAGATCTTTCCTTTTGTATCGCACAAGGATGTGGTCCCACTAAATAAGAAAACACTCCAAAATGACCACAGGTTTGACGTAATTGCTTCTGCAAGATTGTATTTCAGAATATGATGCCATTCTGAGGTGCTGAGACCACACCTTTATTTAACACATCCATCTTTTGAGAGGTCACATGTCAGGCTGTCTAAAACCAGGATTAGGAAGTGAGTCTGGATCCTACGCCATCTCCTGTGCCATAATCGTGGCTCCTCTGGAGATAATGATGTGAGGGGAGCAAAGCCAGGGAGAGATGCCTGGCCACATGGTGTGTGGTGCTCCTCTACCTCATACAGATTGCTCATGGAAGCCTCCATACCCTCTAGTCTTCCGGTTTCTCCTGAGGACACACGAATAGGCTCTTCTCTCCCATGAGTTTCTCTGAAGCAAAACCCTGGGTGTGAATGGTTGGTTTCCCCAACTCAGGTCCTCAAGTTCTCAGACAGGAAACCAACAATACCCAAGTTCCCAATCTCTTGCTTCCGATGTCTGACGCTTTGAAGGCCTTGTTTCCCAGACACTAATTCTAAAGCAACAGGAAACTTGGAACTCACCCCACAGTGTGTGTGTGTGCGTGTGCGTGTGCGTGTGCGTGTGCGTGTGCGTGTGTGTGTGTGTGTGTGTGTGCATGTGTGCATGCATGAGAGAGAGAGGGAGAGAGAGAGAGAGAGAGAGAGAGAGAGAGAGAGAGAGAGAGAGAGAGAGAGAGAGAGAGGGAGAGAGAAGCAGAGAGAGAAGCAGAGAGAGATAACTAGATAAGCCAAAAGCAAGCAGATTCAATATCTTGGCAAGAGTAGGAAGCTTAGTAAATTTATATCAACTCACAATTATTGCTACAGAACAAACTGTCCTTTACTTCATTTTTTTTTAAGGCAAATGAAACAATAAGATGTGTTGCAATTTAAAAATGGGGGGCTTGAGAGAAAGCCCATATGACAGGACTTGGATGGAGGGATTTTTTTTTAACTGGGGGAAAGTGAATGGGAAAAAGGAGAAGGGGAAAGAGAGACCTGCCTCTGGGGACAGGAGCAGCAGAAAAGAAAAGAGAGGCAGAGACGGGGGAGAACAGGGAGACAGGGGAGAGAGAGAGAGAGAGAGAGAGAGAGAGAGAGAGAGAGAGAGAGAGAGAGAGAGAGAGAGAGAGGCAGAGAGAGATAACTAGATAAGCCAAAAGCAAGCAGATTCAATATCTTGGCCAGAGTAGGAAGCTTAGTAAATTTATATCAACTCACAATTATTGCTACAGAACAAACTGTCCTTTACTTCATTTTTTAAAGGCTAATGATAGGTTTTAGTTATTTGATGTGCTGCAGTCTTGGAGATTGAAGTTAGGATTTTGCATGCACTAGTCAAGGGATCTACAACCCAAGCATCCCAACCTTCACCCTTCTATTGAAACAGTCTTGCTATGTAACCTAGGCTGGTCTTGAACTCACAATACTACCACCTTTGCCTCCTAAATGCTGAGATTATAAGCATGCACTGTGATACCTGGCTTCGTGGTTGGTTTTGAACATTATTTTCATGAATGAAGAGCCACCCCCAGGACACTTGGAGGAAGCATTTTCTAATTGCAGGTGACCATGAGTGAAGAGATAATACATAACAACCCACTACCTTTGGATAACATCCTAAATGACAAACCCTTGGCTGAATGCTTTTATGCACACTGTCTAATATTCCTCTGACCTAAGAGATGAGAATCACCGCCCTTGTCTTACAGGAAGCTGCTTAGGGAAGTTAAAGTCGAGGCTCAGGATCAAGCTGCCAGCATCACTCCTGGAACTTGTGACTGGACTTACAGTCCATCTTTTTCACCACATCCTGCTGACCTAGGGGAAATCTCCTGGATCGTTCCTCAAAATCCATCTCCTGTGCTGCCCACGTGTTACACCTCAAGTTCTGCCCAGGTGTTACACCTCAAGTCCCCAGAGCATTTAGGGCATCCATTGGATGGTTCGCCTTCATCTCTCTGCTGCGGGTCTCTGAGGATCTAGCAAGTTTGTATTCACCTGTCCTGAACTGAGCTCTGGTTCTGCTAATGAATGCTGAGTTCCGTGTGGGATTCATCAATATTTCAGGTTTAAATAAGGATGCAGGGGACAGAGAATAAAAATAGGTCCCTATCAGGATGAGGGGGAAAATGTTCTTAATAGAACAAAGGAGGGGGAGCTACCACATTAATTCTTTTTACTTCTTACAGGTCAATTTGAGCTAGTCGGGCTAAGAAGAGAATCTATGAAATATGACAAAATTCATGTGCAATTAGAACTATCTCTGGCAGTATTTTTGTTGTGTTCAAAGCAACTCTGAATATAAAAATTGAGGGAGGATAAGGAAAAGAAAAGGGAGCAGGAAGCCGACAGAAGGGAAGGGGTGGGGGAAATAACATTCACATTGGAATGAAGCAGGAGGAGGGAGAGAGCATGCATTAAGGTTCCTCTGGCATTTTTCAGCAGAGCATTACCCGTCAAGTGAAGACAACCATTGTCAAAGGCCCCAGTGGTGCATATAGTAAATATCTGGCCACAGTACAAGGTTATTTATAAATGGATGAAACACGGTAGCACACAAGCCTGGAGAGAAATATGGACAACTCAAGCCTGCCTCTTTATTTGCTGGTGCCATTGGGTGAAACAGATATCCTGCAATTCAAAACAAGCGATGATGCTGAGCCCTGTTGTGAGTAAGAAAAAGGAGGCAAGCATCTCCTGAGAGTGGAAAGACAGTGGGCATGGTTACAAGAAACACACACACACACACACACACACACACACACACACACACACAACAGGTGTGTGTGCATATGCTTGTGTGTGCGTGTGTGTGTGTCTGTGTGTGTGTATGTGTGTGTGTGTGTGTGTGTGTGTGTGTGTGTGTTTGCTCATTGCTGTGACACCTCTGTCTCAGGCATTCTCCAGTTAATATTCACTGAGCATGCATGGTATCTTTTCCCACTGGGATGTAGGATGCACAATGGACTGCACTTGTGCCTTCAGAGTGGTCAATAGGTATTGTGGTTTAATAAGGATCAGGATAAACAAATAGGCCGAATGGATGTTTATTCAGGGAGAAACAACTCGCAACACAGACAGATGAACACCAGCAGGTTGCACCGATGCTCTTCTCTCCGCATACCGCCAGCAAGAGAGTGTTCTCTGCTCCTCCTTAGACCTAGTTCCATGGGTCACTTCTGCCCCTGGCTCCACCCCCCAATGGGCGTGGTCAGTGCCACAGAAGCAGACAAAGTGCATTTCCCACTACAAGTAGGTGGTTAGTATCAAAACTCCCAGAAATAGAAGATTTGCTCACACACAGGCATTAAAGAGAGACATCGGCTATAGAGCCAATACATCCGGGGGGAAGCAAAGGACTAAAACCCCAAGTAAGGGCTGCTTTCCTCTTTCAAGCACTCCCAGACCTCTGCCATTCTCATCTTTTTGGCAATCATAGACCAGTACCTGTCAGTTTCACTGCCAGTAATTTCTCCCTTACATCCAATCTCAGGCACTCTTAGCAGTGTTCAGATACGTGGCCTAATGAGCATTCACAGAGTTTCAAAAGCCACTCCCCTTGATTTTCCACCTATTCCCCATCTCTTCATTATCTTTACCACCTGATGCTGATCCTTCCAACATCACTGAAACTGCACTGTTGTAAGGCCTCCATCGATTTTTTTTTGTAGATTAAAGAAAATCATGAAATACTTAAACATATATTGGATCTTGTTCTCTGCCCTCTAGTGAGAAGCCTCCATCCAGTGCCCCCTCCAGCATTAAATCACAATGCTAATAGAAACGTCCAGTCACAAGAGCCCTGGGGTTCAGTGGGCACACCCGCATTTTTCAACCTTACACACTAGAGCTTATGACATTGGTGTTAAGCACAAGGGTTGATGGGCTGGGAGTTATGATGTCCAGCTCCCAAGTGAAGCCGCCATCCATGTAAGATGCCCTGCTCTCACACTCAGGAAACCTTCTGTAAATGCAAGTCAGTAAACGCTAAATAATCACTTATCCTTGATTTATTAAGTATGAAAAAGGGCAAATCATCTATAAGCTTCCGTATTTCTAAACTTTTTAGTAATGAAATGAGTGACTTCTACACTTCATTTGTAATAACACCTCTCTTGAAAAGCACTATAATTTAAATCCCTTTAACTGACCTGATTTCCTACCAAATTGGGGGAATTTGTATGATTTATGTAGTGTGATTATTTAGTCTTTGATCAGAAAAACCACAGGAGTAGAGTTCACTGCCTGACTAGATGTCCCGTGCCTTTTCCTTTTAGCTCTTCCTTCCTTTTATTGTGTGTGTACAGCTGCTTAGCCTGCATGTATGCCTGCAATCATCTGTGTGCCTAGTGCAGGAACAGACTAGAAGAGGGTATCAGATCCCCTTGGAACTGGAGTTACAGATGTTTCGGAGCAGCCATGCGGGTGCTGGGAACTGAACCCAGGTCCTCTGCAAGAGCAGTCAGTTGTAGAGACATCTCTCCAGGCCTCCCAATGGCCCTCATTCATCATTCC
The DNA here is from genome assembly GCA_030556225.1 of Cricetiscus sungorus. Taxonomy (NCBI): domain Eukaryota; kingdom Metazoa; phylum Chordata; class Mammalia; order Rodentia; family Cricetidae; genus Cricetiscus; species Cricetiscus sungorus. Next base: position 41,297,454 of record JANBXA010000735.1, on the reverse strand, counting down.
ACCCTTGAACCCTGTTGAATAAATCCTGCCCTTTCGTTCAGTGACGTACTGCCCCAATCTATCCTGTCTTAACTGGTCCCTACCTTGGTTGTTCGGTAACGTTCTGATTCCTGCCTCTGGCTCGTTTCCTACTCAGAGCACCCCTTCTACCACCTCATCCCCTGTCTTCACTTGTCTGAGTCCTCTTAAAGTCCCACTGTCACCTCAAGCTAAGTGCACCTAAACTAGAATCTCACTAGAAGACACTTGTAGTCCCTGAACTTTCATGTATGGCCATTTCCCCTGTTGCTGGAAGATTCTGAGCATGCTGCCTGCAGAGAATTGTTATCCCATTTCAGACTGTAAAAACTTTGAAACTTGGGTCCTTTGCAGTTTCAATGTGTGAGCTTATAGTTGTGCAAGAGCAGGTACTCAAGAAAACACCGTACATGCACCCAGGTATTGGTGCACTGAATCCCCCTAAGATGCAGGCAGGAAACATCCAAGATGTATGTTTGTCCCAGCTCTACACATCACATCCCTATACAAAGTCTCCAGCAGCTCTTGTGTGAAGGGTGATGTGTAGACTCAATGGCTTGGGTTTTGCTGCCCTCGCCACACAGGTTTAACCTTTCTCCTAGCACTATTCTTAACAATCCAGTTTTCTGCTCTTGCCTACTCTCCCTGCCCTCGCTGGTGCACGGCCCTCCATCTCTCCCGCTGTGCTTTGCTGTGTTCTTTTCTTCTCCACCTCCTCTCAGATGATGTCTTCTGTCATCTTCGTCATCCTCTGAACTAAGCCCACCCATTCTCCTAAGTCAGAATTGCCTCTTCAGAGGAGCCTTCTCAGCTCACCTTTAGCAAACACCTAAAGCTGTCCTTGTCTAGTTTTTCACCATATCATTAATCTTAATGCCTCATGACACCACTAACATTGTTTCTCGTAATTCATTTAATTTCCACTCATTTATGTCATGTATCTACAACTGATTATAAATTTTCCAAGGATAAGTGTTCCGTCTTATAAGTCTTTGTTTCCCCCAAAGTAGTTAGTGTTGTGTCTCGCGCACAGTAGGCTGTCAGTAAGTATGTTACTTATTCTTCTCCATCTTTTAAAGTCCAGTTAAGTCCTCCCTCACTCATATGCCATCCCTTAAGGCTCCAGCATGAGTATACCTTCCCTATTTCCATGTTCAGTTGTAGTGCGTGTCCTGCTCAATAAGCACATTAAAGGCTATAATCGTACTTACGGCTTTTGTGTAAAAAACGTCTTCATCCAACTGAATTGTCTCTTTCATAAGAACAGAGTTCTGTGTTCTGATTACTGTTTGTCAACTTGACACAATCTAGCATTATCTCAGAAGAGAGAACCTTAACTGAAGAATTGCCTCTATCAGATTGGGCTATAGGCAAGTCTAAGGGCATTTCCCTGATCGATGAGTGATATAGAAAGATCCATCTCACCACAGGCAGCACCACCCCTGGGCAGGGGCTCCTGGGAGAAATAAGAAAGCAAAGTGAGCAAGCAGCACTCCTCAATGGTCTCTGCTACCGTTCTTGCCACTTTCCCTGGACCCCTGATCTGCCTTCCCTGGATGGTAAACTGTTATCTGCAAATGCAAGGTGATAAAACTCTTTCCTCTCTAAGTTGCTTTTGGTCATTGTTTTATCATAGAGAAGCAAATGAGGACACCCTGGCTAGGAACTTTTCTAGGACATGTTTCCAGTACCATTTATCTAAGGTCATTTTCAAATTGCAGTGAGGTATAATCTAATAGGGTAGGAATTAAACGAGACATACCAATAAGGATTGAATTGGATATGAATATAAATGTCCTCACAGCTTGCTATATTTAATTGATAAGCAGGGATTTACAACATAACATATAATTTGTGTGTCTGTGTTTCTACTGTGATGAAGACATATCAAGTCACTTTCTGGGATGTTCTTGACAAGCTAGAAACAGACTAGTACACACACACACACACACACACACACACACACACACACACACACACACCAATAAAATGCCCTGTAAGAGCTTCTCACTCAAGCTGTGGTTGACTTATAAAGCTTTTTTTTGCTTCTGAGAATTGCTACTCAGACACGTGTGTTCCAACAGAGGCTGTGATGACTAATATGAAATAATACCTCGTCCCCAACTCCTCTGCATTTTATCTGATAATAGACTTGTTTGTTCATTGATTCATGACTACAGACTCTGCTGGCACTGACTGTACAAAGGTGAATTTGGTGCAAACAGCCTTTGTCCTGTAGGAATGGAATGATTAAACAACTGGTCACAAGAGAAGAGTGACAAAATGTGAAAAAAGAAACATGTTTTTGTGTGGGGTTGTCTCTCAGTCTGTTCCAGTGCTGTGACAAAACAGCCTGGGCACTTCGTAAACAATAGGTTTGTGTATAGTTTTGTCCCATGAAGGTCTCATTTGCTGGTTTGTAAATGGAGTCTTCTTGCTTTGTGCCTGTGTAGGAAAGGAAAACAGATTCATGGAGGCTCTCTCCTCATGACCTAATCACCTCCCGAAGTTCCGATGATCTAGCACAGTCACAATGGAGATTAAGTTTCAGCATATCAATTGGAAGGAGGGATGACACCACACAAACCTTCAAAGCAAAGAAAGCAGAAAGGACAGAGTCCCAGGAAAGTGTATATAAGCTTGCACCCAAAGGAGGAGAGGAGTCAGTCAAAGAAAGTCCTGGGCAAAAGAACTGCCTGTGTAAGGCTCTAGGGTTGATCTGAAGACCTGAGGGAGGGCAGCATATCTAGGACAGAGGGAAGGAAAATGATTTTTGCAGAATGGACACCGAAGACATCAGAGACGCAGTGATGTTTAGTCCTGCCTGGAGGATAGGCTTCCACAAGCTATGCTCTAGGTTCCAGTTGGTAATATAGCAGTGGGACAGCAAAAATAAGACAGTGGCCTGTAGAGCTTATTCCCTAGGTGTGCCTCTAGACAGCCATGTGGTCCTTTCTGCATTCATTTATTCATTCGTCCATCCATCCACTGTCCTGTCAGTTGAACCACTGCTTACCAGGTGTCTTAGGTTTTCTATTGCTGTGAAGAGACACCACGCCCACAGGGAAAACATTTAATTGGGTGGTTTACAGTTTCAGAGGTTTAGTCCATTGTCATCATGGTGGGAAATGTGGCGGTGCTGGAGATGGAGCTAAGATTTCTGGATCTTGACTTGCAGGCAACAGGAAGTGGTCTAAGTGGGCGGTATCTTGAGCATGTGTGAGAACTCAAAACCCACCTCCACAGTGACACACTTCCTCCAGCAAGACCACACATACTCCAGCAGGGCCACACATCCTAATAGTGCTGCTTCCTTTAGGGGCCATTTTCTTTCAAACCAGCATGCCAAGAATCTGTTCTGTGTGCTAAGGCATATTCTGGGGACAAGGGAATCAGTAAGAAAGATGAAGGGTAAAACCCTTGCCTGCTGCCTAATTATATAATCGCTTTTCCTCTCCTCCTATCTATTTTTTCAATCTATCATCCATCTATGTTCTATCATTTATCACCTAGCTGTCTATCATCTATCTATGTGTCTATCTTTCTATCACCTATCTCTCTATAATCTCTCAGAGGACAGTAAAAATAGAATCTTAGAGGCTCTGTGGAGAATGTCTGTGCGTCTGAATGAAACAAAGAAGACCCTGCAAAGCAAAATTGCCAGGAAGAACAATCAAGAGGGATACTGAGTGTAGGTCTAACCAAGGAACTCCTCTCACCGGATCCAAGAGCAGACATCATGCCCCATGGTTTACGGTGTTGACTTATTAACCCCCTAGGATGGTCCTATGACACGTGCATGAGTTCTCTTCGGTGCAGTGTGCACAGCTTCTCACGCCATCTCCCTTATGTGTGTGCAATAGCTTCTGAAATCACTTTAGGTTGGTGCAGGAAATGGGGGAAATGATTTGTTAGCTGCCAAGTAGTTACAGGTTCTAGTAATTGTCCTCTTTAGTCCTTCATGTGCTAACATCAATAGTCTTTTACCTGTGTCATGAACAAGTCTGGGGTCATTCAACCTCTTTTTTTACAGTAGGAGGAAAGTCATAATTAACGTGAAATCATTGTCTAAGTGCTTTTCAGGGTGAGGCAGGGAGGAGGTGAGGGCAGAGGAAGTTTGCTTGTTTCCTGAGCCCATAGTGACTGCGTGTTTGAAGGAGTTGGGACTAAGTAAAGAAGAGGCAGAAGTAGCTAAGCAGGAGGAGAGATATCGGAAGTATCTGACAGGGAAACGTCAGCCAGGAAGTGGCACCGTGTGCACAGACGCAGGGCAAGAGCTGTTGAGGAGTATGTTCAAGAGTGCCTGGGAGTCTTCACCATGGAGGTCTGTGACATGGGACCCTGTCCTGGGGCTTGCCTAATCTTGATATGACTCTGTGATCTGAGGTGCTTGGGTGGATTCCCTAGAAGGAAGGAATTCCCTGAGGTGTTCATTCCTACTGGATGGATTAGAAAAACGCCAGCCCGCCCAGACAAGTCAAACAGAGACATTTGCCTCCACGCTGGTGGGGAAGCTATGGTTCTGAGCCTGCCCTGCCCTGATTCATCTAGAGGCAGGCTGCTTCTGAAATCATTCCATTTCCAAAGCAGAGTTATTTTCCTCTACGCCAGTGTGCTGTGTCCTTGCCAGTGACGGCCAGCATTCCAGCCTTGACTTGCTTTATGTTTTCCCCACTATTTCAACCACCAGAAGCAACAGAAAGGGGCTTAAAATAAGCAAACAAATAGCTTTCTGAGAAAATGTTTGGAGCTAAACTGAACCTCTGTAATGTATAGTGAAAAACAAGGAACACTTAGCTCTGCACTGAGCGACAGGAAGGTGAGCAATAGAGGCATCGCTTATCTGCCAGTTACATAATGTGGAAGCAGTGGTCCCCCGTGACAAATAGGTCATAGGGCTTGGGACATGGCCACTCTCTTATCAAAAAGCCTGTATTGCCAGAGGCATTGCATTTTTAGTGATCCAAGAAAATATCATTGTTGCTGTGTTAATTTTAAGCTGGTTTCCCTAAAATAACGCCCCAAGGCAGGGCAGGGAGAGAAATGAATCAGAACCCAGCAAACGGGGAGCTCGTGGAACATGTCTATCCTCCAGCTTCTCCGCAATTCGCATAGCAAATGGGTCACCGGAGGGAGCACTTTCTGCAGAGGCTGCCTGGTACATATTTGTCCTGGATTGCACACTGAGAGACGAAAGACATTGCACACGGAGGGATGGAGAGACGGCTCAGAGGGTAAAGTGCTTGCTGTGCGTGTACGAGGACCTGAGTTCAGATCCCCAACCCCCAGACAAAATGCTTGGCATATTTAAGTGGGAGAGGGATGGTGTGGAAGAGAGAGAAGGGGGTCAGGGGAGGAATAACTAACACTACGCATGTTTGTAAAGGCCATATGGAAAACTACTATTTTATCGGCGTGCTGTGTGTGTGTGTGTGTGTGTGTGTGTGTGTGTGTGTGTGTGTGTGTGTTTCATGTTCATGCACATGTTCAGTTGCATTTACCCTACAAGGACAATGCTCCTCCAAGATGTCAGTTATCAAATAAAAAGCCAAGTGCCAGGTGTGGGGTATCTCCCCCAAGTCATCGGTCAAGGGTGTTCCCCAAAGCACAAAACAATGCAGGCCATTGTTACTGCCCTTCATTTTCTGCCAGACTGGGAGGTAACACCCTATTGCTGACAACATCACACACCTTGGTTATGGGACATGGATAAATCAAGTAGGTACTGACCAGGAATCTTCCTCCCTGCCAGTTAGCTTTAATAGAATAGAAGGTGGTTTTTTGTTTTGTTTTGTTTTGTTTTGATGAGAAACAGAAGTCAGATTACCTATTTTCTGAGGCCTACAATTACTCTGCCACCACACTTGAAAATACCTGAGGGTAACTATGGAGTCTTTTTCTCTGTGTAGAAAACTCTGGTATGTGTCTTAAAACATAAGTTACACTCCATAATTTTGGTTTGATCTTCGTAGAGGGAAAGAGAGTACTGGAATCAATGAGAAGAGACATCATTCACAACCCTTGCATCCTTACTTAGCTTTGGAATAAAACCCCTCGGAGAATCTGAAACACAAATCCTTCACGATCATTTGGTCTGTTTGTTGCAACAAAATAGCTGATAAAAAGCAACGCAAAGAAGGAAAGGTTTATTTGGACGCAGTTTGGGGGTGAGTCCCATCATGGGGATAAGTCCCATCATGGCTGCAGGAGTTGGCAGGCAGTCACATTGTATCTACAGTCGGAAAACAGAGCCGAAGCTGGTGCTCAGCTGGCTCCCGTTCTCCCTTTTGTGCAGTCAAGGAACGCATCCCCGAGAAGGGAGTGCCCACACTCAGAGTAGGGTTTTCCACTTCACTTACCCAGTCTAGAAACTCCCCCAAAGGTTGGCGTCTTGATAATCCTAGATCCTGACAAACTGACAGTCAATATTAATCAATGAGTATGCACCTGGATCCCTGCTTAGACCCAACCATAGAGGTGTGGACCTAGGTGTGTCTGTAGCGACAGCTAAGTAACAAAGGCCTTGCCTAGCATAGGCCACACACCGTCTTTTGTAAATCTGTTCAGACAACACTCCATTCATCAGTAACACATAAAGAACCCGCCAGATGATTTAGTTTTCTTTTTACTTCCTTTCCTCGAGGGGGAGAAGGTTGTTAAAGGTGAAAAAAAGGTAAGTGTTACCACCTTGAACGATTCTTAGAGCTAAATAAATGATCTGACAAGCTTGGGAGCATCAGACGAAGAACCTGGAGAGACTGCCAGAATCCACTGTCAGGAAAGCAATTTGTTCCAAGAAAGTTTCCTTGGCAACTTAGTTTAAAATTGGCTTAGACAAGAACCCAGCCTCATTGATTAAGCCCTCCTAAAGGACCATAGGGTAATGATAAGTCTCGAAGAAGTCCACTGCAGAGTGAGTGTCTGACTACTGCCACACAGTTTGAGGTGAGACCCTGTCTTTCTCTGCAGCTTTATTAATGAGCTGGACATAACCACAAAGGGTATTATGTTCATGCTCAACTGGGAGTTACTACAAGCAAAAGAACGGCAGAATAACAATACCAATAGGCTAAACAAAATGGAAAATACCCCTATGACATTCAACTTAGAAAGTAAAATGTAGTCATTTTTTGAAACAGGAAGATAAAGGGAGTTGAGAGGATTAAAAAAAAAATGATACATAAACGAGTATGACAGACCTAGAATACCACGAAGAACAGCATGAGCACAAGCTCTGTGTAGGGCTGAAGAATCAGAAATCAATGACTCTGGTGTCTATGAAAACTATAGAAACAGGTTAAAACCACCATGTACCTACAGAATACTAAAGCTGCTCAGGGCTGGAGAGATGCCTCCACAGCTGAGAGCACACTCGCTGCTCTTTGAGATGATTTGGGTTTGGTTCCCAGCACCCACATGGTGGCTTACAAGTACCAATAATTCTGATTTCATGAAATCCTATGCCCCCTTCTGGAGTCCACAGGCACTGCACACACATTTTGCACATGCACACATATGGGGGGATCTCATATAACTAAAAGAAAAATAAATGATAAAGTCTAAAGTAAATAATAAAAAAAAAAGGATTTCAAAGCTGAACCTCACTGTTCCATGTACTGGAACAGTGGAATTCGTGGGCATGCTACGAGAAGAAGCACTGAATCAATAGCTGTGTGGCTAAGGTGTGGGTTCCTGATATTCACAAGCTAAGGGAAGCACTCTAAGAGGAAAACAAAATATAAGAGTTAAGAGACCAGTGTCTAGATGGTGGCCAAGGAACATGTTCAGTCTGAAGCCAAAATGTTTCAGATCTAGTGAGAGATTGGATCACAACTCACACCTTGCACAGAGGACTTTGCATCCCAACGTGGAACCATCATCTGTAGAGAAAAGTAGTGTTCAGTGATCGAGAAGAAAGAAGACTTTGGTAAAATGAAGGCGATATGGGTAGTGCTCAGAAGAAATAGACACAGCAATGTCTGCATCTATCCACACAACTTCCTGCATCAACATTGTACTGCACAAAATCAGGTCAGGAAGGAGTCATAAAGTTTGTCAAGAAGAGGGCCCACATGATAGGAGAGAGCCAACTCCTGAGTGTTGCCTTCTGACCTCTGTGTATACTCAGTGATATGTGAACATTCATATGCATGCTCATACATAATAAATAAATAAATAATGCCATGAGGAAATAAACACTAAATCACAGAAGTAATTGACAGCCACATAGTAGAAGCCAACTGGATGACAAGAATCCTGGAATGGGAGTCAGAAGTGTGTCCTTGAGTTCCCTGCCTTTGCCTGCAAAACAAACTTGGTCACCTAGAGGGTGTGGACATGGAGTTACTTTAGGCAAGGTCACACCACGGACTGTAATCCAACACTGAGAGTTCTTATAATAGAAGAAAAAAGTCAGATGAGACCCTTGGGAGGACACCAAGACAGAGGCAGGGGTTACTGATACCTCTCTATGGTGACATATTTATGATATAGTAAAGCTTGCCTGAGGAGTCAGAAAGCAAAGTCAGCCACAAGCTATAGAAGCCAGGCACACACCTTTAATCCCAGCAGCCAGAGGCTGGGACGTAGTATACTCCTTTAATCCCAGGACTCAGGATTGAGAGACAGATGGATCTCTGTGAGTCCAAGGCCACCCAGATCTACACAAGATTGAATCAGTCTAAAAGAAAATTATAACTCACATATATATAATCACAACATTAGGGAAGTATATAAGACAGAAGCAAGGTCTCAGAGAGGCATTCATTCTCCAGCCACACTAAGAAGAGATTACAGTCTGAGGCTTGGTGAAAGCTCGTGGGGTCAGGATCAACCCGTTCAGCTTGAGGTAGAGGTAAGAAGCTAGTGGCCAAGGGTGCATGTCACAGGGGAAAGAGGGTAAGAGGGAGGGAGGGAAGGAGGGATGGAGGGAGGAAGTGAGAGGAAACTGGGACCCACATGTAAAATTTTTAAATTATATTATTATTAAAAAAGAAGGAAAATGTTGCTGGATTAATTCAATATATATATATATATATATATATATATATATAATATATATATATTTAAAGTGCTTTGACTTCAAAATTTGGAAAAGGATTTCTAATTTTGTTTCCACAGAAAATGAAAAGCTGTGGATCCCTTCCAGACTAATGTGGTTTGATCAAGACCCCCTGAAGCAACATCAATGGGACAATGCAGCCTTGCAAACCACTACAACCAGGATTTCTGTGTCTTCTTCATATTCCCCCATGACAGTGCCCCCCTACCAGAAGGAAGCAGTTTGGAAAGAAAGATGCCCAAATTCCCAAATATTGTTTACAAATGTTTGTTTTCATTTTTTAAAAAAGGCATGTATAATTATGTCCAGCATAAAATAAGTAAATGTTGAAGAAGAAGAAGAAGAAGAAGAAGAAGAAGAAGAAGAAGAAGAAGAAGAAGAAGAAGAAGAAGAAGAAGAAGAAGAAGAAGAAGAAGAAGAAGAAGAAGAAGAAGAGGAAGAAAAGAAGAAGAAGAAGAAGAAGAAGAAGAAGAAGAAGAAGAAGAAGAAGAAGAAGAAGAAGAAGAAGAAGAAGAAGAAGAAGAAGAAGAAGGAGCTAGTGGCCAGATGCTTTGCTTTTCTGATATTCAGCTTGAAGCTTGAACCAATATTAGTCTTTGGGTTATTTATTTTTTCAGGTTATACCTCTTTGTGTCAGGAACCACCAGCAACTACTGGAAGCTAGAAGAAGCCAGTTTGGGTAATCTCCAGTGCTAGAGGGCTGGGGTATACTGTGTCTGGATTTTAGACTTATAGCATCCAAAGATATGAGAAGACGAGAAAAATCATATTGTTTAAGCAGCAGCCCAGTTTGTGACATTTCATTACAGCAGCCCTAGAACAATAATGCATGGATCTATCCATCTAGTTCTATCTATAGTCATACCAGGCTCTCTCTCTCTCTCTCTCTCTCTCTCTCTCTCTCTCTCTCTCTCTCTCTCTCTCTCTCTCTCTCTCTCTCTCTCTCTCTCGACCACCAACCAGTTCCCAAATCATAACATGGAGAAGACTTCTTATTATGGATGCTTGGCCTTATCTTAGCTCTTATTTTAATCTGTTTCTCTTTATTTGTGTTCTGCCTCAGGGCTTTCTACCTTTCTGTATGTCCTACTCTGTGTCTGCTGGCTGACAACTGCCTAGCTTCTGGCCTGGTGTGTGTTCTTCCCCTCCCCTTCCTTCTCTTCCTCCTCCTCCTTCTCTTCTTTCTCTCTTAAGCCTACTATCTCCTATTCATTATTTCTGCTTGCCAAACTCACCTATCCCACTATTGCGTAGCTTTTGTCCAGTCATATTTTATTAGACCAATCAGGTGTCTTAGGCAGGCAAGGTGAAACAGTAACACATGTTTTCATAATTAAATAAATGCAGGATAAACAAATGTAACACATCTTTACATCATTAAACAAATGCAACAGAAACAAATGTAACACACCTTCACATAATTAAAGGCAGGCATATTCCACAACAGAGAGTAGATTGTTATGAGCACTTTCCCACCAGCCTGGTCCCATAGCTGTATTAGACCCGAAATAACACACAGAGCCTCTATTAGTTATAAAGCTGTTGGCCAATGGCTAGAGCTTCTTATAAGCTAGCTCTGTCTTAATTATTAACCCATTTCTATCAATCAAGTGTTTCCATGTGGTCTTACCTGAGAGAGAGAGTCCAGACCTCTTATTCCCTTCACGGCCTACATCTCCCAAAATTCTCCTTGTCTCCCAGTCCTGCCTACCTTGCTTACCTATTGGCCAACAGGGCTTTATTCATTAACCAATAAAAAAAAAAAAACGTATTTACAGAATTACCTCTCCTATCATCTCCTCTTTTCTGTCTAAATAAAAAGAAAGGCTTTAACTTTAACATAGTAAAATATATAACAAAACAGTTATCAAAGAAGAACTATAGTTAACAATATTTAGTCCTTTAACATTATCAGGAATTAAAGAAAATATTCTTTCATCTATTCTATCTTTGTGAACCTAAAGTCTTATATGTAACTTATCTTTAATCCTAACCAAGGAAAACTATAACCATAACTATCTGCCTTCAACTCCATCAAAGACCACAGAAGGATAGTATATAAACTCTAGAAAGTTCTATAAATTGGTGCATCCATCTTAGGCCCATAGGCTACAGTGTGTCTGGCAGACTTCTCAGCAAACCAGGAAACTTTAGACTGTCCCACCTGTTGGCAGTTTGTCAGTCACTTTTCTCTGTGTCCTGCAGACTGTCTGGCAGACTCTTCCATGAAGCAGGAATCCTGTAGCAATCTCCATCTTGTTTCAGCAGTCACTTTTCTGTGGGTTCTGCCTGTCCAGTTCATACAGTATAAAGTCAAACAGTCCAGACAAGAGCAATATCTTGACCAAATGGCTAGTCTTACCATATTGTGAGTTAACTCCACAACAACTTTCTTCAATGTCCATCTTCCTGGTAAGTGGTGTTGCCAGGAGCAGTTGTGCTTCACTGTCAAGAAAAAACCTTAAACTATTTTAAATGCCATATTCAGTGGGTCTTTAAGAGATTGAATAATGCCTATCCATTTGAAATATATCTCTAATACCTATAAAAGCCTAACTATAAGTTTTGACTATTACAGGTAACTATCTATAATTTGTACTTAATTATACATTACATTTTTAAATGAGCTATTGTGTGTAAGATATACATATCACAAAATTGACCTTAAATTTGTATCAATAAATGAAAATCCATTCCAAAACAAAATATTCACTTCTATACCATAATCTCCATTTTACCTTAAAAAAGAGATTGGTTGTGATCATTGATCATTTACAACCAACCCCATTTAAATGAAAACAAACATTTATAGACAACATTTAGGAATTTGGACATCATTCTATCCAAACTGCTTCCTGCTGGTTGGGGACGCTGTAATACCATGGGAATTCTAAGAAGACTCAGAAATCCTGGCTGTAGTCTGCAAGGCTGCCTTGTCCCAGCTGTTTAGAATGGTGGATCATCTGGGACATTGCTTCAGGGGGTCTTGCTTGATCAAACCACGTTAGTCTGGAAAAAATCCAGTTTTATTTTCTACAAAAGTAGAAATTCTTTTCCCCAGTAACCAGTCCTTAGACTTGAATTTTGAAGTCAACGCATTTTTAAAATGTATACGTTGGATTAATTAGCAGTACTGATAATCAAATGTATTTTAGCAGCTGTTGCTCTTCCCTCAGCAAGCAAGCAATTTAAAGGCAGCACTATAGTATACAGTATCCAGACTCTACATGTATTTTCCATTTTTATGTGGTTTTTTATTACTCTATTTCTTTTCCTTTTATTAATTTATTTTTTAATTTTCTGAGACAGGGTTTCTCTGTGAACTTTTATCCGTCCTGAAATTCAGTCTGTACACCAGGTTCGCTTTGAAAGCACAGAGATCTGCTTGCTTCTGCCTCCTGAGTGCTGGGATTAAAGGCGGTGCCACCAGGGCCCAGTCAATTTTTTCTTTTTAAATCAAATATCCTTTTTATTTTCTCTCCCAAGCTCATGTGTATTTTTAAACACACTGCAAAAACCTTTTAGCTTTTACTTCATCTGAATCTGTCTTTACTGTATATCTCTACCTTTTTTCTAGCCATAGTCTTGTATCTGCTAAACAGCATTGCTAAAATTAGTTGTTATCAGGGCCTCTTAAAAGAGCCCTGCAGTTTTTGCCCCTATGCCGAGTCAGGAAATCTCCCTTAAAGGAGTCGAGCCCTGCTTGTCTCTAGCAAAACAGAGCCCAGACGAGAAAAATGCTGCTACCAAGAAGTCTTGCGTGTCTATGTTCTTTTGTTTTTAAAATCTTTTTTACGCTTTTGTTAAGTTTTAAGTAGTAGTTCTTAGTACCCACATTTTGTTATGAGCAGTTTCCCTCCTTGCAACAGAGGGAAAGTTGACACTGGAAACAGGCCAGTGGCTCAGAACAGTGCTGGAGCATAGACAAGGAAAGGGGGCAGGGATGTGGGAAATCCTTAGTCTAAGATATCTATGTCAGAAGCACACTAAGCGTTGTTGTGGAATGATCTTTTTGTACACTGTGAGGACGTGTCTTTTGCCATGCCACCTTTTGATTGGTTTAATAAAGAGATCAATGACCCATAGCTGGGCAGAAGGAGTAGGCAGACTTCCAGGCTCAGAGAGGACTCTGGGAAGAAGGAAGGCAGAGTTCGACACACAGAATGGGGTTGAGGTAAAGCCACGTGGTAGAATGTAGATTAATAATAAAAAAAAAAGTGTTAGTTTAGTTTATAAGAGCTAGGGGAACAAGCCTACTCTATAGGCTGAACTTCCATAATTAATAAGAAGTTTCCATGTCTTTATTTGGGAGCTGGCTGACCAGGCAGAAAAAGACTCTTTACAAAGAGTCATATTTTATTCAATCTCAAGTCAATAAATCCCAGAAACACAGGGTCTGGTATTTCTTTTTAATGTGAGCTTTATTGAAATCAAAAGTCTTCAAAGATATAAAAAAAATGATGTCATGTTTCATTAAGTATATATTTAATCTCCTTTGTCAAAATAACAGATTATCCCTTCATGGTCCAAGAAGATCCAGGTAGAATTGTGATGTCAAAAACCAATCTTTCTGTGGTCCAAGGCTCTGATCCAAGTGAAGTAAATGCTAGCTCAGCAAGGAAAGGAAATGATTAAAACTTCAGGGGACTGATGACAAGAACCTTTCTCCAGGTCCCATAAACTCTCTTCAAGTGCTGTCCACAAATTCACTTAACCTGCAGTAGGAAGGACTCGGTTTCTCTGCTCAAATCTAAATTCCTGCACAGAGTGAGTGGCATCATTAAAACATTGGCTGTGGGTGTTCTGTCGGGTCATTTTTCATCTTGGAGCAAGTGGCAAAGTACAAATTGACCATAAGTGGGAAGTGGGCAAAAATGGGGGAGGGGGTAAGAGAGGATAAATGATTGACAATCCAGAACTTGTGGTTACTCACTCTGAGCACCTGGATCCCAACAGAGGTCAGGAGACCCCCGAAAGAGGCAACACAGGCAAAGGGGAGAAGGCGAAAGAAGGGCTTGAAGATGTCACAGTAAACTTTGCCAACTTGGCCGTGCCACCAGCGGGAGCACTGGAACATCAGATGTGTGGGATTTGGAGATACAAGCGGAGCTGTTTCCAGTGCTGTCGCCATCCCATCCTCCTGCCTTAGTTTACTTAGTAAGCTAGCTATTTCAGAAAAACAGCAGGCACTAAGTGCTACAAGTTCTCATGTGTAGACATTCCCTTCCCCTCTGCCTCCTGCAGCCTGTTATTGTCTCAGTCATGTACTGACGAAAAAATAGAAATAAACAACTTCACAGCAGGGGCAACCTCTGGTCCAGCCTTCTCCCAGCCAGCCCAGCATCGGAGGTGTCTATTTACAGATGGCACTAAACTTGCCCAGCCACTAGTGTTCCAAACAAATCTCCAGTGTTCAATTCCCACTCGCAAGCCAGACCTTTCAGGTTCAGACAATCAAGGCCCAGAGACGTAGCTCAGGCTGTCAGGATACAGAGTAGAGACATGACTAGGGACAGAACACAGACTTTGCATGCTAAGGATACACAGAATCAAGATTCACTAGACTCAGTACAGGTTAAGTGAGATTTATCTGGGGAGAATATACTTACACAAGAAACCGATGACCCCCAAGTTCCTGCCCCAAGGATCCACACCCAGGCTGCTCTCAGCGGCCTAACTGGAACCAAGAGAGAGTGCACTGGGGTTAGGGACCCCAGACCTATCCTAACCCTCCTATGACCATGCCTGCTTGGTGCTACAGATGTGGGCAGGGTGGATATCTCACTACACCATGCCAAGTGAGAGAGTTCAGCCTTATGCTACAGACAGTGCCTCCCACCATCATCAGAGCATCTAACACATTAACTTGTGGGATTGTAATGGGCATCTGGGGCTCTGTCCTCTGCCTGCTAAATAAGAGTCTCAGTGGCAGGGCCTTGGAGTCGACATGCTGGATCAGGGGAGACCTGTGGACGATTCCTTGGACATCAGCAGCGGAGATGATTCCAAACACCTGTGAAGATGTCCAGAAGGCGTTAGGAGGTGGGTGGGGAAGTGATAAGACCACTAGTGATGGAGCCGTTTGCCTGAGGGCTTCGGTAATGCAGGAGGAAACTACGAGAGGCTGAATGAAGACAAAGCCAATGAGGAGGAGAGAGGTGGACAGACACTGGGATCAAGGGGACTTAGCAAATGAGCAGGTGGCTCTCAGGGGGATCCGGCCCCTTACATCGAGCACCCCACAAGGAAAAGTCTTGATCTACTGGGCTCTTTGAAATGACACCCTATAAGAAGCATAGGTTTTTGTAGTATCCTGCGGAAAGTCAAAATGTCTGGAGACTTATTCTTCTGAGTCCTGACCCATTTGCTGTCAGCTCCAGAACAATCTGCTTTCCCACCCTAATTGCACCCTTCAAGATGCTGGCCCTCAGCTCCTCTTACCCCGCCTTCTAGACTTCTATTTCTGCCCTTCTCTGTGCTCCTAGACTACGGGGTCAGAGCTCTGGGTGGATCATGCATAATGGTTGTGACAATAATTAGGTACCCAGCAGCTGGCATTGGGACTGTGTCGGTCCCCTCTGGCTTGTGTGTTGAAAATTCAGTTTCCAGAGTAGCACGGTTGGCCGGCAGGTGGCAAAACCCTTAGGAGGTGGAGTCTTAGGAAAGCTTAGGCCATTGACAGTGTCACCCCCTCCAAAGGGGCAGTGGGTGCTCTTTCTCCACCGCCCTCTCCCACATCTCCCTTCCTCCTTCCTGGCTCCTTCCTGATCCTCATACACTGGGCTTCCATCTGCTGCTTTCATTCTAACTGACACAGGCACCATGCCTTGGAACCTCTAAAGCTTGACCTAACTAACCTTAGTCTCTCTACAAAGCTAGTTGCTTCTGTTATTGAGAAAAAGCAAGCCCACTAAGAAGAGGTACCATTTATCACCCTACCATGCCATCAGTTCAGAGCCACATGTATATCTTGCACCCCCATCTCCCCCCACAGCCTCTCCCTTGAGCTCTCAACCCACATACTTTCTCTTGTGCCCATGTGTCATAATTTCTTGTTGTTTCTGTCATTGACTCTGTGGCTGAGTGTTCTAATTAAATCACAACGAAACACCCCGGTGAGGCTTTTTCCTTAAACCCCATTCACTGACCATCATCCATGTCACTTCACTCTAGCACTCTGCTCAGCCTCCAAATGTGGCCCACGGAGAACCCGGGTCTCGTGTGAGTTTCCTATGCTGGCACTCTGCGGTAGAGAGAGGAGTGAGGCTTGTCCCTGGCACCTGCAGGGAGGAGATGGAAAGTGCACAGCAGACTTCTGGTTTGCCTCACCGAGGAGGGTCAGAGGATCGGGGAAAGGGTGGGTAGGGACTTCTGTTCTCATTCGTCCTCTTCCTCTGTGCACAGTTGCCCCTGGTGTCTCGGAGGGATTATTCCGGGGAAGCTCATTGTCCCATGGATAGCAAAATCCAGTGTTGTTCTTTTATATAAAATGGCATGTGATCCTTTCATACAGCTTACACACCCTCCATTTGCGTTATGCCATTTCTAGACTATTTACCTTAGAGGACACAGCTGGTGGCACAGGCCAACGAGCCTACCTACTTAGGAGGCTGAGGCAGGAGGATGGTAAGTTGAAGGCATGTCTGGACTCCAGAGTGGGCAATGTAGTGACATCCTGTCTCGAAATAAAAAGTGATGAGATGATGTAATCTAGCTGGTGCTAGAGAGCTTGTCCAGCATGTACCAAGGCCCAGATTCAGACCCTGGCAATGCAAAAAGAAACAATACACTCTTAACGTTATGCAAACAGTTGTCATACAGCATCGTTCAGGGGATAAAGACAAGAAAGAGAGTCAATAACTTTCCAGTACAAAGATGAGTTTTTCAAAGCTTTCAATGTGCAATTGGTTGGCTGCATGGGCGAGCAGCCCGTCAATACAGAGAGCTAGCCGCAATTTGCTTTTCTTCTTCCTCTTGTTCTCCATTTTGACTTGGCCCTGACCTGACAGCTGTGCGAAGAATGCACTGCACCGTGGGGGAATGGCTCAGTGCTCAGAAAGCATGGCCGGGCTTGCATTCGCAGCACTAGGAAAGGGACGGGATAGGGATTGGCAAAGGATGACATGAGCAAGGGACAGTGGGTAACCTGCAGGACTAAGAAGTGGGGTGGCAGAGGGGCTTGATGCAGTGCAAATTCTCTGTAGAGGACATGAGTGAAGCAGGGTGGGGGTGCAGGTGCCGTGGCAGGAAGGTTGTGGTAGGTTTTTGTTTTGTTTTGTTTGTTTTCTCATTATTGTAAGCAGTTTATTGAAGAAAGGGTTACTCTGGCTCACAATCTGAAGGTACATCGCGGCAGGGAAGAGGCAGGAGCATGAGGAAACTGGTCACACAGAGTCTGCATTCCAGGAAACTGGTCACACAGAGTCTGGGATGCCAGACTATGGCATGACACCACTTACATTTAGGGCTGGCCTTGTCTTTTCAGCTAAACCTTTCTGGATACCCATGGCCGTGTCTCCTAGGCATCTCCTGAGTCCAATCTAGATGATCAAAATTAACATCACAAAGGCACACTATGAGATCTAGAGCTCCCAGGAGCCTTGGTGTGGCTACAGACTAGCGCTCAGCCTCCCTTGGGGGATGCTCTGGGTTTTCTGCTGCCATCTGAGACCCCTAGTTCAGTCACCACCACCTGCTGCATCCTCCCAGCTCTGGACAGAACTCCTTTTGCTGTGGACACAATGGTGCTGATGACTGCTTGCTATTAAGAAAAGGGGGGGTGTGCTTTTTTCATTTACAAAATAAGAGATAAGAGCTGTCTCTTTCTGTTGTCTTCCTACTCATTTTCCTCCCATGTCTCAGATAAGGGACACAGAGTTATTTTAATTATGTTTTCAGTGTGAGCATACAAACCCTTTATGCAATTTTGAGAGCACCCTTTGGGGCTGCTCAGCTTTTTAATGGCTCTGCTTTCTTGGAAGGAAAACAGCAGCTTATTTTGTCTGGTTTTTTGTTGTTGTTGTTGTTGTTGTTTGTTTGTTTGTTTTTAATTTTGCTTGGGCTTTTTGTCACTAAGAATGACATGATGAATCTAGCCTCTCTCAAAGACCTATGTCCAAACCAGGGTAGGGGAGTGGGGGGAGCCTAATGGAGAGTGGTAATTGTTGCTTGTGAAGGAAAATTCTCAACTGCATATGCAAGCTCTGGTCTTCTTAAAAATCAAGTCTGAGACTGTCCTCCAATAAATAAAGATGGGACGAGGTCCATCCTGTGCAGGTCCCAGGGCACTTGGTCTTATCTGGCCAAGTGAGTAATGACCAATGAGCTTAATCTGTTCAGCCTCTTACTGTGGAAGCACTGTGCCTTTTATGGTCTCAAGTGAACCTCCTGTACATTTCTCTGAGATGGAATGCAGACATAGGTACATGAGATGAAGCTTATTTACCAATGCATGAACAAATGGAAGCATGGAGCAGAAAAGTGACCACACACACACACACACACACACACACACACACACACACACACACACACACTCACACTCACACTCACACTCTCCAAGGATCATGGAACCAGCAATCAAGATAAGACTCAAGTATGGCTTGCAAGCCCTTGCTTATGTTATAGCCATTCCACATGGAGGCTAAGCACCGAATCATTTGCTGTGAAATCTTTGATCTCTGCCCTCTCCTCCTCCTCTTTTCTCCCCTCCTCCCCACTGTCAGTCAGTCACACCAGTGTAAATGGAGTTCTTGATTGGCCTAAGTAATAAAGACCCAGAGTCAGATGTAGAGGAAAATGCTGAGAGATCAGAGAAGCCACACCTTACCTCCTTGGCACCTCAGCAGACAAGAGAGAGAGAGTTCCTATTTCTCCCTGTTTATATCCTGTTTCCACCCATCTATCTCACTTCCTGTCTGTCTGTACAGACCTCCAGACCTCTATGGTTAGCTAGTGGAAACCTCCATTCTCTGACCTTCAGACAGGATTTATTTGTAAAAGCAGATATCACCACGCACCGGGTCTTGGTGATACTCTCCTTTTCATTCATCTAGAAAATTTCTCACATCAGCTAAGAGAGCAGAGTTGTTCTGCAGACCCTGGCTTCCTCAACATTTAGGATAGTATCCCACCTGATTTGTCTGTATGTAGGACAACCCATCTGCCATCCTCATATTTTACAATTCTATATGTTTGCCTGCCATAAACTTCTCTACCCTGCAGATTAAAATCCCTACTCACATCACCTATTGTTCAAGGTCATTACTGTCTGGCCCCTGCTCACTTCTCAGCCTGATCCTTAGTTAGTTACTCCATCACACCAAGCTTCCTTTTGATTAAACCATCTGCCTTTCTTGATTTCCTTCCAGTGTGTGCTCATCCCTACTGTTAGGAAGTTACTTAAATAAATGCACTGGTTAAAAACAGAAAAAAAAAAAAAAAAAAAAAAAACAACTTTTGACCCCTGCTTTGAGTCTCACTTTGTAAATTAGGTTAGTGATCCTTCCTAAGCCTCAGTTTCTGCTCCTGGGAAATGGATCTAATACTACTTGATCCTAACATTATAAAAATGAGTGTTCAATGCATTGTTTATATAAAGGGAGTGCTGGGTTACTTTCATTAGCCTACCAGATTTCCCCCTCCCCAAAGTATGTTTTGTTCCTAAAATATTCCCTGAAAGCCCAGAACATAGCAGCAATGAGGATAGATAACAACTAACATGTTCTTTCCCATATCCCAGGCATGGTTACATGTATCTGCAAATATTAACTTACTCTTCATATCAACTACAGCGTAACATTGTTACATCTACTGGAATCTAAGGAGCTCAGAGACATCTTTAACCATTTAATTAATGAAAACTGAGCAGCTCCACCCTCAGATCACTCCTTGTCCAGACCCTTCCTGAGCACCAGGCTATAGCATTTGGTGGGGAGGAGGGTTATCACAGGCAATGTCCAGGTTCCCAACACCATTCATCTGGCAGATGTTCAGAAACAAATGGTTTTGCTGGTGATAACTTTCCCAAGCTCCAGGCAGGACCTGGGAAATTACCCAACCCCTGGGAACTGACTTTGGTGAAAATACAGACATATTCCTTGTATCTTTGTGTATATGAAGATCAAACCAAGTCTCCCTGGTAAAGAGCAGGGTGTGGCCTGGCCATGTTCATTGCAGACACCTCATTTTACTGACTCTTCCTTCTCTAGATTCCCCTGGCTTCATGCTACCTTCCTTCATCTCTACAGGCAAAAATGGAAGACTGAGTCCTCTCAGAACTCCAAATCTGTCTTCTGTTCCCTGTTGAATTCTAGAGAACTCTTATACCTGGGACTGGTGGCACAGGTTGGTAAATCCAGCTACTCAGAAGGCTGACACAAGATGACCTCAGGTCCAAGGCCAACCCAGGAATTTCATGTAATCCCATTTACAAATGAAAGCTGAGTGTAGCGTGATGGTGGAACATTTACTGGCATAGACAAAGCTCTAGGTTCAGTCTCCAACCCTCAAAACAAAAGCAAAACAGAAAGCATCTGAGAACAACAGCTCACCTGGAGAATCGAGGCTGTGTCTGCTGTGCTGAAGCCACTGGATATGAAATCCCAGTTCCACCTGCGAGTCTATGAGTTGAACGCAGCAACTCACACACGTACCTTGAAGATGGGGAGATGGACATCTTTGAGGGGCTGTTGGTTTGCCTTCCACCATCCAATGAGAAGTTCAAAATAAAATCAAAACCTAGTGATAAAATAAGTATAAAGAAATATTATAAAATACTGTTTTCCCACGATTAACTACCTTCTTTGAATTTGTTTTGTGTCGTCTTATTTGTTAATCTTCTATGACTGCAGAGTGTCGGGCGCTGACAAGGACCCTGCCTAGAGAGCCCTTCCTGACCTTCCCCAGCTGGAGTCAATAGGGGAAGAAGAGAAAAGCTAATATACTGATCATCCAGGAAAGAAAGGATGGATCCGTGACCACAGAAGAGGTGGTAAACAAATAAACACCCCACCACTGTGCTCCTGGCCACAGCCAGCTAAGGAAATAATGGGACCGGGACTCGTGGAAACCATCAAAGTCATCGAGCAGAGCCCTAATATGCCAGTGACAGCAGAAAGACAATGATTGGTGGGATGAGCACTCAGAGAAGATAAAACCATGGCCCTAGTCATATTAAGTGCTTTTCAGTTTTTACCGTAATTAAATGTTTTTTAAAACGTTAATGGAATAAATTGAACTTGACTTCCCCATTTTCTCCAGATCCTGCAATTATGCTCAAGGCCTGTCTTGAAAGGTTGCCAGAGGGTGATGGATTAACTCTAAAATAAATCAAATTTCCCTTGCCTTGCAGTTAGGGAAATACAATAAGCATCCCATTCTGCCTCGAGTGATGGAGGTGCTGCATGCCTTTTCTACAGATAGTCTACTAGGACAGCCTGAGGAATAAGCTCGCTAATGCGCTGTCATAAACCAAACTCCACCGGGGCAATAAACCTGTGTTGCCACAGTGCAGTGGGTGAAAGGGCCTGGGCAACATTTCTGCCAAGCTGCCTCCTCTTGCCAAGACTCCCTCCCAGAAAATATCTAGCTAGCAGCTCTTGGAAATGAGCCGGGCACTAGGCCAGCCAGACTCCCAGCTTGCCAGGACAGGCAGTACAGAGGGCCAGGCACCTGTTCCTTGTACTCTTGCTGGTATAGGGCACTGCTGACTGGGGGTAGTCTCTGGGTAGGATCCAGGAGAACCAGCTCTCCATCAGTACCCAGGCCTGAATCAGCAACAAAACCTCCCACACGGGTCTAAAACATTGAGTCTGAAGCCTAGACTGAGAAAAGTCAAGGGCAGCCCCCTGCCTCTTGGGAACTGTGCTAAGTAGATGTTCTCTGATCTGGACTCTCCCCTCTCCCCGTGGGATATGAGCTGAACAAATAGAAACAAAGACAAGAAGTCGGGCCCAGTGATGCACACCTGTAACCCTAATTGTTTTGGAGGCTGGGGCCAGAGGATAGTAAGTTCGAGACATCCGAGGCTCTTCACTGAAAACTTTAGAGAACTTTTTTTTTGTAAGTCCTCTTTTTAAAAGCCTGAAGATGTAACTCGATGATAGGATTCTGACCCAGTATGTGTGAGGCCCTGGGTTCTGTGGACGGTACCACAAAAAAAGGGAAGAAGGGGAGGAAGAGAAAGAGAAAAGGAAGAATGAGAGGAGGGGAGAAGAGAGGGAAAAGGAGGAGGAGAAGGTAAGGATGAATGAGTGCAGGGGAAGGAGGAGAAGGAGGAGGAGGTAGAGGAGGAGGAGGAGGAGGAGGAGGAGGAGGAGGAGGAAGATGAGGCAGCAGCTTCCAGAGACAGGGTATCCTATACACAAATCCCCATCCATCCTCATGTTCTCGGTCTCCATACCCACTCCCTCATTCACATCTATATCTAATTCCCTGGTGGGTCTCCCAGGCTTGTAGGAAACAGTAATCAAGGCCATAAGTTACAGAACAACGAGGAGCATAGCTAGGGAAGACTTTTCTGGCCATTAAGGTTTTCAAGGAGTTCGTGAAACCAGACTGAGTATAGACATGTGAGGGCCTATCTGACAGAATCCTCGGCAGCTATGTTTTGTTTGGACCTTTCACATGTTCCACTATGTTTTTAAGGCTGAGCCCAGCATCCCACATCTGGAGAATTTTATCTATATGGAGCCCTCTTGAGTAAGACCGTAGCAAGAAGATAGTGAAAGTTCTGGAACAACTGTGGAACTCTTTCAGCCATGGTATCTATGTTGCAGATATAAAATCTGACTGATCATGGTCCTCTAGCGAGCAAGGATGGGTGAACAAGCTGATCCTTTGGGTAAGAAGAACCAAGACATCTCCATCCTTGAGGGAAGGCAGAACTAGAGCGTTTGAGGAGACCTCGAAATGTCAGGCCTGGGAGGGAGCAGGGCTACTCCAAGGTGCCATGACACACCAAGAAAGGCACTCTGGACCCAAAGCCACCCCCTTTCCTGGGACACCCCCTCCTATAACAGACCCCCTTCCATGAACCAACCACAACTTCCACAAAACCCATGGAATTTCCTGACACCCAGTCTTCTAGCTGGCCTCTAACTGAGTGGGATGGCCCTCCCACATCTGGGGGGGTTAGCCCTTCCAGAATCTATGTGGATTAAATTTGCTCATATGGACTAGCTTATTGTTCTCTAATTACTTTAGCAAGAATCTCTTATTTCCTTCCTGTGGTCCTGATCTAGTATATGGCTGGCTCCATGAGCTCCCTGCTGTCTTTTGCAACTTACTCACCTATCTTTCTCCTCCTCCTCCTCAGAGGATGTGTCCTAGAGCAAAAGTTCCCAAACTTGGGTCAAGACCCTACATGGTATTGTATCTAGGTGTGGGGAGAAAGAAAATATTTATGAATTAATTCAAAATCAAATGTGCAAGGAGTCCAAGGTGCTTTTGCCAACGCCCACGTCACATCACACAATGTCACTGCATCCTTTGTCCTGAACACACAGTGTGTTCACTCTGCCCTGCACATGCCCTCACACCTTGGACCACAAACAAGTGCTGCTTGACACACTGCAGTCCCAATCTGAGCCCATGGCGTGAATTAATTGCAGTGTTTTTACTGTACATGCAAAATCTCCTGCTCTTATAGAAACATAATGGTTTAATTATGGAAAATAATGTCTTTTAATATTTTCAGATCATCATTTCTCAGCATGTAAGCTTCAAATTAGTATGTCTTTGGATAATGTTGCATTCGACAGACAAGCATATCCATTAATTCATATGCAAATTTACTTTTTGTCTTTAGCAAATAGTATAATTTTATGTATATCAAATAAAATCCTTTATGATGTATTACAAGCTAATGCTTGGTTCATATACCTGTTGTATGTATGTACTACACATATGTGCATGCATTCATGTATGTGCATGCAGGCAAGTGAAGCACGTGTAGAGGAAATTTCAGCTGTCAGTCCTCACCTTCCATCTTGTTTTGGGATCAGGTCTACTTGTTTTACTGCTGTGTACAGTAGTTAGATAGCCCACCAGCTTCCTGGGATTTGGCTCCATCCCCTCTCTCTACAAGGGAACACTTGTGGAGATTAAAGACCTTCACACTCTGTGTCCAACCCCAAACAGGTCCTGGGAATTCAATCTCAGATCCTCGTGCATGAACAGCAAGTCATTTCACCCACCGAGCCAACTTCCCAGCCCAATATTCCTATTTTGTATCCCAATATACCCAGAATCATGTAAACATTTCTTAGGGGAAAGGGGAATCACAGGAGAAAATTAAGAAGCTCTGTCCTAGGGTGCCACGCTCCCTTCTGAGAGTGCCCTGTAGCTATGTGCCTCAAAGTTCTTGGACAGACCTACTTCTGTCCCCGCTTCCTCCTGATTCTCAGGCCTCATCTTCACACTCTTGACCTTCTCTGCCCTTGTTACCACAACCATCCTAGAAGAGGCTGCTAGGCAGTGTGTCTGGTGTCTCCTATAGACTGTTTAGAAAAGCAAAACAGCACGGCCAAGGCAACTTACAAAGGAAAGAATTTAGTTGGGTTTATGTCCCAGAGGAGTAGAGACCATGATAGCAGCAAGAAGGCAGGGTTGTAGGAACAGCTGAGAGCTCACATCTTGGACCACAAGCAGGAGGCAGAGAGCCCACTGGGGATAGAGAGAGGCGTTTGAAAGCTCCTACAGCATACTTTCTCTTACAAGGCCACTCTGACAAATCCTTCCCAAACAGTTCCACCCATGGAGACCCAAGTGTTCAAATATGAGAGCCTATGGGGAGCATCCTCATTCAAACCACCACAGAAACAAGCCAGAACTCCCACTTCTGGATAATTGCTTCCTGCGAGTGAGTAGCTGAGATGAGAGGCACTCGTTTTGACAATTTTACTGCTCCACTTTCGAAGTCGCCTGTAGGAACAGCATCACATAGTTTGGAATATCCCAGTCCTGTTCAGGCTCTGCTCTCTGCTCCTAAGTTCAAGGTTTTGAAGAAGCTTTTGATTTACTTTGGAGGAGAATTGGTACAAAGTAAGCTCTTGGTTATGAACCACACACACACACACACACACACACACACACACACAGAGGCTGAAGGAGGAAGAAAAAGGTGCAGTATACAATGGAATACTTGCATCATTTAATTCAGTGCTGTTGAAGGTCACATGAAGCTATGGGAATGTCATGGATATGGGCAATGGGTAAGGGGAGGGTGTGACTATGAAACACATCGGGCTGGATGCTGATGGGTCTCAGCAGAACCTGACGGCAGTAGCGGACACACACCCTGCATGCCTGATACAGCCACAGGGAAAACTGGAGTTGCTCATCTATCGCTGTGGCCAAAGCACCCAGGAATACATTGTGAAGTTGTGGGGGTGTGGGGAGTTACTTTGGCTCATGGTTTCAGAAAGTTCTACCCTGGACCTGGGCAGGTCATAACAGCATCGAGAGTTTGTGGTGGAGGAACTTCATCTCATGGTGGATTAGAAGCAGAGAGGGGGGCAGGCAGGGCCAGGATATGATATGCCTGCAAAGTCATATTCCCAGTGAGCCACTTCCTCCGGATAGTTCCCACTCTCCAAAGCCTTCCAATACAGCACCGCCAGCTGGGAACTGGATGTCCACCACATAAATCTGTGGGGACATTATGTATTCAAACTATAGCAAAGAACTGAAAGGGACAGAGAGGAGGGTGAGGAAGGGGAGAGGGAGAGAGAGGGAAATGGAGAAATGCACACAGACTGCATTTTATCAACACCAGTATTTTGGTTTTAAAAGATTTATTTTGTTTTAATTCTGTGTCTGTGTACGTGTGAGTACAGGTACCTGCTGAGGCAGATCCTGGAGTCACAGGCAATTCTGGGGTACCTGGTGATGTGGGTACTGGGAACTGAACTCAGGTCCCCTGCAAAAGCACCACGTCACCTTAACCTCCGAGCCACCTCTCCAGCGCCTGCATCCCATTGTTGACATAGTGTTATCTCTGGGAGAAATTGAGTAAAGAATAAAAGTATCTGTATATTGTTTCATATAACAGCGGATAATGCTACAATTATCTCAGCAAAAATTTCCCTTAAAGAACACATTTGATTCAATAGAGCATGGTGCAAACATCATTGCAAGAATGTTGTGCCTTAATTTCAGGAAAGAATTGGATGGGCTCATTCACAGAATGGTAAAAATAAGTGATTCAATATAACATACTCAAGGCAAAAAAAAAAGTATGCTTTCATAGCAGTTAGATGCACATGTTTGTAGAGCTAATGAACTGTATGTGTTTTGTTTCATAATGGCTAGGGGACCATGGGGCAATTTGCAGGGCCAGGAAAGCGGAGGCTCTCTCTGAATTCTTCTGCCTGCCCCCGAATTCTGATCCTGTCTCAAAAGCTTGCCTCTTGGTGAGTACCAACTGCCAGGAAGGTGGCAGCACAAAGCTACAATCTCATTCTCTGGAACCCAGAGAGAACTCTGAAGGTCGGGTGGTACAGATTTCCTTGGTGGCTTGTGGGAAAGTC
Organism: Cricetiscus sungorus; assembly: GCA_030556225.1. Taxonomy (NCBI): domain Eukaryota; kingdom Metazoa; phylum Chordata; class Mammalia; order Rodentia; family Cricetidae; genus Cricetiscus; species Cricetiscus sungorus. The sequence goes on along the minus strand of JANBXA010000735.1, from coordinate 41,270,844 downwards.
ATCCCTTTAGAAGGGAATTTCTACTATGGTCCTAGAAATCTCTGCTGAACTGTTCCTGCAGCCTGGTGGTTTTAGGAACACTTATTAAGTGCCTACTGCATGCCAAAAGAGTTGCTTGAGGTAGGAAAGCGAGGACACATCCTCATTTTGAGACTTTGTGATTCCATTTGGGAAGTCTCAAACTTCAAGGAATTCCATGCTAAAATAAGTCCCCTGGCCTCAGGTAACAGTTTAATCTGTGGTTTTTAATCTCTTTGGGTTTGATTTGGCAGGTTTTGATGTGCAAAGTCTTAGTAGGATTTCAGTATTTACAAATGGAGAGGAAAGGAAAATGTAGAAAATCTTCCCTCCCAGAAGAAGTAATTAATTTATGTTAATCAAATGAGCCCATGAGACAATGTGTCACTATGGGGTGACAGTCAAGAGCTGTGATAGCAGGTAGCCCTTGTAAAGGCCCTAGCTCAGTTCTGGGCAGGGCATGGTTTTCCCCTATATATGCCACACCAAACAGTACAACCACACCACAAGCAAACAGGGAAATCAAGGGTTACAGCACTTGGCATAGTTACAGCCACACAGATACAAATGATCACTATTGTTGGTGCATGACGCTGGCCAGGATGCAAAGCGTCTTCTCTGCAATTGATCTCAACACAACTGAGCCAAGACCTGATGTCCTTCGTCCATGATTGTATCCAAATACTTAAGAAGTTTCATAATGGTAGGCTCTTCAACACAAGTACAATTAATGAAGTGTGATGTCACATACCCATAATCCCACCATGGGGGTAGAACCAAAGGTAAGAGTATTGGAGCTTAAGTCAGCCTCTGCTACATAATGAGCTTGAGGCCAACCTGAGCTACATGAAAACTTGTCTCAAAAAATACAAACAAACAAAAAAAACATGCAAACAGAAATAGTTAACTCTTGAGTCTTTGATATGTTCAAGCCTCCACTTCCAGGGACTAAGTAGAGCAAGGCAATTATAAGCTGTTGCAGATTTTATGTCAACTCAGTAAGCTTTCATGGATCCCCAGACTGCACCCTGAGCCACGGGGGTAGAGGGTGGGTAGCTCTAATGACTCTGACAGTTCTCTTTGGGTTCAAAAAAAGTACATTGTAAGCAACTAACAACTAGATTATGGACAACTATAGTCCCACATAGGATAATAAAATGTATGTCATAGAGATCTGTGAAATGAGCTATGAAAAACTTCATCTATTTTCTAATCCATTAGTTAAGCACACACAACAGTTGTGGTAGCTATCTGGATGTGTATGGTGTGACGAGAACTATGTGCTAGACGTTGCGGTTTCAGAACTAGATATTGAAACAGATGCACTCAGTTATCTCACAGTCCAGTGAGGGATTAGATAATTAAACAACTAGTATAAGCACAGTGAAAGAAACATTCACAGGGCACATAAGCGGGAGGGCTGCGTTAGGAAGTCTTCATTCATATGTTTTAAAGGATATGTCACATGGGATAAAGAGTGGAAGGCAGGTGTATCAGCAGTTGCAAACCCAGCAGCTTGGCACTCCGGGAAAACGCAAGGTGGGTTGCTGCTACCTTGGACAGCGCCCTGTTTGGTTTCTGTCATCCGACACAAATCTAGACATATTTGGGGAGAAGAACCTCAACTGGGGAAAAGTCTTCACCAGGTTGCCTGTAAGCCAGTTTCTAAGGCATTTTCTTCTTTAAGGGTTAATGTAGGTGGGCCCAGCCTGTGTGTGTGTGGGGGGGGTGTGCTAACGTTGGTGGTCCTGGGTTGTATAAGAAAGCAGACTGAGCATGCCATAAGGAATGAACCAGTCAGCCAGTGGTTCTCAAACTGGGGACCACTACCCTTTGGAGGTTGAACAACCTTTCCCAAGAGTCACTAAAACCATCCTGCACGTCACATATTTACATTACAATTCATAAGAGTAGCAAAATTGTAGTGATGAAAATAATTTTATGGTTGAGAGCCACCATACTTGTATTAAGGAAGTTTATCAAGGGTCACAGCCTCGGAAGGTTGAGAACCACTGCAATAAGCAGTGTTCCTCCATGGCCTCTGCATCAGTACCCACTTACCGATCCTGCTCTGACTTTTCTCAGTGAGGGACCTGAGAGTTGCAAGCCGAAACAAGCTCCGTCCTCCCCAAGGTGATTTTGGTCATGGTGCCTTATCACAGCAATAGCTCCATAACTAAAACAGCTAGTTAAGAAAAGCAGACAAATGTGAGATATGAGATAGAGATGGGAGGAAGTCCCAGATCACGAAAATCTCGCCATTAGGGACTTGTCCATTATCCTAGAACACAGTGATCGCTGAAGGGTAGATATTCCAGAGTGACAACCCAATTTGACTTTTGAAATAAAAATGAAGAGAAAGATTTGGACATAGACTGGATGGAGTGGAGATGGACAGAGGAGTGTCTTGATTCAGCCGGAGTCGTTGCCCTGGGGATGATAAGAGGAACTGGTGGCAGAGAAGATCCGGGGAGAGGAGAGGAGGAGAAGGGAAAAGGGATGAGGAGACTGAAAAGGGGGTGGAAAAGAAGGGGAAAGAGGTGTTTATAAGCTGGAATGCCGCAAGTTTAGTATTGATGGGATGCTGCTAAAAATGAAACCTGGAAGACTTCAGTTAAAGCTGTCAAAAGGCCACAGATGAGGTGACAACAGGAGAAAGCAGTGAAGAAGGAGAAGAAATCCACATGGAAGGTCCTTATCTTTGCTGGGGGGGGGTGTAGACTGAGCAGAGATGTTCACAGTGGGCCTAGGTTGGGGGTTATGCTTTCTGTCTCCAGCCTTTCTTGGGTACAGAAAGGACATGGCCATATGAAGTAGCTCTTCTCCTTCTCTCTGTCCCACTTTCTAGATACTTTCACAAGAACCCATTGGCAGAGCCACACTCAGAAGTCAAACTTGGTAATTGATGCTATAATCCCTTGAATTCCCTCATTAGCAACTGCTAATGGCTGGCGCACTAACGGCTCAATTAGGGCTCTAATAGGCCCATTGTAAACAGTATCCCTTCAAAGAGAAGGGAATTGCAAGGAAAGATGACTGAAACCTGAAGTGAAGGCACTGACAGCACCCATGGACTTCTGCTCTCCAACTGTGAACCCCCAATGTCTAGATTAACTAGGGCCTAGTCTGATGGCCAGACTCGAGGTCTTGGAGTCTTACAAGTGGGAATCCAGAGACCTTCACTGTATAAAAAAGAGGTGCTCTTAAATCTGAGGATCTGATTCTGGACTCCCCACCCCAGCACACCCTCTCAGAATCCTGTAACTGTGGTATCTAGTTTTGCCCCAAACTCACTGGGCAGCACCAACTCAAAGGCGTCTTCAGAGGATGCATTTCAGAAAGCTGGCTAAGGAGTCCACACTCTCCAGCATCCCCAGCATCCCCAGCATCCCCAGCATCCCCAGCATCATCTCCAGCATCCCCAGCATCCCTTACCATTTTTGGCCTCCACTGTTTTCTGTTTGATTAGAACTTTGGAATTTGGAGCAGTACCTGCTCAAAGAATGGCCTGGTGCATAGTGGATTAGACCCTCCCTGAAGACATGTGCTCACAAGCCAATCAGACGTAAGCAAATGCTCAATCTAGGCTTTCTTCTCAGATGACTCTAGGCTGTCAAGATGATAGTCAAAGCTAGCTGGAACATGTTGCCTCTCTCTTGTCATTCATTGAATGTGCTCTAGAAAGATATCAGAGGCAAACTCTTTACCAGCATACTTGATTGTCACCAGTAGCAAGCGACTATCATTAGAAAAAGGCCAGCATGCTTCCTCTAGGGCTGATTATAAGAAATATGGCCATGAAACATTCTACACAGCCTAAAGTTGGTGAGAAAATGCAGTCAGAAAGTGCAATTTCTCCAAGAGTTTTTCTTGCTGGGTGTGGTGCCATACATCTGTAATGCTGGTACTTGGGAGGCTGAGGCAGGGTGATTACTACTGAGTTCTAGAAAATGTGTTTACAGACTCACTCTCAGACCTTGAATGTGATACCCAGACCTGGTACACAATGAAAACTCTCATGCCCACCAAAAACAGTTTAGAAAGCAGGGCATGTAGCATGTCACCATCTGTTGTCCCCCCCCCCCCGTCTTTCTCAGTCCTGTCTTCATCAATTCAAGTTGCTCTGCTGATAGAAACCCTCTTCTCTGGGGCTCTCTGCCAGAGACTGGTGGTATGATGCTCAAACTATGCAATATCTCATCTTCATCAGTCGATGTGATGCAACTAGCAATCCTTTCTGCTGGGCTGCAGGACGGCAAACTGAAGACACTAAGGATGACTTTTCAGAGACGGAAGCCAGAGCAAAGAAACTGCAGAGAAAGAAGCAGAGCTTCATGTTCACTGAGGGGTCAGAAAAAGCACTAAACTGGGTGTTCTATGCAGCCATGCCAACTTGAGTTAAACTACCCTTTCCCCTCTGCTGTCATTGCAAGAAACCACTGCAACTGTCCTTATATAAGGTCCACTGAAGAAATAAGGGCCTGACAGCCTGAGAAACCAGGGACCCCAAGCCTGCCTCCTGTCTTTCTAAGTACGGGCTGGAAGAGACTGAAGGGTGGGTTGGGATCTTGTCTCACCCTGACAGAGCCGCTACTCTGAGTGGACATACCCTACAGATTTGAATACCTGCCTTTTCCCTACACACTATGTGAAAATAAAAAAATACTGTGACCAAGCTGGCTTTTCTACTCAAGTAAATGGCATAAGAAATCTGTAGCAATTGTCACAGGAGAAAAAACATATTATCACTGTTCTCAGAGGTCCCAAGAGAAGGTGGTGTATCCTAGGATTAGTTACAGCTACATATGAGTTGTACCCAGGCTTCTTAGTAGGCCCCCTTTGTCATCTAATAATACTATGTCACATGTCTAAAGGTATTTGCAGATGTCGCTAAGGTTACTAACCAGTTGGCTTTGAGTTAGAGAGATGATCCAGAATGGCCTAGCCTGGCGACATGGAGCCTTTCAAGCTTTCCCTAAGTGGTAGGAACAGAAGGGTAAAAAGAGATTTGATGAGTAGGAAGTTATTGGTTGCTAGCGTACATTGGCCATGAGGAATGACCTCAGGACAACAGTGGCCAGTGACTGAGAAGGACCGACAGCCACAGCCAGCAGGGGAGCAGAGACTGTGCTCCTACACCCACAAGGAACTGAATTCTGCTCTCAGCCTGAAGGGGGCTAGAAATGGATTCACAGCTTCCAAGAACCAGCCTAGTCCACCTCAGAGCCTGATTTAAGTCACCCGCCCAGGCTACAAATCTGAGACAATGAATATCCAAACTTGAACTTGGTGATAACGTATTATACAGATTGCCCTTTTTGTTATTCTACCCTAGCTGAACATCTGAGCTCTGCAGCTAATTCAAAAAAAAAAAAAAAAAAAAAAAAAGGAAAGCCAACTCGGCTAGGCTGAGGAAGGCTCAGGTCTTAGCAAAGCGTTTCACTTTGGGGTGTGGCTGTGAGGGTGTTTCTGGAAGAGATGGTGTCTGGACCAGTAAAGTGAGAAAAGAGGACCACGCTCACTAATGAAAGGGCATAATGTACTCTATTGGTCCCAGATGAAGTAAAAACACAGGAAAAGTAATGTTCTCTCTGCTTGAGATGGGAACAACCATCTCCCTCTGCCACTGGCTGCGCGATCTCATGGTTCACAGCCCTCGGAAGTGGATGGAATTATCCCACCATCTTTCCTGAGACACAAACTGGCTAAAAGATAGATTGAGGAACTCATTCTCCATATCCATGTGAGCTGGTTCTTCATAATAAATCTCTATTATCTACCACCTATTATCTGTCTACATACCATCTACCATCCACCTATCTATCACTTATCTGTCATCTATAACTATCTACTATCAGTAATCTATCATCTGCTGTCTCTATCATCTATCATCTAGTGTCTTTTATCTATCATTTGTCTGCCTACTATCTATCTACTTATCATCTATCTATCTCCTGTCGGTTATGTTTCTATCAAAACTCTAACACATCCATGCAATGGAAATAATTCTAATTTTGAATCAGGGCCCATGGTTTCCTTCTGCCATTTACCATCTCAAAGACATTCCGTGCCCCATTCATTGTTTTTTCACCTGTGAAATGAAACACCAAAGCGGCTGTCCTCTGATTTGCTAGGCAATGCTGAGAGGATCTGTAGGTCTCTTCAAAGAGACAAGCCCAGCTATGAATGCTCTATGTAATATTCCATTACTAGACTTCTTGCCATTGACAAACAGGATCTGAAAGCCACTGACCTAGTTGATTTTGAGACTTCTTCCAGTTTCCACATCCTTCCTACAAGGAAACCAAGTTCAACTGGACCATAGAGAGACATGGCATGAATTTTGGCTTGACTTTGTAGACACAGTCAGGCCTTCCCCTTCATCAAAATGCCTGTGTCTATGTCCTTCCTCTGGGAGCCCAAATTTCTGGGAATTCAACATTCAAACCAGATGGATGTCCATTCATATTGTGACTCATCATTCAAATGCTGACATTGGGTGGATAATTAAGTCTTCAATTCTCAGAGCAGCAAGTCTCCAACATATAGGATGGTGAGAAGTGAGTCAAACATTCCACTCAGCTGTGGGATATGTCTGTGGGTAGGGTCTTTGAGGACCAATTGCAATGGTGCAAGAACAGCGTGGAAGCTTTTTTACTTTGTTTTGATTTTTGTCCTTCATGTGCATCTAGAAGCCTTTTTCTAGGACCTTCTGCCACAGGCACTATATAGAGTATGCAAAGGGGTAGCTTGCCTTTGCAACCAGAAGGACAAAGGGTGGTAGTGGGGACAGCATTGAGAAGTACCAGCACAAGGCTCTATCATCAAGTATGGAAGTGTGGCTAACGTCACTTCTACCCATGTTCTCTTGATGACAGGTTGCCATGTGCCACACCTCAGGCCAAAAGGGTCTTCCCCAGACTAATGTGGGGTGGTGCCAGCGCTAGGCATTTTCCTGGACTGTATAAAAAAGCAAGCCAAGTCATAAAGAGAAAGCCGTTAAGCAGAAGTCCTCCGTGGCCTCTGCCTCAGTTCCTGCCTTCGGGATCCTTCTCCACGTTTCTACCCTCACCTTCCCGGTAATATAACATAAAATAATCCCTTTCTTCCCCAAGTTTGTTCTGGTCACAGCAATGGAAAACTAACTAAGATTGATGGAGACTCAGCAGTAGATTCCATTATACATGGAGAAGAACTCAGTGCCTAGAAAGTTGGGACTCAGCCTTCCTAGTAGCATCAAGTCTGATAATGAAGTGGGTTTCCATGTAAGGGAATTTACAGACCACACCAACAGTCCATAGCCTCATTCCAGAGGTCTGCATATCTGCTCTTAATTGACTCTTCCTGGAGGATTCTCATTGGCTCCATCTCCTATTCCAGAGTGAACATCCTCTAATGACCCTTTCTGGCTCCAATCCCCACTGGTTCACAGTCTGAAGGCCTCACTGGCTTGTCTGGAATTTGGTCTTTTGAATCCTGTCAGATCAGCTTTGCATCGCTGAAGTGCCAAGCAGGCTGCCAGCCACAGGCATGCTTCCTAAAAGAGAATGTGCCAGCTGCAGCAGCGATGGAGTGAGTCCCCTTGAATAACTTTGCTAATGTGTGAAAATGAGCTCCGTGCTCCTTATTGGGCTGCTGGGCATTAGACTAGAAGACCAAGGAGAAGAGCAGAAGCAAGCTAAAATGAAACTCAGCTCATCTGAACCGCATAGAGGTGGAAGGGCGAGGCCCTCTACCTACAATCCTGGGGGTCTTCAGAGCCACCACTCTCACTGGACCAGACTTCTTGTAGCAATGGCATCAGGAACATTTCTGGAATGTCTTTTTCTTTTAATCAACTAGCTATGAGTAGTACACATTTCAATTACAATTCTTCAGATCCCAAATCCAGCAAGCAGCTGCTACAAGCCCAGTTCTGTTCTTTCTGGCTTCAGAATTTACTCCCACGAGCCTGGGGCATTGGGTATGCCCAGTCCTGGGATAACAGGAAACTGTTCATTTCTACATGGGTATAATTCAGTTTTAGAACTGGGCATGAGAACATGTCCCTGTGTCCCCCACAGGGCAAGAGATAAATAACCATTGAGCGGCTGCTTTGGACTGAGATACAGAGATTGTTTCCCTTCCTTCACCTTCAAAGCCTGCTGTCAGGAAAGGTTTACATACTTGAAAGCGTTGTGACAAATTGTGACTGCTCGCAGAGTTGCTGATATTTCTGCAAACACTATGTGTGTGGTAGTTCACCTTGCAATCCCAGAACATGGGAAGCAGAGTCAGGGACAATCATAAATTCCAGACCAACCCAGACTTCCAGTGAGTTCCAGAACAGCCTGGGTTACAGAGCAAGAACCTGTTTCAATACAAAAAAGAAAAAACAAGTAAATCAAAAACAAAAATCAATAGTAAATTTTTACACACTGGTGAGACATTTGGGAAAAGAAACCATTTCTCCTTCATGTAATATGAATGCACACACACATGCATGCATACACATGCACACACACACACATACACACACACACACACACACACACACACACACACACACACCATGCGTATGCACATTGATGTGATAATCTACTCTGTCTACAACTGTTGGGACTGGTTCCACAAGACAGAGCTGAGATGTCACTCTGCTCCAACAGAAGCAGAAGGAACACTGGGGAAAGTAAGAGAACAGAGACAAACAGAAATAAGGGACGCAGAGTGGGAGAGCAAAAACCTGCTCCTGGCTCTGGAGAGTAAGAAACCACATGCGCAGTTACATCCCTTGTTTTCCAGGGGAGGAAACCGAGGCACTGTACCATTAAGAACCTTCCTGGAGTTGCTCCCTGAACCAGAGCAGAGAGGTCAGAACCTCCTGAGCTCTTGAGGTCTCACTCCTCCAAATGCCTGCTTCCCGCCAGCATCAATCCCAAATAAGAGGAAGCATGGCAAGCCCCAACCTCCCTGGTGTCATTGTTACAGTGAGTTTCTGTCTCTCCTGGTGTCATCAAAGGGCAGTGTGCTCTCTGTACCTTCCCCTCTTGCTTGGTGCAAAGGAAATGTGTGTCGTGGCCCTTTCTGTCTCCTCTTGAGATTTGGGAGCTTCCTCCTGGATGGATGGCTACTCACCTAACATCCAGGCCTCTGGAAAGTACCCCCCCCCTTTGCTTATCTCCAGCAACAGACTTGGGAATTCTAAAGCATTCCTTAGGACAGGTTTGAGTGCTCTTAGACACCCTTTGCTCCGTTGTACTAACTCTTCCCCGGGGGGATTCCCAGAAGCCTGCAGAATCCGTTCAGACTGGAAGAAAGAATCACTGAGAGAACACAGAGCTGCAGACAGAACGGGGCTGTAATTGATGACAGGGGAGGAGTGGAGGAGACGGGAAATGAAAGACGTGATGCATCAGCGCCAGCAAATGATGTGTGACATGCGTTAAGTACATGGATCATGGGCAAAATAGTTTCTATAAGGCTTTTCCGTATTTCAGCATTCACCAGCTTTAACACCCTCGTATTTCACCCTTCAGACACTCGTTTCTACCTGGCCCTGTGTTCTGCAGAGGGAGAGCTCAGGCTCAGAAGGGTTACACAACTTGCCCAAGTCCTCAGTGGCCTAGCCAATGGTCCCACATTCTGGCACCATGTGCTTGCAAACAAGGACACTGCAGTAGCTACCTGCTCTGATTCTTCCAAGGCAGTGACAAATTACAAGGTGTGCAAGCTCTCCAGGCACGTTGGCAATCTGCATAGACACCACAGGCTGCCAGCCCCAAGGGAGTCTGGAGATGGACCTGGAAGGTTTTCATTTCCCCCTATCATGCTTGACAGCACCCCACGAAAGCAAAGCATCAGGGCTTTCCACAGCCTGTGCTGGGAAGTCCTTTAAAACTCAGAATTGCAAAAAACAAAAAACAAAACAAAACAAAACAAAAAAAGAGCTTGGCCGTATTTGCCAATAAGACAATTAAAGTAGACAGGATGAGCCTGAGGGCCTGGGGGATTTACACAGCCTGTCCTGGTACTGCAGGGTGTAAAGAGAAGAGAGACATCACAGGCAGACAGGCCTGGCCTTCTCTCCTTCTGTGCTAAAGATCGTTTCAGAAAATATATATAAATATATATAAGAGATTTCTTAAATTCATCTTGAAATTATGCAGCTTTAGAAGATGAGGGGTGTAGATGTTAAGCTTCATTACCCAATACTTTTGCCAGATATATATTGTTTTAGTTTAATTTTCTCTTTAAGAAAAGGGACAAGTTGTATTAAGACAGAGTGAGGACATTCTGACTTACGTGCCAAGAATAAGAGGCCATCTTGTAAGCACCCACAAAGCCTGATCAGGAACATAACTTTTTCTTCCTGTCATTGGTTAAACATGGCCTTCTTAAATACAGAAATACAGTGAATAATTCTATCAATAATTGTAATGAGATCTGAACTTAGACGTTTTTTAAAAAAAAGAAGCAGTATACAGGAAACTGTCGTGTATTCTGATGAGGACCTCTGACCCCGACTAAACCATCACGGGGATGGAAATTACCCTAAGCAAGTTCTCCTGTGTGTGTGAAGTTAGGGTTCCATCTGATGCATCTTCGTTTTGTTGCAGTGTGCAGGCTTAACATTGACCATGTTCTCTATAAGCAACAGAAAGGTTAGCTCACTCTTAGAACCCCTGAAATGTAAATAACTTTGCAAAGCGGAACCCAAGGCAGGGGCTTTAGGAGAAAAGCGAGTAATGCTCCATGTCTTCCTCTCCCGCTTCCAACACTCAGGGAGCCTAGCTTCTTCTCTCCTGCTTTTGAGCTGAAAAGGCTCAATGCAATGAAACGTTGGAAGTCTAGAGAGGAACTGGGTGGGTGAGTCCTTAATCTCTCAAGCCAATCATAAAGCCACCAGTAGCTGTATGAACACGCCACACACACACACACACACACACACACACACACACACACACACACACACTCAAGCATACACAGGCCTACAACACAGACTCCCTCAGCTTTTCTAGTGTGGAGAGGGTGAAAGAGAAACCTAAACTCCTGAAGAGATGATGAATCATTGTTGGGGCATCTCAGAGACTCTGGTACTTCACCAGGGAAGAAGAAGCTAGTGCCCAGCTTAGTCACTCAACCTGGGAATGCATACAGGGCACTGGTGTTTGCACAGCCTTGGAGGGGTCACGGCATTCTTTCCTGCTCAGGTGCCCCCGTGAGTCATATATAAGCAATCAGCTTTGAAGTGTGAAGGGCCCTCGCTGCATGTCTTTGAGGCACTTGGCCAGAGGATCATGCCGTCCGTGCCTTGCAGGTCCCCCTCACGTGGCAGACAGGCAGCAGTATTGGAACTGAAATGGGTTATGTCTTCCGGGCTCTCTAGCCTTGTAACAGCTAAGAGATGCCCTTTGGTTCCAGCTAAAACGCCTTAAACACAAATAAATTCTAGAAGCCGGCTGAGTTAATATCTGCCTCGGGGGAGAAAGGAGAAAGAAAGAAGGCCATCTGTTCCTAAAGGTGCCTGAGGAGTGTGCCTGGAGCGCTTAACCCATCCGCAGCCTGTCAGTCTCTCAGCAAGATCTGGTACTGTTTGAACAGAAAGCACAGCAGGGTGGGAGGAAGGAGGGCAGCCATTTCTGTCCAGTGCTAGTTACTGATGTGGGCAAAATACCAAATAACACAGAATATCCCCTCCCCCTTCTCTCTCAATAGAGTCCTGCGTTCATGGCTGGGTCTGCACTAAAAGGCATCCTACATTCTAAAGCCGCGTAGAACAGAACTGAACCATGCCTGGCTTTTTTGTCTAAATTACGGGCTGTGATTCAGATGTGTCTCCTCCAAACATGTACCGAAGCTGAACCATGGCTGCTGTGTTTGGACAGGGACTCAGCGCTCCCTCCAAGGCCACTTTGATTGGGAGTTTGGCCTTTAAGAGGTGGGCACGTGTAGGTGAATAGGGGGGGGCGTGTCCTAGAAAGGGATTCTAGAAGCCAGAGCCTGGCCATACCTCCTAGTTCCCCAGCTTCCTGCTGGGAATCTAGTCTTCTCTTTTCTCATACACTCATGCCACCACCACTCAACAATGTGATCACAATTGTACAAAGTGGGGTGTTTACTGTGACCTCCCCATACACACACACACATACACACATACACACACACACACACACACACACACACACACACACACACATGTGACATCCCCATATACACACACACACGTATTGTGACATCCCCATACACACACACACACACACACACACACACATGTTTATTGTGACATCCCCATACACACACACACACACACACACGTTTATTGTGACATCCCCATACACACACACACACACACACACACACACACACTGTTTATTGTGACATCCCCATATACACACACACGTTTATTGTAACATCCCCATACACACACACACACACACACACACACACACACACACACACACACGTTTATTGTGACATCCCCATATACACACACACACGTTTATTGTGACATCCCCATACACACACACACATGTTTATTGTGATACCCCCATACACACACAATGTGTTTTTAATATTCACTCCCCCTATTATTCTTAATAAACTCCTTCCCTTCTATTCCACACCCCTACCACCTCCCATTCTCCTCCATATCCCTAATTTACCCCCCTTTACTTCTATACCTTTGTCTAATTCCTGAATTCTAACACTAAAATAAGTAACTATAGAAAACCCCAAACTTGTAACTAGTATGCGCAGAATCCTAAACAGCCACAGCATATACTGGGAGATTGTCACCTCTCCAACTGTGCTTGGGGTGGGGAGATGGGGACGCTGGAATGAAAATAGATATCTGATCCACAAGCATTCAGAATCTACAGTTTTGTAGGGATCTTTTATATGAGTGAGTGAAAACAGAATTAAAATGCACAAATACAGAGAAAAGAAAAGAAATGAGGTGTGTGGGCTCAGGAAGAGTAGCAGGCAATTGTCCTCAGAAAAACCAACTGATATTTCTTTTTAACTATTCAAAACCACGGGAGAAATTGCTTGGTGAAATTAGAAGCCTTACATGAAAATTAATTTCATATCAGTAAAAGTGTCAGAAATGTATTGAGTTTAAATCCTCCACAAAGTAATAATAAGGAAAACTGAGTATAAAGGGCAGAAGAGTGTCTCCCAAGGGGTAGAATGTACACAAAAAAAGATCAAAACCACAACTTTTTATTTCAAAACCAACTTAAAAAGTGACTTTCAAAGTTGAATATCACAAATCAAAAGTATAAGAAACTCAAAATTGGGTTATAGAACACAGAAAAAAATTACACATAAAACATCTCAAAAAATGAATACTGAACAAAAAGACATATGGGTGAGTTAATACATAGGCAGTTCTTCCAAAGAGCTAGGAAGCTTAAAAGAGGAAATCTCGAGTAGGAAAAGGTTGAAACCGGTTTGAGACAGAGACAAATATTAAAAACAAGTCAAGTAGGCAGAGGCTCATAAACCAAAGTGGAGGAACAGGATTTTGATTGTAGTTTTGCTTGTCACTTGAGTCGATTTAGACTGTCCTTGGAAGTAACCCTTTGGGTATGTCTGTGTCTGTGTGAGCTTTTGCAGGGAGGGAGGGACTTAACTCAATGGGCAGCACCATCCCAGGAGTAAACAAAAGGGGAGAGCAAACAGCACCAGCCCTACCTCTCTGCTTCCTGACTGCAGACATGTGACCAGTTGCCTCATGGCCCTGTCACCATGCCCTCCCCTGCCACAAGGGACTCCACTCCCGAACTGCTCACCAAAACGGACTCTTTCTTCCGTTCTCTTTCTTGTCAAGTGCTTTGTCGATGTGGCAAGAAAATCATCACCGTTTAAAAAGAATTACTACCCAAGGGAATTTTCCTGCAATCAAAAAATTGCTGCAAGTTCAAAGAGAACAACCCACGCCCGCCGTTGTCAACTTCTGAATGACCACACAAACAAGACCTAATGACCTCTTTGTGCAATGTGCTTGACCTATAAATAAATAAATAAATAAATAAATAAATAAATAAATAAATAAATGTCAGCCAATGAGATGGCTCAGCTGGCAAAGACACTTGTCACCAAACCTGACAACCTGGGTTCAATCTCCAGGTCCCACAGTCCCCATGTGATGAAAAGAGAGAATTGACTTTCTCAAGATGACACATGCGTGCCTTCCTGCAAGCATGCACACATGTTTAGCATGCATGTGTGTTTGTGTATGTACACTTATGAACATGCACACACATAATAAATGTAATTAAATTTTTAAAAAATTAAAAATAAGTTTTAAAATTCATTGATCAATAAATAGAAAAATGTAAAATAAAATTAGATTGTCTGGGACTTTTGCCAAAAACACTTTATGACAAGCAAGAATTAAATCACTTACAAGGAATAGATAGCCAGATTTCTCACAGAGCCATATCCAAAGTGACAGAACCAGGAAGCAAGCTTTTCAATCCACTCAAGTAACTTAAACCAATGAATTTTATAAAATGTGAATAAATATATTTTTTAAAAAACAGACAAAAGAAAGCTAATTTAGTAGCAGAAAACAATGGAGAAAGCTTAGCAACAAAACAAACAAAGAAAATATGTAAAGCCCTAACACCCAGCATGGCTAATCTTTAGTCATGAAGAGCACAGATTGACATGCCAGAACCCACTAAATATTGCTTCAGGTGGGTACTGCTGGGAAAATCAACTGACAAAGATCTAAGATGACCATAACATTATGCATTACATGAACCAGAGCGTCATATAGACACAGCAACTCCAACAACTGTGTCCTACACACCAAACCCACAGCACAGAATGTCTGCAACTCTGATCACATACTGAGTCTACGGGGGAAAAACACAGGAGGAGTAATGGTTTGTATGTACACAGAACAGTTCAGACACCTCTGAGTTTTGTCTTCACATGTTATTGCTAAAGACGAATGTCCTGACTGGTGATGCCACACACTAGTATCATCAGTCTAAGTAGTATCTGGGCCCAGTGGTGTAGACCTGTGTTCTCAGCTATTTAGGCAAATGGGGCAGGAGATGGCAACTTCAAGCCCTGCCTCAGCTACAGAGTTCAAGGTTATCCTGGACAACTTAGTAAGACTCTGTCTCAAGCATAACTCAAAATGTGGACTGGGGCTACAGCTCAGTGTTAGACCACTCGTCTGCCATGGGAAACTGTGAAGCCAATTCTCCGTATTTCCAAGCAAGGAAGGAACAGAAAAGAACAGTGTTAGACTCAGTGGCACTGCAATTGTCTGGGGTCCATGAGAGAAAGGGCAAGAAACCAAAGGAGTTTCCTATTCCTCTTTTATTCTTTGCGCTGTTCACTTGCTTGTTGAGACAAGGCCTTTCATTCTGTAACCCAGGCTACCCTGCAACTCACCAATTAGCCCAGGCTGCCCTTGAACTCATGAAGCTCATTCTGCCTCAGCCCTCCAAATGCTGGGGTTACAGGTGTGAGTCATCAAACTCTGGTAGGCCCCGTGTCCTTGGAAAAGAGAATTTTTCAGCAAACACTTTGCTGAACCATCTCCACAAGGCTAGAATTTTTACAGATATTACCTGTAGTCACCAGAACATCCCAGCTTAAGCAGTCAGAATATCTCACCAAAGGAGAGATGCTGTCTCCAAAAGGAAAACGAGGCATAGCTTTTGAGGAACTAATCCCATAATCCTCTGGCGTCTACTTGCACATGTTTACACATGCAAACACACCCAGAGACATGAGTGCAGCCATGCACACACACACACACACACACACACACACACACACACACACCAAGAGAGAGAGAGAGAGAGAGAGAGAGAGAGAGAGA